>VZSZ01006967.1:47829-62797 GCA_013398815.1 Ibidorhyncha struthersii | reverse complement strand
GGAAACCTGCCTGGCAGATAAGGACCTTGGGGTGTTGGTCAACAGAGGGCTGAATATGAGCCGGCAGTGTACCCAGGTGGCCAAGAAGCCCAGTAGCATCCTGGCCTGTATCAGGAATAGCGTGGCCAGAAGGACTCGGGAAGCGATCATCCGCCTGTGCTTGGCACTTGTGAGGCTGCACCTCGAATACTGTGTTCGTTTTTGGGCCCCTCACTACAAGACAGACATTGAGGTGCTGGAGTGTGTCCAGTGAAGGGCAACAAAGCTCGTGAGGGGTCTGGAGAACAAGTCTTATGAGGAACAACTGAGGGAACCGCGGTTGTTCAGCCTGGAGAAAAGGAGGCTGAGGGGAGACCTTGTCATTCTCTACAACTACCTGATGGGAGGTTGCAGAGAGGTGGGGGTCGGCCTCTTCTCCCATGTAGCAAGTGATAGGACAAGAGGAAACAGCCTCAAGTTGCACCAGGGTAGGTTTAGACTGGACATTAGGAAAAAGTTCTTCACAGAAGGGGTTGTCAAGCATTGGAACGGGCTGCCTAGGGAGGTGGTGGAGTCACCATCCCTGGTGGTATTTAAAAGACATGTAGATGTGGTGCTTAGCGACATGGTTTAATGGTGGACTTGGCAGTGTTAGGTTAACTGTTGGACTCAATGATCTTGAAGTTCTTTTCCAACCAAAATAATTCTATGATTCTCTGATTTTGTGTCATCTCAGTCATGAGCACTGTTTAAGAGCTAAGGCTCTGTTTATAGCTTGTTTGTAGACTTTGCAAATGAGAATTTACCTGTGAAAGTTGTTGACTGCTTATGCTCCATTTGTAGTAGAGCTGTACCAGCAAATCATTTCTGCTAGTCCAGTTAAATATTTTCTGGTTATAAGTAAGGAAAGGGCATTTCCTACTCTCCAACCCACTTCCTTCTTGCAGTTGATATCTCCATGCTGCCAAACTTAAGTGTGGATCAAGCATAGAAAATTAGAGAATTTCATTATAGGTGCATAAAAGAATTTTTACATGACAATTTTTGGGGGTTTCTCTTAAAAAATACAGCACAGTATAAATATGTGAGGTAAAATGCATGAAAAGTACATTATTAACTGGACACTGTATTTGAATAGGCAAAGTAAAACTCCCCAGGTATATGCTTGAATATATATGCTATTTACCCAGTGTATGGATAATCTATTTGAAAATTCAAAGCAAATATAGCATGTTCATCTCAGCTGAAGATGATGAACTACTTCTGAGACTATTAATCACCAAGTATGGTTTTCTTACTCAGCCCTCTGAGGACTTTGAATAGGAGAAGTCGGGGGAGGGACATTTTTGTTTTTCATAAAAGCTTTTCCATTCCCAAGCCCATGGCCTAAACGCCAGACAGAATGAGCAGAACTTGTAGGAGACTGAAAGTACATTATGGGTTTGGCAATATTCAAAAAAGGGGCAGGTTATCCCATCAGAAATAACCAGTTGTTCAATTACTCTGATGTAAATTCTGTTGATAGTAGATACAGTAAACTTGAACTTTTCCGAGTTACTTCAGTTAGTAAAATAAACTCTCATTTTAAAAGTGCTGCCTAAAATATTTATTACACTGATTAAGAATAAATGCTGGCTGGGGTCAGTCCACAACAGGGTAAAACATAAATTCACTGTCAATAAAATTGCAGACACCGCCATTTGTGACATGATGACATATGATGGCAGAACAGTCACAAAAATATGTCATAAGAATTATCAATTACTTCTTTTTTCAAGTACAGAATTAAGTACAATTTTTGAATTTTCTGGATCCTTCAGAATTCCTCTTTAGAGAAATATCTTTGGAAATGTTGACTCCTATAAATTGTATATGCGAGTAATTTTTTGGTCTATAAGACGTCAGATTGAAAACCATCAGCAATTCAGTTGGTAGAGTGGCTTTTGGTTGTGACAGTAACACATTATCATCATCTCTACTTTTTTAAGCCTTGTGAACTGCGGATTTCTCCTAATGATTAATGATTTCAACCTCCCTTACCAAATTTTTAAAGTAATAAATAACTTCTAATTTCTACTTGCTGCTGCTCATGTGCAGAGATGCCTCCTCTGCACATCTGTTATATTGGTATTTTAATGTACTGAATTCATCTCATCACTCTGTCAGGATCAGGATTTAGCCAATTCTGTCATTAATATGTAGAATTATGTATTTTGACCATCTGATAAACGCTTTGAAGAGGTCACCAAAATGTGGTCTCAGCGGGTGGGATTCAACGGCCTACAAATAGTAGTGGCACTTTCTTACATATTTCAGGTGACCAAGTGGTCCCCAAAGGCCCAGGGTGTGGGATGGACGGCATAGCTACAGCCTATGGGAGCACCAGCTGCTCTATGGCGTCCTGTGTTTAGGCAGCTGAAAGACCCCCTGTAACGTATGGAGTATCAGCAGAAGATTGTTTTACCTATCAGTATTCTCTTCTGTAGCCGTGTGCTTTCTTTTGCAAAATCCTATTTGTTTGACTATCGTACTGGTTTTGGCTGGGGTAGAGTTATTTTTTTTTCATGGTAGCTACTATGAGGCTATGTTTTGGATTTGTGCTGGAAATAGTGTTGATAACACAGGGATGTTTTAGTTATTGCTGAACAGTGCTTGCACAGCGTTAAGGCCTTTTCTGCTTCTCACACCACCCCACCAGTGAGTAGGCTGGGGGTGCACCAGAAGTTGAGAAGGGACACAGCTGGGACAGCTGACCCCAAACTGACCAAAGGGACATTCTATACCATAGGACGTCATGCTTAACAATAAAACTAGGGGCAAGGTTGGCAGGGGGCTGCTACCTGGGGACTGACTAGGCATCGGTTGATTGGTGGTGAGCAATTGTTTTCATTTGGGTTTTATTTTCCTCTCTCTTTGTTTTTTTCCCCTCTTTTCCTTACAATTTATCATTATTATTGTTGTTGTTGTTATTATTTTGTTGTTGTTATTGTTATTATCTTCTTAATTATTAAACTGTTTTTCTCCCAACCCGTGAGTTTGTTTCTCACTTTTACCCTTCTGATTCTTTCCCTGTCCCACCAGGAAGGGCAGGGAGGAGGCGGGGCGCGGAGGAGGAAAATGAGTGAGCTGCTGTGTGGTGCTTATTTGTCAGCCAGGGTTAAACCACGACAACTATGTTTACCATAAGTATGTCCAGTGTGCTTACTTCCCCTCCAAGTAGATTGTTCCTCTCAGTGGTTTTAAACCACAGGTATCTCAGAATGGAATACTATGTACCACTGGGCCACTGTTACAAAAGAGTTAGCAGACATAAGATGTATTAGAAATTATAATATTTCTGAAGTTGCCCCATGTAGTAAAATTTTCGAACGCTGTAAGTAGGCAAATTACAAGCCAATGATGCAGCCAGGGTGCTGTGGAGGACAGGGCATCAGGGACCACAGGGGTCCCCATGGGGCAGGCAGGGCAGGACAGGGGCTCAACAGCTGTGTCCAGGTGTAACGTTTATCCACATTCTAGTTAACAGCATTTGTTTCAAATATCTTTATTACTTAAAACATATGTATTTGTGTCTGTTGATCTAGCTGTTTCAATCAAGTAGGTCTTCAAAGTTCGTAGGCAGCTGGAGAATAACAAATTCTTTCCATTGCTTTCACTCTTCCATCTGAAGTTGAAACTCATTTCTCTTAAAACACCATCCACTACAATTTCTTAACTGTGAAACAAATCCAAGCTGATAAAAAGGAGAATGGTGTCATTACCATAAATAAACTTTAATTTGTTTTTCATAATCTAGGCAAGTCTTTTAAATACAAACACACGTATATACAGGGAGGTTTTAGACGATTTTTCAAGATGGTAGACTGTTCTTTTTCTGATAGCCTGCAAAAGCTGAACAAATTTTAAATTACAACGTTGAATGGTGAGAAGCGTAGGCAAGTGCACGGTGCTCCTGATCAATGCGAGGGTTTGAACACTTGGTGTCACTATTGCTTCATGCGAGGGAACCACTGTAACCACTTGCTGTAGAAGCAGGATGAAATACTGCATGACCAAGTATCTTTAGCAGCTGTGAAATCTTCACCGCATTAACGTCAGAAGGAAGATATAACTAACTGTTCATTTTTTCATTATCACCGCTTATATTTCGTGAAATTAGAAGTCATAAAACCAGTAATGTTGGAAGTCTGTAAGCTACTACAACTAACACGATCTAGAATTTAAGCAGTAAAATCTCCTCAATTTATGATATTAAAGGTTTATTACATATATAGCAATAGATTTTGAAATTTTTCAATGTTATGTCTGTGAATGTTTAAATAGGCCACACAGACTGATGACCCAAGACTAGGATGGTACTTAATTTTTGAGCTGCAAAAGAACACAAGAAATAAAAAATTAAAAAATAGTTATCATATTGTGTCTGGTCCTGATACCCATATGGCACATTCATCTGGATTTCACGACTGACCTTCAGGAAACTGGGTCTATAAGAAATTTTTAGCAATATTGCCATAGCTTGTTGCTAGTTGATCCCACCAACAGCTCATAAAATTAGCAATTCATGAGAACAAGTTCTTGAAGGATGGATTCGCTTTTGAATGGTGTGTTAGGAATGCTGTTAAGAAATAGACGGAAGTAGCAGAATTTCCAACTTGGGTTTAGAAACAACATAAAAGTAAGTACAAAATAGAGACATGAAGTTTTTCCTTATTGCTATATTTTTGGTTTTATTGCTATTTTTACAAAAATCTATTGTAACTTTCTCATCAAACTAAGTATGTGTATATGACCATTATAGTGTGGATAACTTGCAACATTTTTATCAAGGCAGTAAGTTATGGTGTGGGCTTGGAAGGGTGCTCATAGGAAACTCAAGATAGATGTAAGCCTCATTTTACCAGAAACTTTATGTGCCTTTCAAGCTCTGAAGTGCTTGAAACCTATGGTGTGATACAGTGGAAGGTTTGTAATGTGAAAGTAGTAACTCATTCTACAAATGAACACTTGTTCATTCTGAGAACAGCAAGACGTAATGCCTGATAGACAGGTGATCTCTGTGTACAAGGCATGACAATATCTGTGTTCTGAGACATCCAGTATTAACATGGCAGATTAAAGACTATGTCATGTTTTCTGATCATATGCATATGTTTAATCAAGTTTCATCTTTTCAGAACCTATATAAAAATATAAGAGTGAAAGACACCTCCAGAGTCAATTTGTCTTCTGCTATCATGGGTAGTTGCATTGCACAATCCTGTTAATTTATCAAGCCCAATTTTAAAGCTGATTATCTTTCTTGATCTGACCACACCCATAGAAAAGCTATACTACAACCTCACATCTTTGATGATTGGATATCAGATTAAATTTATTCATGATCAATTAAGATCCTGGTTTCATGCCTTTATAGTTAGTTTGTATCAGATCTGCAACTTAGTTTGCGAAGTTCTGGGATCAATATCACTTTCTTCTTTTGCCTTTAGTGTGTTAACTGCTTTGCAATTGCTTTTATCTCAGTGAAAGCTAAAACAACGCTGAAAAAAACTGAAAAACAGGAAGTCTAATTATTGTGGCTATGCAATTGATTTGTCAAAATGCTTGCACCTATGGTTGGTAAACAGTTGAGAAACAAAGTGAGCAAGATGTGTACATTCAGAGCATTAACGAGGTGTACACACTACATATATGATATTGATACAAAGGGGTTGTGCAGAGCAGCTATGAAAATTAAGAATTTAAGATATACAGCATGAGTTGATCACACGGGACTGTAAAGGACTGAAGTATGAGTGCCAGCTTCATGTATAAAGAGAATATTAAAAAGGTAAACAGATGATAGAAAATTGTATCTAAGAGAGAGATGCAAGGTACTGATAAATTGTGTATCACTGGAAGCTGCAAATTTGGTTTGGACTGCTAGATGCCATTGCGTGCTATTTGGTCACCAACACTCAGTACTGTTGTTAATTATCTTCCTACCTGAAAAAAAGCACTGAGTTTTGAACAGATTCTTTGGCTGAATGTCATATAAAATCCCTCTTGGGTGAGAGTAAGAAACTCAGGAGCAGCAAGTATTAATTCTGTCTGCGATATAAAGGCCAGCCCTGGAAAACCTGAGTCAATGTCCCAGAAGCATTAGCAGAAGCCAGTGGAAGAGGCAGAAGATCCTTTGCAGAGAGGTGACCTTGATGATCTTGCCTGTGTCCATGTTATCTGGATGTCTACTCTGTGGCCTCACTTCTTTCTTCCTTGTTCTCTTTCTGTTTATATGGAGCACTATAGAAACCCTACAGAACTGCAGTCACGACTGAAATACAAATTTCTAAGGGTATGTGCCGTTAAAGAAAGAAAAATGCATGTATAGGGTATAGGCTGTAAATCAGCCACAAAGCCTGCAATAAATTACACAAAAGTAAGAGCTAGCACAGACCTACCTTACATAACTGAGGGGAGACCTTATCGCTCTCTACAACTATCTGAAAAGAGGCTGTAGAGAGGTGGGGGTTGGTCTCTTCTCCCAGGTAACAAGCGATAATAAAAGAGGAAATGGCCTCAAGTTACACCAGGGAAGGTTTAGATTGGATATTAGGAAAAATTTCTTCACCAAAAGGGCTGTCAAGCATTGGAACAGGCTGCCCAGGGAAGTTGTGGAGTCACTATCCCTGGAGGTATTTAAAAGATGTGTAGCCGTGCTGCTTAGGGACATGGTTAGTGGTGGTTTGGCAGTGCTAGGTTGATGGTTGGACTTGATGATCTTAAAGGACCCTTCCAACCTAGACAATTCTATGATTCTGTGGTTCTACTTGTACCAGTTTTGGCTGGGATGGTGTTAAATTTCTTTGTAGGAACTTTTATGGGGCTGGTTTGGATTTGCGACTAAAACAGTGTTGGTAACAACAGGGATGTTTTCATTCTTGCTGAGCAGTGCTTACACAGCATCAGGGCCTTCTATGTTCCACTCACCACCCCACCAGCGAGCAGGCTGGAGGTGCATAAGGAGTTGTGAGGGGACATAGCTGGGACAGTTGATAACAGCTGACCAAAGGGATAGCCCAGACCATATGGTGTCATGCTCAGCAATAAAACTAAGGGGAAGAAGGAGGAAGTGGTGACATTGAGAGTGATGGCGCTTGTCTTCCCAAGTAACCATTCCGCACGATGGAGCCCTGCTCTCCTGGAGGTGGCTGAACACCTGGTTTGCTGATGGTAAAAAGTGAATGAATTCCTTATTTTGCTTTGTTTGCACATTTACCTATTAAACTGTTTATCTCAACCTATGAGTTTTCTCACTTTCACCCTTAAGATTTTGTCCCCCATCCCACTGTGGGGGAATTGAGCAAGTGCCTGCGTGGGGCTGAGCTGCTGGCCGAGGTTAAACCACAACAGTACCCTTAGTCAACATGAGTATGAATGGAGGTTCCCCAGTCCTCCGCTTCTGTAGACCTACAATTTTTGTTGAGCTGCAAAGGTTACACCAATACGGAAGAGCAAGATATTCGTGGTAAAGAGCAGATCTCCTAAGCTAGAAGACTAGATTGCAAAAACAGAATTAAAAAAAAAAAAAGGCAATAGCAAAAGGGGCAGAACAGTGAAAAGTACAACAATACTGAAGGGATCGAAAAAATTATAAGCCTATTAAGATAGTGACCTCAATCAGCCAGAATTTTGAAAAGGATCTAAAACCACTGAGACTCTTGCAACTCTACAGCTATATTTTACTGGGACACAGACAAGAGCAACAAACATTTTGGGCAGAGAAATCTCAGACCTTCTGGATGAAACCTAAAAAGGTGCACATACAAATCTCCTTTCTGCACTCTGTGTTCTTCCATAGTTAGTCTCCCCAGCAAATTTTAGTGACTCCCTGGATTGCAGCCACGCCAAGACAGGGATGTAAGCGATGTGGGGGACTCATGGAAATTCTTTGTTTTTGAAGTCCTGCATATGCCCTGCCTTTTTATTAAAGAGTCCCGTGCAGCTCCTCCACCAGCTTGCAGCCCATGTCCATCCCATCCCATTCTTCGGTAACCTACCCCACAGATCATGCTAACTCTTGTGCAGGCAGGGTGCAAGGGGTGGGGAAAGTATTCTTCCTCCTGACTGCTATTGCCACAGAGAAGGAGACGTGTTAGCTGGCGACAAGGCAACACGGGAAAGATGGTCCACTGTGCAGTACTGGCTAAGCACTGGTATGGAACTTCAGGCACAGGAGTGAAGAAAAAGGGAAGGGAGGAAAGAGAAAAAAGGCAAGAGTGGATATCTTCCTTCAGCCTCTAATTTCAAATTATCCTTCTACAATGATTTTCTCACTTTGCCTAGTTCTTGTGGCCCTGGAGTAGAAACCGAGGTGAGCTTGTTTCTTGGGCAAGTAGAGGGGGTGTGGGCTGAAAGGCACTGCTGTCTCTTGTGTAGTATGCTGACTGAAGCGGTGAACCCAGCAGGATTTGCTCAGAGCAGCTCCCAGAAGAACAGCGTGTGAGGCAGTGAAGGCACTTTTTAATTAATTTCCTACAGAAGACGGATGGCGAGAAGTGTATTTTTTCCTACTGATAAAACAGAAAATCTAAATTCTTATCTAGAAATGTAAAACAACCCTGAAGAAGCTCTTCCAGATGTATGGAAGGAGTGCAGGATTCATCTCCAACGTGAAGCTGCAAATAGCCTGTGTACGGTGATTTGCAGTACACATACATGGAACTGGTGGGCTGTTCTACGTAGTGACAAAGACCAAGCTATAAATTACCTGGGAAGATGGCACCTACATAAGAGCATGTCATTACCGTGATTGTGCTTGGAAATGATTAGTAACACAATCTTTCATTTTATCTGCAGCTGTGTAAGTACATTTTGGCACGTAAACTTTATCTGTACTTTTACCAATGAAAGCATGGGCTATTTGAGCAACTCCTTAAGAGCAGGCTGATTATGTTCAGTTTTTCACCCAATGCTGCAGCTGGAGGAAAGGACAATGGTTAAGTTTCGGCTATCTTAGTTTGTCTGCATTTTGATTTCTACAACCATTAGAGCAAGTACTAAGCTCAGTGTTTCAAAAACATTATTTTAACAAAGTAAATTTTCCTTTATTTTGTGTTATTTTTCTAATGCTGAAAGGTTGGTGATTAGTAGAGATTATTTAAGCCTGTGGTGATTATATTGGATATACTGAGACCAGTAACCACAGGTTATCACACTTAGATCAACTACATACTGTATCACAGAAAACATGAGGGAAAGCAAGTGTCTTCATAAAGTTTCCTGTTGACAGAAACCTTTAAACTCCTTGGACCTTACACAAAAATACTTTATTTCTCCATGTCCTCCTCACCCTCACCCCATCAAGTGTCACAATCTGATATTTTGTAATATTAAAGATTCATATGAAATTTCTTACTGGCTTTGCTTCACAACAATTTGCAATGTCAAATTTTTGTATTTCAAAGAGCAAAATGTTAGTTACTAAGGATCAGAAAAAGTATGCTCTCCCTTTCTGTGGGAGGGGCAGATTCAGCAACAGTTGTGAGTTCCTGCTCCTGATGGACCACTTCTTCTAGGATGAGGAAACTCCAACTGAAAAGATAATTCAACAACATTCATGTTAGACGTTACATGCCTTGTAATAATGCAAGGAGGCACCCAAAAGGGCTAATTAGAACAACTATTGAACACCTGAGAGCTCTATTTAGTTTACAAGTTTGTCCATAATATAAGGAAATTAAAAAAGGGAGCATAGAAGAAACTAAAAGAAGTCATAGATCTTTTTCTGACACAAAAGGCATAAGCAGAAATAGGAAAAAAACATTTGGAAAATGGTAAGTCAGAGCCAGCTCATACGGTAGGCCCAGAGAAGAAACAGAATTTGACGGAACTGATGTCTTATGGCCCTTATCCTGAAAGCTTAGTAGAGTTTCAAATCTCATTCTGTGCAGTGTGGGAGTTTCATATTTCAATATGTTTTTCAGGATTAGGTGGAGAAGTTGGGAAGAAGAAGATTTTTGAAGTGATGTTTGATGAATTATATCATAAAATTTCTAAAGATACTGTTCTTCTTCAAAAAAGCAGTTCTTCGGAGGGTGGGAAGAATCACTTTAAAGGATAAATTCCCCAACACAGAGGCTGCATATGAATGTATAAAAGAGTATTCCAGCATAGAGAAGAGATAAGACTTTTTCTGAGATCAGAGAGCTCATACCTAGTAGCAGATTACAGTTTTAGAAACAACACAAACAAGAAGTGACACATCAAAAAATCTGTGAGGACATAATCTAGAATTTGATTTTTCCTTCATAGGAAATTAAGGAATGTAAAAAGCCTACCTAATTTTAACTGAGTTGCATGCTTATTTGAAAACAGCAGTCAGGATGTGGCTGCTCTTGACTAGTTTTTTGTTGGCTGGCATTCTGATGTGTTTGCACTGATTACAATGTGTGTGTATTATCATATCATATCCTACCAGTACAGTAAGATAGCAGCAGTGGTTCACATTATGAAAAAAATATTTTGGGGAAAATATCAGTATCTGATTTTGCACTCTAATAAGGAATTTAAAATATCTGTTTCTCAGTGTTTAAAAGAAAGACTTGGACAGTTATCTATACCTTTACAGACCTAGTCTTCATTTCAACTATTGTACTGTCTAATTCATTATGTGGTCCTTATGGCTGAGTACAGTAGGTCATCTCAATTTCAGGACAGTATAAGAGGAAAAGGACAGGTAACGTTACTGCTCTGCGGAATACTTGGGAAGTCTATACAGTACAATTTATCTGTTTCTGGGGTAAATTGTCTTTTCTAATTTGTTCTGCAGATATAAACATTTGGTGTTTAAATCCCACCTTAAAATTCTTCTTTGTTGGAAAGGAAGAAAAAAGTTTATCAATTTGACACATAATTTCAACCCACTTAATTGTAATAGTTTACACTCTGCTTCTACAATGACCTGCCTATGTGTTTGGCAACATTCAGTATGCATACACAGAAGTATTTAGCAGTTAGCATCTCAAGTATGGCTATCTTGGCTCTTGTTACAACAAGGGAAATATTTGGATGTTTCATTACTGTTTAGCTCAACATAACGGCTGGGTGTGGTTAGGTAGTATACCCTAAGGTAGAAGGCAACCTTTCAAGATCCGCTTCCATCTTATGCAAGGTATCAATCCTTTATCTGACAGAGCATAGAAGTAACAAGTTTTTTGTTTGTTTGAGATGATAATCTACTCAGCAATTAAAAGGCTCTCTAACTGGCAAACACGAAACACGGTCTGCCTGAAGATGGCAGTATTTGATTTGGAAGAATAAATCCTGTCGAGAACTGCAGCTTGGATTCTGTTTTATTATTCATTGTACCACAGCACCTAAGTGACAGGCTGTCAATAATTAAAGGGAGGGTAGGGGAAGAGAGGGCACGTTTCACATTTTTCTGACCTGCCATAATTTTTCCTTCTCTCTCAGCATGAAGATTCTCTAGTGAGCATGTAGTAATAATCTATTTACAAGCATTACAACACCTGCATTCCGGTCTCCAGCAACGCTTTCCTAGGAAATACTTGATTTCAGGGTTTTTGGTTTTTTAATCATTTGCCAATTAAGATTTGTCCTATAATGAAGTGATGATGCTAAAAATGTCAGCAGTGTTGCTTCCATATCACAGTTCTTTTAAGTGTTTGAGAATACACTGAATTTACAGTACTAAAAAAAAATTTATATCCAGATATTTAAAGATTAGCTATGAAGTACCATGTTTAAGTTAAAATTATATGTAGCTTCAAAGGGGCTACTGCCTTAGGAGAAAATAAAACTGATAACTTCCTAAGTATTCACTCTAGATTTCTTTCAGTAATTCACAGAATCATTACAGTTGCCTTGTAGCAAATTTCTTCTTTACAAGAGTATCATGTGAAAACCTTGTGTAAATGACCAAAAAACAAGCTTAAATCAAAATAAATATATTTCAAACAGAATACTTGGGCTATTCTTATTTTCAACAGGTCCCTGGAAATTCTCTCTGGTTTATGCATAAATGCTTTTTTTACCATCCCAAATCATTTTTTTCACTCAGTTATATGGGTGTATGAAGATCTTTTTATTGCTTTGACTAAAGACTCCAGAATACTCCTGAAGTTCAATGCGAGTCATAAGTGGACATCATAACTACCATGTTCCTGGCTGGTTACAGAGTTGAGAGACTAGTTTCTGGTAACATGGTCACCTTTTATTATTCATGGTAATTGCTTCCAAAGTAGAGTTGTGATTCCCAAACTGAGTTATGAGGCTTGCAAGATCAGAAGAAACATAAAATTGGGGCATCCAACCAGTACTGGATTCATAAATCCTCTCCTCATCATAACCAGAGATAAACCCTTGTGCTCATAAATGCAGTTGTCTAGATCATGAGATTAGTTGTGCACCTTTTATGCCAGATTTTGGTAACCTGACAGATGTACTTCTAATCCCTTAAAGGGGGAAAGGCTAAGCATGTGACCTTTTACTTCCTCTAAAAGATGTGGTGTCTTCTGCTCCTCGCTTTTTACCTATGTAGGAAGTTTCCTTTCCATCCTGGGGATGCTTACAGTACTTTTAAGATTGCACAGAGTGCCTGCATCCATTTGATGTACTAGTGTGTGCTGAACACGTCCCTGTTGTCACATTCAAATACTATGTGTCAAGAAAGGGGCAATAGCTCTTTAGGACTCTCACAGCTGAAAGTGAATGTGAAATGCGTCCAAATCTGTATCACTCAAGGTTAGGTCACATTAGAAGAATTCGCCTTGAAACAGGCTTATGAGCATTTACAGCCAGCAGCTGCCTGCTACTAAGATGTGGCAGGTAACAGTGGAGAGATGCACGTCCTCCACACCTGCCATCAAGGGACTGCTTGCTGCAGGATCATAGTCATGCCCCTTCCCTTTCTCCCACATATGCCAGGGTGGGCAGGGTGATATTCTGCACTCAGTCAGCCATGTAGACACACCATTTTACCTCAGAAATTATTTTACAAAGCTCAGAGCCTTACTTACTTTACCTGAGTGTATAAAGTCCCCACAACTGATAGTTAAAGCTGGGAGTTCCTGTAAGCAGTGCCAGGCGAAGGTGTGATGTGGGAAGCATCATACCTGCAGCTTTAGATGTTACAGTCCAAGTGACTGGTATGCATTTACAACTGGACTGAGCAGAGGAAGCCTTTGGCAAGTCTAGAGCAACACTCAAATTTTGCACCTGAATACGTGGCAAGAAACACAGTACTCCAGAAACTGGGTGATTTTTGTTGCGGGATTTTTGGTTTGTATTTGGTTTTTGGCTAAAGGGGTCACAATCATTTCAATGACACCAAGAAAAAGAAAGAAGAAGCTATATGAAAAGTTCGTTAATGCACTGAAACATGACATTTTAAGTAGTTCCCGCTTTTAACTGGGGTCATTATTTCTAATCAAGGCTTGTCAGCAGATTTCACTTCATTTAATCTGTGTTGGAGAGTGGTCTTGGAAAGGGTTTATAATAAAACCAATCACAGTAATTTAAAAGTGTTACAAGATATGGGAGGAATTTTAAAAAACAGGAGGTGTTTTGAGGCATGGCTCTCAGATAGGATTCATACACACACCTTCAAGTACAAACAAGCAAGCAAACAAGCAAACCACATCCTACCCATGCCACTCCTCATTCTCCCATACACCTCTAAGGAGGAGAAGCATGAAAATTAGATTGTAGGAAAATCAGACTGCAGGCACATGCAGACAGAGAATACAATCTGTCTAGGTATAGGATGTCTAAGTGTAGCAGTAGGTGCTAAAGCCTTCTGAGAACAACCCCTGCCAAGATAAGATTCTCTGATTTTTTTTTTGGATGGAAATAACTGGGGCAAGTTAAAGATGATTTTGTTTCAACAGCCCCCAAGATAGCAAGTAAGATAGCCCATGATAACTTTCCATGAAAAGAGATTTTTGAAGAATCACTTTCAAGCAAAATTTGTGAGAAATCTTTATTATAAATTTATAAATTAGTAACGTAATTAATGTCATATTGTCTTCCTTCCCAGTCTGGACTCTTCTTCATCCCTCTGTCCTGCCCACAAATGTTTCTGTTTCAAGCAGCCAAACAACAGAATGGCTGAAAATAGATGACTCCCACTGCCTTATTATTCTGCCTAGTCAGTGTCTGTCTATTAGGCTGATGGTATAAACTTATAACCTTAGCAGATGTATATAGAAAATAATGCAATCAGGCACGGCCAAAAGATTTTTAGAAAAGGTAGTCTTTGGTTTGTAGCAACATTTTTAGGCAGTGCCAACTCCCTGCAGTCTCTGTCTTTGAAAAAATATTGGGGCCTTTGCCAGAATTCATGTTAACTACTGCTGGCAAAAAACCTACAGCCAAACTGGCCCTTTATCTGGAAGCAGCAGCTGCAGCACCACATTTCAGAGAAACTGCGTCTCTCAGTAACCTCTCAAAATTTCATCACCTTGCTCCCATAAGAGCAGCTATGTTAAACATTTGTACTCTTGCAAAATGCATATCCCTAAAACTAAAGAAATATCTAACAGGCAGGAGACACCTTGACAGGTTATACGAAGGATGCTGTTAGGATAGTTTACGTCTCTGCATTTTGCACATTTTAATAAGATAGGACATATTTCTAAAGTGTTGACCCATATTGAATGAAATGCACATATCTTCCATCTGTCACCATGGCAGGGAAATGCATGTGATATTTATTACAAGATCAACTAGCCTAGTTAGAAAAAGAAATGCATTTCTGGGCGCACAAGCCTGTTAGTGTTCCACGCTGTCCCATGGCTGAGGGATGGGAGGGAACAAAACAGATTAATTTAAAAAGTGAACAAAATAAGCTTTTCACATTTCGTGTGCACATTTTAACTTTTTCTACTAGTGTGTTTCCAAAGAGAGATAAATATTGTTTCAAATCATAAATGTTCTGCCTTAGCATGAAACTGTCCGAGTTGATATATGCAATATTGCACTTACATTG
>VZSZ01006967.1:11261-27138 GCA_013398815.1 Ibidorhyncha struthersii | reverse complement strand
GGGGGGGGGGAGGGAGCCAGGAGGAGGGGGGTGGCATAACCAGCCTTTTTAAATCTTAATCCTTACAGTGAAACCCATCCTGAGAGGGTGAGTTTGTGTTACACTTGAGCCTCTCATGACAAATTTGTTTGAACATGAGCAAGATAACTTATAAATAGTGAAAGACAAATCTTGGAACAATAGGTATGCCTCTCTGTTCATAGAGTTCCTGGACTCCAGTCAAAAAAATCTTATTTTAATGAAACAATCAATTTTCTTGCATATGGAAATGTAAATTTGACCATAAGTAATTAAAATATTGAAATTCATATTCTCTATTTTCTGATGCACATGTGCAAGATCAATATGTGACAACTAATATTTGCCCAGACAGGCAGAGATTCATAGAGGGCATTTTCATTTCTAAGCTTTCGTTTTTCCTCTCATCTGGTTTTACTAAGCTACTTAGAAAAATGTTAATTAATATTTTTTGCATAATATCCAGATATATTTTTTGAGGACCAAGAATTAAATCACATAAATAAAATGTTCAGATTAAAATTACTACACATAATCACTTCTCTTTACTACATTTATATGAACTAAACCTGTTCTAGGCACATGCAGGAGGAGAAGGCTTCACAGTAGAAAAAAGCAACTGCTTACAAGCAAACCTCACTTTAAAAACTGTAGCACAGGAAAGTAATTTCACATATTAGATTCTGCCTAACCCACTAGGTTGAAAATACAGGCAAAATTAAAATTCCCTCTTGGCAAAATCCTGGCTTTTAAGTGCAAACTAGCTATGCATTACTGTCTAGTCAATTTTTAGTGAAATTGACTTGGATTCTAGAAAAACTAGTACTGTCCATATCTACCAACTTAAAAGCCTTTGAGGTTTAGTGATATTCCTTACTGACATTTCAAGTTTAGCAGGAGGTTAATTAGACAGAGTTTCAACACCACTGTGTTGCTTTAGGGCATAGCACAACAGGACAGTTTTTAGCTACGTGCGAACACAGAAGCCTTAGGAGATACCAGCTTGAGACCTACAGCAGGTTTAAATTGTCTTTTTTCCTGCACATTTAGAAAATATAGTGAAATTCCATTCCACAGCATAAACTAATTGGACAAACTTTTGTCAGGGATGTGCTGCTTAAGGCCAAAATGGAGACAACCTTTATCTCTTTTATGTGATGACTTTTAGGCATAGTGAAAATTATAACATCCAGATGTCCGTATCCACCAGAGCTTAGAAAGTTGTGCAGTGGTATGGTCTGTCTTGGTCATTGCCAACCTGCTACTGCATTTATACTTGGACACACACAAAATGAAGAATAAGAATTAATTTATGAAACTATTTTGCTCTGGTAATTTCTTTGTAAAGCACTGAAGATTAGCATTTTATCACAAAAGGGTGAAAAAATTACATAAAGGAGGAAGTCAATAACTTGTCTATGAAATTATAACCTTGCATGGCATTAATAAGAAGTGATGTAACAAAGGTGAAAAACATACATATATGTAGCCTCTTTTATACAGTACAATCCTTAATTGTCTCTTGAACCTATAACAGTTCTTTTTTCAGGTGATAGGGATACAAAGCGATGTTTGTCTTGATATACCCCAGGTATCCAGTTAGCATGTTATACGTTACACTGTATGTTAGCAAATCCAGTTGGCATACCCAGACTTGCAGAAAAACACTACTTTCATTTCTGTGGTTTTGTTTCTTCATTGTGTTCATGTTTGTGAATACTTCAGCTCTTTCAATCGTGATCTCCACTTAACTGACATTTTTTTAAGTCTGGAGTAGGTGGAGGTACCACATATAAGACCTTTGTGGAAAAACTGTTCTGTGCAATATTGTTCTGTCAAGGCAATGGAAGTAGTTTCTTAAAATAAATCTGATCTGACCTCTTCACCTATTAAAATTCCATTTACTCATGTTTTATCTCATCAGCATCCCAATAGATATTACAGAAATAAGGATGGTAAGACTCCAGAGGATATCATGGGGCAGAGGTGGTGTTAAAACAGTAGTACAAAAAATTGGATTTTTCCATAATCTCAGTGAGATACCTTTTATTCTTAATAAGCCTTTTTTTTAAAAAAAGTCTCCTACCCAAGTACTCAGAGAGTCCAATCTCATTTAAGATTCTTGTTTAAGAACCAAATTTGGAGTGAGATAAAATGGTTTCTAAATATTTCTGGTGGGGTTTTTTTGTTGTTTTTTTTTTTTAACTCAGCCTAGCTTGTTAATATAATGTACACCTCTATTTCATGTGGAACCATTTGTATGGCAGCAATTGTATTGAAAAATCAGGCTAAGACACATAAATTCAAAGAAAGACTTTTAATGGGCCAAAAAATATGATAAGATATGGGACATGGGATATACTAGTGATGTAAAATTTGGTTCAAAATTCCCCCCCTACAGAGGGGAAGCACCATGGACCGTCAAGTAAGGAGGCCATCCACTTCTACCACAGCTGCAAATGCTTAAAGAAAAAGCATACCCTTCCTTGCTCATCCTTTATTACAAGAATGAGGTTTTGTAGTTCACATAAGAGAGCACTGAACGTCTAAAAGGATACAGGTAACTGACAGTACAGCAGCCTGAATTTAGGCATTGCTATTTAATGAACATGGAAATTTGCTATGATTGAGATGACATGTTACAGGCTAAGATAGCAAGACTACAAGGAAGGTTAAGAACTGTCCATCTTGAATGGCTGTCACAGAACAGCTGTTAAAGGTCTTAAAGGCAAGGCTTTGGTATAACATGAAATACAGGTGCCCCAGGATGAAGACATTTCGTCCCAGGGCTGTTTTTTATTCAACTACTGCTCACAGGTATGCTTGCTACATCCCTCAGCTTTCCTCAAGAAGCAAAGAAACTGTTCTGCGTTTCCTTGTTGGTCTGCTTGGAGAAGATACAGAGGACTTTCAACACAGATAATGAAAGATTGCCTTCTCTCAGGCATCTGTCTTGCTAAAAGGTACCCCCTTGTCCAGATGATTCTCACTCATCCTCCTCTGTTCTCTAGCATATCTCCATTATTTTGTATTCTTAAAAATATACGTTGTTTAAAATACTACAGTAAAGAATGAGAATTACAGTCTTTAAGAATATATCATCTGAAGTCCTTCCTAAATAACGTACGTTTATTCTGGCTGAAGGGCTTATTATTTCTGTTTGGTTCAAAAACAGAATCAAGCTATACTTTCAAAACCTATTTTTTTAAAGGTTTTTAAAGAGGTGCATAATTTTAACTACATGGAAAAATTATAGCATTCCTGACTATGTTAAACTGTTAAATTGGTTTATTGTTTTGCCATTATAGCTCTGAAGATAGAAATACATAATTTTTTTTTTTTTTAACAAAATAATGCTTTCAAAATAAGCAGGGGAAAAAACCCTGGGCCTGTAACTTTATTAAATAATTCACTCCTTCAAATTTTTATAAGCTCAGCAACTGTAAATCTCTTTTTTTTTTGTAACTCAAAAATACTGTTATGAACAATATTACCTGTTTTTCAATATGTAAGTGAGTTAGGGCATAGCTGAAGTAGTTAAAAAAGCTATCCAGTTCTACTCCTGAATCAAATTGCCCTAAATATAAGAGAGATATTTAAAGTCTTCACATTGTCTCAATAGACATACTAGAGCATGAGCCATATTTTCAAAATTATTTTGAATGTCATTATGAGTATAATCTTGCTTCTGTATGTTCCAAAATTCTATTTTGAAAGTAGATTAATTCTGAAAAAACTGTTTCCTTTCCATCCTTTTTACTATTTACTTAACTACGTTTGAAAAATGTTAATTTTTAAGTCTTATAAGGCATGAATTACACTGGCACAAGAGTATGAGATTGTTTTTTCTGCATTGAAGCATTTTTTTAATGTCTCTTCCTCCTTTACTTTTATTTTCTTTGATTTTTTTTAAATCTCATTTTGTGTTTTGTTTTCTTTTCCTTTCCCAAGCTCTAGATTTTCAACAGTTTTGCTGTAAAGATAACGATGATAAAGGAATAATTATGTTTATGAGTTGGAATAAGAACCACAACTAAATTACCTACACCATTGCCTTACATCTGTATCCGTTAACTGCTTTGTGTTAAATTAGTTCACAATATTCTTTTAATCTGAATAAACAGTTGCTGTAATTATTTACAAATGAAATCCACATTCTCTAGTTTTGGTTACCCCATGGCTTTGTATCAGTAACAAGCCCATCAGTGTATCCTTCTGAATACATATACACAATTGCTGGATTAATTAAAAAAAACAAAGCAAGAACAAAAACATAAGAGGGAAAGACAGTGGTTTTCTTCAGAGAGGGTTGCCAGGGGATGAATGTATGTGCAAGGTATCTTAAGCTGAGAAAAAATATAATTTATAGATTTTCCATGTTAAAAATTACAGAAGTGAAGAACATTGCCATGAGAACCGAATTGCAGTTATTCCATGGTTCTTCTATACAGTTCAAAGACTGATTTCCACCAATTAACAGAGATCTTGTTTTCTTACACAGATACTGTGAAAGTTTTTTTTTCTATTTTACTTATGTTCTGTGTAATTTTTTCTCTGCAAATTGACTGTTCTTCCCTGTATGACAAGTAGGTAAGACAGAAAGTATCTCATTCAAGGTGATGTGATGGATCATATTGCCCTAAAAGTTCCTTAATGGCATTCCAGCATCGTAAAAAGATAATTTTCTCTCATTCATGTATACTGGGGTGAAACTGTGTTTGGAACTGATGCTTAGCAATTTATTTTTTGAGGCATCTGAACATGTTTTCCAATTTGACCTTGGCTGACTTAACACCCAAGACAAACCTGGGAGCTGTGTTTGGCATATGACAGATACTGCAATTTTGAATTGTTTCAATTTGTCCTTTGTTTTTTTAGAATGAAGTCTAATTAGTTTATTTTAAATTAAGCCATATGACACAGTTTAGATTCAATATAATGTTTAAAAACAATTCTTAGGAAGATTTAGCAGCTTTTGAAAATTGCTTTCCCTTGCACATGAAGTATGTACACTTTGTTATTTTCCCAGGTAAGGATCCTGTGTCTAAAAATGAAATTATTTGTAATTTTTATCAGTTTAGCTATTTGATCCTCTATGACCCAAACTTTAAAAACTTGCGTTATCAAGGTTGGATAAAGACATTTGAAAACTATCCTATCTTCTTCATAGGATACTGAAATCCTATCTCCTACTTCCAGTTTTATCTGTAACACTTACTTGGTTTTAATAACTACCTTTGCCTGTTTTGATAACTCATTAATATTTTCCTTCCCCCCCCCCCATGTTCTGATTCTTTGTTTCCTATTCCCTCAGAAATCACTGAATACTCTTGAATCAAAGCCAAGAGTTTTCTGGGAACGGATTTCATCATCTCTTCTTCTTAATAGGCTTTATAGAAGAGAATCTTTTCCCAGGAAAGGTGGTCTAAGTTCACCTCTGTTGCAGAGCTGCCCTCACTGGAGTATTTGAGATATACCAGGGTGGTGCAGAGTCTGGGCATCCCTGATTTTTCCCCGATCCCTCTGCATTCTTTTACTGAAATGGAACAGTAGACAAGTTACTCATCTGCAAAGACAATAAAACTTTTGTTTTGTTGATATTTTTAATCAATGTTGTCTCCCCTCTGGCACTAAACTTTTCCATCATATCCACATCATGTTAGGGGTTTTGTATCACAAAAAGAAACGACTGGACTACAAAAGCAAGTTTATGCTGTAATTCAACACTTGAACACTCCAATTTGTCAGCATCAACACATCAAGTATATGCTGT
Organism: Ibidorhyncha struthersii; assembly: GCA_013398815.1. Classification (NCBI taxonomy): domain Eukaryota; kingdom Metazoa; phylum Chordata; class Aves; order Charadriiformes; family Charadriidae; genus Ibidorhyncha; species Ibidorhyncha struthersii. The sequence continues at coordinate 21,347 of VZSZ01006967.1, read as the reverse complement.
CAGCATAAGTACCAAGCATACTATGATATGCTTATATTTCTAATTCTTTAGTGCAGGTCCTTGTTACTTGCTCACTGGGCTATGCAGGGCCCTTTGCTGCCAGTAAATAACAGGTCAAATGCTCTTTATTTTTCTTCTCCAACAGGATCACAGCAACGAGAAGATGCCTGTGGGTACAAATCTTCAAACTCAGTACTGCGCATGTTGCAAACCTGATAGTCCACACAGCCAGAAGCAATTACTCAAATAAGAGAATAAAGAAAACAGAGTTGTAATCACCATTCATTGGTTTAGAAATGTCATGCCAGCCACATTTCAGACATCATATGATATTAATACTAATCAGCATATATTAGCAGCCAGACATGTTCACAACTGTTCTAACAGCTGAGTGCCTCCAAGCTAAATTGATTTCATCCCTTAGACACCCATTAACACCTCTCCTTCCCATTTAGATAATAGAACACAGTTGTTCAGGGGTGTTTATGAAACGACATTCATTTGATTGATAAGTGACCTTGACTGAATGAGAATATATGCTTGCTGGAATTTAAAGGATCACCTTCCTTTCCAATAACCTTGTCAGAGTTGCAGGCCTCCAAATCCTTAGAGAATTCATAGGTGAACAATCAGTAAATATTGATACAATTTTTTTTTTTCCATGAGAAGTGTGTTTGGGAGGATTAACTTTTAAATAAGGTCTTACATATGCATACTAATATTCCAATTGTAGAAAGGGCTGAATACATCTGAGAATGATGGTCTGGTTTTAAAAATAAATCAGTGTTTAATTATTTGGTTTTTGTAGCTTAATCTATTTTGAAAAACTCACTGACTCTAGTGGACCATTCTCATTAAGATCAAATAAAATATTGAAGCTTCATATATTGTTAATTTTATAGGCTATATAACCTAGCTATGATTAATTAAGAATATTGAAAACCTCTGATACGATGCCAGAAAAAAAGCCCAGTTTAGTGTAGGACAGTTTTCTAGAGCTGCATTATGGGAATTTTTCAATAATAGATTAAACAGACTAAATAATTAAAATGTCATTTGATTGAAATCACACCATTCTCCTTGTATTTCAGCATTACATCCTGTAACAGGCAAGACTGTCTTTTCAGCTCCAAACATGGAGGGAATCCTTCCTTTTCTGTATGTTACTTCAAGGAAAACATCAGAAAGAATTTAAAAGCAAATGACAAATACTAACTTGGATATTTATTGAAGAGCTTAAATAAAAAGCTAGTGTTGGGATTTTCAGGGATGCTTGAATCTACTTACAATCAGATTATTTTGGGGAAATTACTGAAAACTGTCTGTCTTTGTTCTGGAGAAGATACTCGGGACATAAAGATGCAAACACTGCTGAGTATGTCATCCACCCCCAGTGCAACCCCCAAGCAGACGCACTTGAAGGCTGAAGCCCTGCTCATTATTCTTGTGCAGCTGCTGCTGCTTCTGGCAGGGTAGAAGGACACCTGAGCAGCAGCATCTCTGTTAGCATTTTCTGAAGTTTCTGTAGCAGGGCAGGCAGGCACTCAGGTGCCCTTGATATGAGGCTGGATAGGAGCAACCTGTGAGCTAGGTCTGGTTCACCAGTCACTAGCTGGACTGTGTTCTATTGCAATTAACCATTTTATAGACCTTCCTGGTAAAGTTGTTTAACCTTTTTTTTTTTTTTTAACATTGTAAGTATAAATGCTAACTGAAATAGAAATTTTCCAGTTGCAAGAGCTCCCAAGTGCAGGTGTTTCATGTATAGCTGGAAAGCCTCAGCAGACAAGACAGTGGGAAACCCATCCCAGGATATATTGCACAAAACTGGCAGATGCTGATCTTGGCTGAAGGCTACGAAGAGATCAAATACATTAATTGCCTGATTCTGAACAGGCACTTGATGTCTTCCCCTTTACAAGACAGCATGCCCAACAGAAAAACATTTGTTTTGCCTTTAAAATTTTTAAATGCAAAGACTAATTTAGAAATGTTTTTGCCCCAAATTTGCCAGTAACCGATACAAGCTATTTCCATTGTATAGAACAGCTGCTTACACTCAATCTTATTTAAGTGAGACACAAATGGAAGCAAAGGCATTCCAGAGTTGGTTCATAGTTATTTACATAGGTTAATTTCAGGGGTTTTGGAAGCATATTTTCTCTGTTCCACTGCTATAACTCTTTCTGTACTATACCTTTTCCTCTCTGCTGCTAGAAGTGAAAAGATCCATCAAGCATGATCCTCGTGATGTGGGGATCACACAACCATGCCCCTTTTCAGCATATTCTTTACACTAATCAAGGATTTCCTATAATTCTCAGTTCAGCAACCACAGTAGGTAGTACACTTTTTATCTCTTCCTCATGAACAATGCTCTGTAACCTACATTTCAATAGTAAGGTAAATCAGTAAAAATCAGCAGCTGCCTTCGGGGCCATGGTAGCAGGACATCTTGAGCTTGGGCTCCGCTGTGGCACTCATCACTGGCCGCAGCACAGTCCCACAGGTTTTCCTGCTGCAGGGTTTGCATACACCAGGTGAGGGAAGAGATGCCATAGCAGCACACTGCAAAAGCAGGAAATGCCAATGCTGTTGTTAGGGGCTGAGAGTAAGAAGCCAAATGCAGCTTGTGTTCATGGTGTGAAACTTGACAAGTAAAGATGAAGACTTATACGAAGACCAGGATTTAATTCTAAGAACGGTAATGAGGATGAACTTTTGACATAGGCACAACTGACACATCATAAGATAATGAACATGGGATAAATGTTCTTGTTCTGTTCTTCCAGTGTTCAGGAAAACAGGCGTTAGTACAAACAAGAAAATTACCAGGCTACTTTTGAATAAAATGCATGGAGTTGTTAAAAGGGCAATGGCACTCTTTTTCCTAATTAGAACAACTGGCAATGCTGCAGGCTTTTGTCTAGCTGCTTGGGTCAAAAGTGTAGAAATTATTTGAATGTGATGTAAAATAAACATCACAGCAGATATTACACTGACTGCAGTAATATTTTTACATGTAATGCATCATTATCTCTCAGTAATTTTGAACTGGCATGGTATGGAAAAGACATGGGGCACTGTCATTGAGTTTAAACATGGCCTTCTGTTGGGTTCGTAGAATTTTCATTAAACCTTTAACAATTGATTCTTACACTGTGATATGTATGCTTTCACATTTATTGATACAGGAATGGACTTCTTTAAAGCAGTAGCAGGAAAGAGAGATGGAAAACTAAATAATAATTTGATATATAGAATAAATGTAAGATAGTTTGTTCACGTGTATTATTGGTAGATATTATTTACTCTGAAGATAAAGCCTTCAGGCTGATTTTCAGTTACCCGAAACATACTCCCATTTAATTTTGGGTGTTGGAAAGTTAAAAAGAGTGAAAGTCAAATGTCTAATTTGTGATGATCAGATGTTTTAAAGTACTGAATGATGACGGAGTAACCACTGGATCACCATGATTGCCAATCCAGGATGTCAACATTGAGGATACCTTGCTTACTCCTGCTGTGAACAATTCAGATTGGTTGCACAGTTAAAAGAATTGACATCTGTATCCAATCCAACAACAGATGGCTTCATTTTTATATTTTTGCCAGCACTCATGTTATATCATATCACAGCAGATCTATGAGCAAAGCTTTTAAATTGAAGGCATTGTGAGAGAAGACTGCTGGTGTCTTGAAAAATTAATCATTTTATTATCCTGAATGATGTTTGAGATGAGGAAGAAAAAAGTCAATAGATCCTATAAACTCAATTTCACCATCAGAGCCCCTGGTATCGTTGAAATTCCATAGGCTGCACATATTTCGCTGTAATGTCTCCCTCCTGAACGTAAAGATCTACACTCAGCAGTGATATGATTCTACTTTTGACTTAGCTGCTCCTCATTTTTTAACTCTATCCCAGCCAGACCCAGTACGTTGACAGCCTATTTCTGCACCACAGAACCTCCCTCCATCCCCATCCTTAGTATTGCCAGCAAAACTGCTTGTGGGGACACCCTGTGGATAAAACCAGGGAACTAATCTGACCAGAAACTTGGCAAAACAGAAGTTTCAGAATTCAGATTAGTGTCTGTACATGTTGTCCTCCTTTCCCAGGTAGCTGTGTTTACACAACAGATGGCTTCACACAGGGCCGAGACAAAGGAATAAGCAGCATGAAAACACACAGCTTACAGTAAGACACACATTTTTAATCTACCACTGATTAATAAACCAAGATTTTAACTTACACTTCATTTTCTGCAGTCCTTACAACTTCCTAGAATACCTTTGGGGAAAATAATGAAAAAAATTGCCCTGAGTTCATTTGCATCTGAATTTATTCTTATCCCAGCTTGACCTGCACCAAATTTTCAAAGAAAAAAATAAGAAAAAGAAGACGCATCTCAGTTTTGTGGGGTTTTTCTCTATTATTTTTGTTTCCTGAATAATCCATTTTGCATTTTCTGTGTAAATATAAAAGTCACACCAAAAGTCTGATGAGTGAGACTGAAGGTCCACTAGCTCAATATCTTACCTGCAATAGTAGCCAAAACCAGACAGCTAGGGAAGAGTGTAAATATATAGTAACATATTTAAAAGTTAACACTCACTGAAGAACAGTTTTACCTTTATTTTGCAAAGCTCATTAAAGTCCATTGGATATTTCAAAGTGTTTCACCCTCAGTATCAGAGAGGAGAAAAAAAAAATATTTGCCAAGAAACCAATTACCTATACTGTAATACATTGCTCCATGGAGGAAGTAAGAACCTTCCTTCCAACTGCAGGCTGATTCACCTGTGACTGGGATAAAAAAGAAGCAGGAAGAGTGAGTTGGCACCTGGTAGAAACTTTGCATGGCTTGGAGGGCGGCTTGTTTGCCTGTGCTGACTGAGACTAAAGGGGTGGTCCTGGCAAAGGCCAAAGACTAGAGGGTATGGTTGCTAATTTGACCAAACAGCACAACCCAAACTAAGACACATAGCTCAGGTGGCAGTGAAAAAGCGTGCTCCTCTCTTGCCCAGAAAGGAGAATAAGCAGTGCAGAGAGGGTGGTTAATCCCCACCTAGCAAAGAAAGCAGGCGGGGAGTTGCTGCTAGGCAGGACACAGGCTGGTGTGGCAGTTTGGCAAGGAGGATGGCACAATTTATGTAAGATAAATTTACTACACTTTTTAATCCCAAACAGGTTTTTGGTTTGTGTGTCATAAGCTGTGTGTCTGATAAGAAAGGTACAAATACTAGACTTTCAAAAAACTCATGCTATAATGAAAGGTGGAAGAAAATGAGTAATTTTAAAGTACTGTAACTACCCCGCAAGGCAAAAGTGACTAAGAAGTCATACTAAAACTAAAATGCCCTGCTTTCCCTGTTCCTAGTAAGATGACAATAGTGTCAGTTCTTCATATTACCTTAGTGTCATGACTGGAACGTTTGTCAGCGGAAGCCATGTAAATACAAAAGTCTGCACATACGTTCCCGTGCCAACCATACTGGAGGATTGCACTCTGGAGGCAACTAGATCATCTCACTGGTAGAATAATGGCATTTGGAAATTGACATGGCCCAAACTAATTATTATTTACAAATACTGCACATCTCAAAGCCTTCCCAAGTCTATAGAAGATCAGACCACTAAGCAGACAGAAAGGACTGGCTAGAAGTGGACAGCACTATACAGAGCAGTGATGACAGTCATGAATACAAGGACTATGCTTTCACGATTGATAACCTTTTTAGACCGTTTCCATGGTCTGCAAGGACTCACTGGCAACACAAAGTGACAGATAATCACCAAAACACTGATATGATGAATTTCTAATTTTTTTCTTAAAATTCTAGTGCATTGCCAGTGTAACCTTTCTGGGTATGGGGATATATTGTGCATGGGAAGACCACATTAAAGAATTATGTATGAAATGTTCAACCTCTGCTTTGTGGAGAAGAAAATGTTCTCTGAGAAGTCTTTAAATTTTTAGGCATATTACTCCAGCAGGAATTAATAGAAGCTCCAAAAGCTATCCAGGCCCTTCCCTCCATTTCATTCTTCGAATGAAAACTGCACAGTAAATGTAAGCAAAGTAATCTCCAGTCAAGTAGGTTTCAGGTATCCAGGATCCTTTGCTTTTAGCTCGCTCTCTCTCTTCTGAGACAAAAGGAAGAGGCAGCCAGAAAATACTACTTAATGCTTTCCAGCTCAGTTTTCTCAGCCCTTTTTAGGAATTGCCTGGTCCCTCTATCTTGGATCCAATAACTGAATACATTTAGCATAAAGAGGCAAAGCTGTGCTGCTCATTGTGCCTGTGTTCTCAGTTTTGTGGCCTGGTGTTAGGTTGTATTCATAAGCCTCGTATGAAAATACCAGCTGAAAACATCAGTTCAGCATCTTCATCAGCTCTTCCTCAGCTCAAAAGGAGCTTCTATAGGTACAGCTCTTTGGGTACCTCCTCTAGCTTTTCTTTAATGTGTTGAAGAGACTGAATGGCTTTGCATAGAACAGGCAATTAAAGACTCCTGATAGTTTCGCATATATGGCAAAAAATGCAAACCTGATTTTTTTTGATAAGCATATTTTCCTAGAATAAAAATTATTGAAATGTAATTTTTCCTGTTATGTCTAAACAAGTAATTATTCAGGCTGGCTGTATTTCATCTCTATTTTAGACAAAAGAGCAGGTCAGTCACTAAACCTATTTATCCCCCAGTTGAAATAGTCAACCAGTGTATTAGTTATGTTTAGTTTCTTCATTAAAGAGTTTTGTTGATTGTAGGAAATGCACTATAAAGACATTTATGTCATGTCTGATAAATTAAACATCCCTCAGGTAGAAAACAGTTTAAGAACACTGAAACACATGATCAAACAGCTGTGGCCATCTATGATTTTACCAGCTTGCAGTTGCTTGTCACCAAATCTCTGGTAGAAGTCACTTATACATGGCAAAATCAACCCACTTCACAGTCAGCTGTTCACAGGTCAGGACCATAATACAATACGGTCCACCACTGTCAAGTCAAACTTTCCAGTAAAGGTTTGGCCAATAGAGCAACTGAAGCTCAGAAACCTACTTCTGACTCTGCTACCAGACATAATCTTCAGCACAAGGTCAGTTAGGCAGCTAGGGAAAAAACATCTTAAAGCACTGCAGTAAGGTTTGCCAGAGCTCATTTGTCAAAGGTCTTGCAGAAAGTAAAACTTCTATACATGGAGATCTTTAACAGCTAATAACTTTGCATTTCAGGGAGAATGTTTTCCTTGGCTTAGGCCTATACTGAAGCAACCCTTGCAGAAGCTAGAGACTTCAAGTTTCCAAGGCCACTGGCAATTTGCTTTTAGATCTCTTCAAAATAGTCCATGGAAACTTTCATATAATTAGAACATTTCTCAGTTATGACCAGCTTCATCATCTCAGCAGTTTTCAATACCACTGATCAAAAAGTGATACTGAGATCTTGCCAGTTCTTAAATTTAAACAGCTCCTGTCTTTCACTGTTATTAGTAACTAGAAATACAGTGACACATGGATTCAAATGCTTTTAGAAATAAAGGGAACATGCATCTGCTTGAGAACACTTTTGTAAAGATGTAAGATTCTGGAGAGAGTTGCTGGCTCTTCTGTCCTTAAACTTGTGGATAGCTTCCTTGTTCCTTCATTTCAATATAGTATGTTAGTTGGCCTAAATTTAAGCCATTCCTGTGTTTTTAGTAACTGAAATGATAGGGTAGGTGATGATGTAGCCTTCCAAGCAGGTACAAAGGACACAGCAATCCTTTCATAGCCAGCTCATCTCATTAAGCAAATCTTGACAAAGTGGGAATCCAAGTAATTTAACAGAAGTAAAAAAACATGTGTGTTTGCAAAGGATAGCTATTTTAAATGGCTTTTTAAAAATCCAGCCATTTTCTTTTGCAATTATTACATGTTGATGGCAGACTTATGTAGCTAACAAGAGAAGCATTTGGTAGAAGCTAATACAGGACTGTAGGTCTAAGACAAACTTAGCAATTTCAGCTGGTTAATGATGGCCGAGACTTGACCTGGAGGTTACAATTGCTTAAACTGAATAATTTTTTTAAAAAATTACATTCACCAATTTTTTTCCTAATTCTATCAGGTAGCTGTTTGACAGTAAGGTAAAATTTTTGCCAGAACCAGAGTGAAATCCCAGTGTCTCCAGCCTGCTTTCATACTGCTTTAATAATTAATAAGAAAGGCTTTTGTTCTTAGAATTTAATTGAATAAAAAGATGTTTTAAATTTTCAAGTATCATAGCTCTTATTAATTGTTAAACCAGTATAAAAGCAGCCTGGAGACTAATTTAGAGGCTCTGGGAGAGCAAGATGCCTGTGTCGCTAACTTTTTAGAAAGATGGACAGCATAAACTATGGACTCCAAATGTCATTTATGTTTAAGATCCTTAATTTTAAAGACATACAATAACCAGTTCCCGCTGGACAGTGCTTCTTAGCTTTACTAACTTTCAGGTTAGCATAAGAACGACTAATTCAAGTTACTCCTAATGTTGAATTGCTTTGCAATTCATATAATTGCAAATCAAGAATAGACTTTTAATGAATTCATTTGATAAACTTACCATCGTGGATCTGAGTGAATAAGAGGTGGGCATAAAACCTGGAGATATATCCTACTATTCCCTCATTAGCAGTGTTCTCTCTGAAAGCCTACTGGGAACTCCCTGGTCTTTGAGAGCATTGGGTGTCTCTTCTGCCTGAGGGTGATCCAGCATGCATCTCTTTCATAAGCATATGTATCTTCACCATCAAATGATACCACAAACTTAAGGCACTTTTAGCAGCTTCTGCTGCCCCTTTTTGCTATGCTTAAAGCTTGCATCTCTTTAGGCTGTGCTTCTGTTTGGTGTATAAATAACTGGATCAAGTACCACACCTGTAAGGTTTGGGTCATAGATCCGGAGAGAGCTCTGGCAATTGGTAGGCAGTGATCTGGTCAGCACTGAAAAAAATGTATGTGTTTTACTTATTATAAAATAACTCATACACATTCAAGACAGCTTGCTCCCAGGTTGTAAATTACCTGAAACAGGTAATGTCAGTTTTGGCATGTAGTGCCACATCCTATTTCTTTCTGAACAATCAACATTTTCCAAATAGATTATGACAACTGTTTTTCATATTTTATGTGAATCATTCCAACGTGTTTCATTACTAGATGGGTGATTATAGATTTAGGTACATACTCTACATAGATTCTTCTCAAAGTAGGAGTTTGTGCCTCTTTCTATCACTAGATAACAGGTCATAGAATGAACAGAATATTTAGGATGCTACTACGTTGTTAAGGAAATCGATAGAAAGTTGAGGCCTTAAACAGGAATTAGGAGCCTAAATATTCTTTTGAATCTGGGATATGCATAGTTCTGGCAATCCAGTTTTAGTCTGAGATCATTTTTTGAAAAGATACTCAGGCTCTCACACTGTGAAATTTTGAAAATTCTACTCACAGTAAATAAACACTGACAAAATCACATGCAATAATTTCCAGCCTCTTTTCTTTCCAACAAATCTTATCAGAAGAGTGAGAAACTTGAGTATGAATGTCTTTGAGATTCAATAATGTGCTAAATAATATTGGTCTTTTCAACAGCCTATCTTGTTTGCTGCAATAACAGAGCCAAAGGAAGTAAGAGGCAGCCAGATGGCCAGAACACAGCATCTTAAAGGAAAAAAAAAAAAAAAAACAATGGGAGAAGATTATATAATAGAACAAAGTATTCTTTCTTCATTCTGAAGATCTTTTTTTTCTGAAGGATGGAAAACTGCCAGAATGGCCATCTTGCATTAGAAATGTTACCATTTGCAGCAAATGTGAAATGTAGCCAGTTTCAAACAGCCAATATTAACCCATCAGTCACTCCAGACTCATCCTCTGTGAACTTAAAGAGGAATGCATTGACCTGTAACCTTTTTGTTCCAGTACTGAACTGTCCTTGCATTTCCCCTCTGACTTCCTACAAGAGTACTCCTTTCTTAAGCTTTATAACCTTATCGCAGTAACCGCCCCTCTCATCTAGATGAACACTTTCATATATTCTAGTTTA
>VZSZ01006967.1:0-11253 GCA_013398815.1 Ibidorhyncha struthersii | reverse complement strand
AATCAGTCCCATCCACTTAGCATAAGCCCAGTTACCAGTGACAGGGAAATGTTCAAGAACTGAAAGATGAAGTTGCCGAATTACTTTTTTCTAAATTGCCTGACTGTTACGTTCATTTTTAGACTGCAAAGTACTTTAAAACATCCAGTACTGTGCACTAGTCTCTGCTCCCAAAAATAAACAAGAAAAATATGTCTTGTCAGCATAAGGAAAGACTATAGCAATACGATATGTACATGATACACTATGATGGTTTATAAAATAAATAAAGCTATCAAAAGCAATCAGAAAACACAATGTAATTTATTCCATATCGTACCATAGAATGGCTGAGGTTGGCAGGGACCTCTGGAAGTCACCTGATCCAACGCCCCCTGCTGAAACAGGGCCACCTAGAGCCAGTTGCCCAGGACCATGTCCAGATGGCTTTTCAATATCTCCAAGGAGGGAGACTCCACGACCTCTCTGGGAAACCTGTGCCAGTGCTCAGTCACCTTCACAGTCTATGCCCATTGCCCCTTGTCCTGTCACTGGGCACCACTGAAAAGAGCCTGGCTTTGTTCTCTTTGTACCCTCCCTTCAGGTATTTATTATATACATTGATGAGATCACCCTGAGCCTTCTCTTCTCCAGGCTGAACAGTCCCAGCTCCCTCAGCCTTTCCTCCTAGGAGAGACACTCCAGTCTATCACCTTCATGATCCTTTGCAGGACTCTCTCCAGTACGTCCATGTCTATCTGGGGAGCCCAGCACTGGATGCAGTACTCCAGATGTGCCCTCACCAGTGCTGAGTAGAGAGGAAGGATCATCTCCCTGGTCCTGCTGGCAACAGTCATCCTAATGCAGCCCATAATGCAGGATGCCATTAGCCACCTTTGCTGCAAGGGCATGTTGCTGGTGCATGTTCAACACTTGGTGTCCACCAGGATCCCCAGGGCCTTTTCTGAAAAGCTGCTTTCCATCCAGGCAGCCCCCAGCATCTACTGGTGCCTGAGGTTGCTCCTTCCCAGGTTCAGGACTTTGCACTTCTGCTTGTTAAATTTCAGGATGTTCCTGTCAGCTCATTTTTCCAGCCTGTCCAGGTCCCTCTGGTTGGCAGCACAACCCTCTGGTGTACCAGCTGCTCCTCCCAGTTTGGTGTTATCAGTAAATTTGCTAAGGGTACGCTCTGCCCCATCATCCAGCTCGTTAATGAAGATGTTAAACAGGACTGGACCCAGTATTGACCCCTGGGGTTCACTGCTAGTCAGGCCTCCAACTAGACTTTGTGACACTTACCACCACCCTCTGGGCCTGGCCATTCAGCCAGTTTTCAATCCACCTCAGTGTCTGCTCATCCAGCCTGTACTTCAACAGCTTCTTTGTGAGGATCTTACAGGAGGCTGTGTCAAAAGCCTTACTGAAGACAAGGTAGACAATGCCCACTGCTCTCCGTCATCTACCAAGCTAGTGATTTCATTATAGAAGGTAAACAGGTTGGCCAAGCACAAATTGCCCTTAATGAATCCATGCAGACTATTCCTATTGACTTTCTTGTCCTTCATGTACCTAGAAATGGTTTCCACCACCTTTCAAGGGATCAAGGTAAGGCTGACAAGCCTGAAGTTCCCTGGGTCATCCTTCTTGTCATTTTTGAAGGTAGGAGTGATGTTTGCATTCTTTGAGTTCTCAGGCACTTCTCCTAGTCACTACGATAGAGCAAAGATTGAGAGTGGCCTTGCAGTGACATCAGCCAGATCCCTTGGCGCTCATGGGTGCACCCCACCAGGGCCCATGGACTTATGTAAGTCCAGTTTGCTTAAGTATTCCCTGACCCAATCCTCTTCCACAGAATGAGGCCATGTAATCCAAGGGGAAATGGTGAGGAACCTGCTTCAGCACCTGGAGGTACACAAATCTATGGGGCTGGATGAGATCCACCCGAGGGTACTGAAGGAGCTGGCGGAAGAGCTCAGCAGGCCACTTTGAGTCATTTATGAGCAGTCCTGGCTGACCGGGGAGGTCCCAGCTGACTGGAGGTTCTCTTTAACATCTTTATCAATGACCTGGATGAGGGGATCGAGTGTACCCTCAGTGAGTTCGCAGATGACACTAAGCTAGGCGGGCGTGTTGATCTGCTTGAGGGTAGGATGGCTCTCCAGAGGGATCTGGACAGGCTGGATGCATGGGCCGAGGCCAACGGTATGAGGTTCAACAAGGCCAAGTACCGGGTGCTGCACTTGGGTCACAACAACCCCATGCAGCGCTACAGGCTTGGGGCAGAGTGGCTTGACAGCTGCCCGGCGGAGAAGGACTTGGGTGTGTTGGTGGACAGCCGGCTGAATATGAGCCGGCAGTGTGCCCAGGTGGCCAAGAAGGCCAACAGCATCCTGGCCTGTATCAGGAATAGTGTGGCGAGCAGGACTCGGGAAGTGATCATCCCCCTGTACTCCGCACTGGTGAGACCACACCTCGAGTACTGTGTTCAGTTCTGGGCCCCTCGCTACAAGACATTGAGGTGCTGGAGCATGTCAAGAGAAGGGCAACGAAGCTGATGAGGGGTCTGGAGGACAAGTCTTATGAGGAATGACTGAGGGAACTGGGGCTGTTTAGCCTGGAGAAGAGGAGGCTGGGGGGAGACCTTATCACTCTCTACAAGTACCTGAAAGGAGGTTGTAGAGAGATGGGGACTGGCCTCTTCTCCCTAGTGACAAATTACAGGATGAGAGGAAATGGGTTCAAGTTAAGCCAGGGGAGGTTTAGGTTGGATATTAGGAAAAATTTTTTCACTGAAAGTGTTATCCAGCATTGGAATAGGCTGCCCAGGGAGGTGGTAGGTTCGCCATCCCTGGAGGTTTTTAAAAAACAGGTAGATGGGGTACTTGGGGACATGGTGTAGAAGTGGTTTTTGTCAGGTTAGGTTAATGGTTGGACTTGATGATCTTAGAAGTCCCTTCCAACCTCAACAATTCTATGATTCTATGATTCACCTTCTCCAGCGGCTGTCCTTACCTTAATACTATGGGTAGTCACTGCCTACATCTCTACTGCAGGTGGAGTCTGGGACTCCGCAGGCTGTTGCGTTTTGGAGAAGATCCCGTCTATCTCCCTTTTATCTTCTCTGATGCTGCATAGCCTGCTTACTTTCTCCTGTAACTCCTTCACTTGGTGGCCAGCACCTCCAAGACAGCTCTCCTTCTGCAGGACGGAGGGCCATCACTCCTGGCATCAGAGAGAGGCCCCAGGTGCTCCCTGCAGCCTGGGCTTGGAGGACATCCAAAGCTCTGTCTGTGTGGAAGCCTCTACCCTGGCTGGGGCAGCAGCTCCAACACCTGCTGGGGAGACTGCCTGTAGCTTGTCACCACCACACCTGAGATGGTTTATGCAGATACAGATTCGGCTGAGGACCTTCTTTGCACCCTTCTGTGCAAACTGCTGCCTCTTTTTGCTGTGCTCTCAGAACACTCATGTACAGATTGAGATACCTTCTTTCACGTATGGGAGAGAAAGTACGTAAACTCAGCAGTCAGCATTTTCTATATTGTTGACACAGTGAAATATCCTTCTTCCTTTCTAGTGTATTAAGTTTGAAATGGATTTCTTTTTTTTAATGGGAAGTTCAATGTTTCTAATACTTTCATGGACATTTTATCCATGTATTTTTATTTTGACTAGCTGTTTAAAAACTTTGTCATTAACATATAGAAATTAGGTATTTTAAAATATCTAACAAAGCAGATAAAAATGCTTCTGGCTTATACACAGGAACATAGAAAATATTAGATTAGCAATGAATGTTGCCAAGAAAACAACTCTACAATTCTTTTAGACTTACATTTGTTCCCAAACTTTTCTTCATACAGGTGCTGCTAGCATTCCTGCAGCTAAGTGGGGAGGCAGACCAAGGAACTGATGAAACTTAAAACTCACGAAGTAAAAAAGATACATTTTCAGCCAGATTTATTCCTTAATACTGTTCACTGTGGTATCTATTACTAGTGCTTGGACAAGGAAGGATTTGGACATAGCAGCTCCAGAACTAAAAGTAGCCAATTATTAAATGCACCACAGCTTTTGTTAAACATATCTCAATATATTTACATTTTGTTTCCCCTATCCAAGCCTCATCATCACAGATGACCATACCCAGTCTGACCTTTTATCAGTATGCTGTCAAAAGTGCCACAGTCTTTGCCTGCAAGAGTCTGTTGTTCCCCACTCCCCACCCAAAACAGATCTTGTTCAGACACGGCAGATACAGGAGAGCTCACTGAATGACATAATCAAGGAGCACTGTAGAAAATATGGTTATGATCAGCCCTTTATTTATAAGAAAATCAAACCCAGAAAATTCATAGGGCCTTCCATTTAAAGATTTTGAAGTTGTTTTAGAAGTGCCACAATAAGTAACATTATTCCCATTTTAGAGGTGATTTGTCCACAGGTCATGTGCCCAGAATACCTCCCAGTCCCCTTACTTCTTGTCTTACAGATGTCAGATCCCATGCTATTCAAGCTTCAGTGCTCTGTACTATCAGGTCAAATCAGCACACCTGCTCCATCTAGACCTAGCAGAAGACAAGTGCAAAAACCTTGTAGGAAATGTTGCTAGTAAGATGCCGTACTCTACAAATAAGCAGCTTAATTCTGTCTCAGTTCCAAAGCTGGAGAGTCCGCTGTAATATTGTGACCTGATCCAGGTTTAAACACAAATAAAATGCCATCCAGATCCACACAGCTACATGATGATGTAAAAGCTGTAGAAAATCTAGTAAGGTGCCCTGTAACTCAGAGTCAGCTGAAGTGACAACTGATGGATGCACATGCTCAGTTGAAGGGCTGACATCTTTTCCATATCCTCTGGTTGCTTTCCCCAGTCTCATCATCTTAGTATTAATATCCAGACTGAACTTTAATCAATTTGCTCTCAACCATGCACTAGTCTCTACCAAGCTCTTAATGAGATGCTTGATCACACTGTCTGTGCAGGATGAGCTGCAGATACAAGATAAGTGCATGCTGTTGTCCTGAAAATGTTTCTACCTGTATTTCCTCACAGACTCCCCTAATTGCAATTGCCTGATACTTATATTGAGCAGAACCATGACACGGAATCCCATCAAGTATCCTTCAAGGTAGAATAACTAGAAATGATTTAATGATTATTCACTTGCTTATTTGATAACAAAAATCTATGCAGAAATCCCAACACTGCATAAAGCAGATTTTTAAAGGATATTTTGATGTCTCAAAATGTATTTAATTTAGTTTTGGCTTTTTTCTGCTTTGGAGGATTCTTGCATCCTACTTCACTACAGTAATAGGATTATTGAGTTTAACTGCTTATGGTGGAAGATAAAATACATCCACACAACCAATGATGCTAAGATAGAATTGCTGCAGCCTGAGGGGTTACTGAGAAGCATCTTCCATAGATTGTTTCTTACTATGTGTGGGTTGGTGTAATCAGTTCCTGTCACCCAGCAAAATAAAATCAAAACCATATCACACTAGTGAATCAACCTAGTGAAAAAGAAACATTCCTGGGTGCCTCTTTTCGCTGCATGCATTAAATCCCTGAGATGTCTTCCTGTCCTGCTCCTCTTCTAAATGATTTATACTGTTTTACCATTGTGCTGCTGTCATTATGTCCACTGCCATGCTAAACCATTCACTTTTTGAAACTGGAATAAACTGGTACTACAATGGTGACTGTGGGATTTCTCAGTGAATTTTAGTTAAGAGCTCAGAAGTCATAACTGTCAGTAATTAATATCTGCAAGACACGGTGACAACATATTTATATGTACATACCTACCCTAATTACTATGCATTTCTTTTATTTCACATATAACTAAAAGTCTTATTTACAGTATTCCAGGAGACAAATTTTCCTCTGTACCTTCTGGTCTTTTTTCCTTCCCCTAAATCACTTGCTTCCTTTGAACAAACTTTTAATTTTCATGTTCTTCAACAGTCCTATTTTTTTCACGTCTGCTGCTGCAGATACTGTTATAACATAGTCAAGGTCAATATCAGATGTGTCCTCCTTCTAAAATGAAGACAATATTCTCCTTCTAAAATAAATGCAATACATTTTAAAAATCCACTTATATCATGACTGACTTACCAAACAGGCTTTCAGCTGAATCATTGCATATTGTCCTGTGCAGGAAAGAAAGGCAATTTTGTTACAGCTAATTTATCACAAAGCATTGTGTGTATGTTTTATGTGCTACAGAATAACTGCTGCTACTCTGCTGTTATTTGCTGGAACTATAACAAGAGTTCAAATGCCCTAACTGAGCCCTATTACAAAAGCACTGCCAAGGGGCAAAAAACTTCAGCCTCTGACCCTGTGAAAATAGTGGAATTAAGCACAGTAATAATGTTAAGCATGTCCATGTTAGACACAGAAAAGGAAAACTGTGGACTAAAGAATGGAAATATTGCTACCCCTGTTTTGTCTATGGGGTAGAATGTGACATCGAACTTACATGATTTATCCAGGACACAGACAAGATTCATGGCACAGCCAGAAACGATTTTTTTGGTTAGTAATCTTATGGATCTTCCTTTTTTCGCAGGTTATTTATCAATAGATGGAATAAGGTTTAAGCTAAAATAGCACAGAAACAATAATATTTTGAATTGTAATGCATTAAACATGAGTATAACAAATGTATTTGTGAGCATGCAGGTATCACTTAAAAAGCAACACTATGACAATACTGCTCTAAAGGGTATTTTGAAAGCCATTCTTTCTGAGGTCTTTCTGTGAAGCCTGAGGCTTGATTAGGAACCCTAAAGGAGAGAGAAGACTGAATAAGATGGTAAGAACTGTGATGAACAGGGAGAAAGAGGCACCTAGAGGAAATGAGGACTCAAAATGGGAAGAAAAAAAAGCAACAAAACTGGATCTGTCATAGACTGGAGGGAAAGCACCAGAAAGAGTCAAATTTGCAAAATTTGCAAAAGGGCATGAGCTCACAGTGGCACAATCTCCTTTAGAAATTGGATTAAAACTTATAATTCCCAAATCTTACAGTTCCTGGGCTATCAGCAAATCCTTCACAAATCCTCTTTACTGTCAGTCAGTTTGGAGAGACTATTGCCCCAGCTCAGCTCTGAGCTGTCTAAAGACTTAGCATGAGCCAGGTGAGTATCTGTACGGTGACACACAGTTCACAGCTTTGCTTTGCTTTTTTTAAAAACAACAAACTAGGAGGTCACATGCAAGAACATAGCTTAAAGCATTACTGGGGTTTCCAACACAAACTTAATAAATCCCTCTTGTGTTTTTGCATTATAATTTGGAAATTTCTTTTACACAAGGTTTGTTCCTCCTCCAGTGCTCTTTGGATAGTCTTGCTCTGGGGACAAATCAGAATTATACAGAGTAGGATGCTGTATAATTCCTAGATTACTTTTGCAGAAGTTGGAGGATGTGCAGCTGTGGATGCGGTAGAAACTAGACAAAAAGAAAGGATGGTCTGACAATTCAGGGGAACGGACTGGTGCCCTGAATAACTGTATCGCTCTCTCTCTCACTGATCTCTCACAGCCAAACCACTTGAACTGAACTTTTTGCAGGTGGTCACTACCTCTATGGTCCTCTTTCTTCCAACTCCTGACCCTTGCTGTGGTTTGAAAACATTAAGTACTTATACCTGTCACATAGGCAACAGGCACTGAATATATCCTGTATTGTGTGACACTAAACCATCTGAAAAATCAGCTCATAAGCACCTCAAATTGACTGTCAAAAATAGTGGATATTTTCTAATTCATTCTGTCTCAGTTCTCTCTCTGTCAAATTAGAATAATAATTCCTCTTCAGTGCACAGAAGTGCTACGAAGATAAATTCATTAAGATTCACAAAGCACTCAGACACTGTAGTGATGAGCACCACAGAAAAGCCCAGGAGGAAATTAAAAATTCCGTCTTCAGAGCAGAACTTAAAAATGTAGCATGGGACCATACACTGAACAATAACAAAGAAGCAAAATGATGAATAGTTACTCATTCAGTGAACATTATCTATATATTGTGCACAGCAGGAGACAAGAGTCCTGCGGGGGGGGGGGTGGGGGCAGCAGAGAGCAGACTGTATGTGATCAGTTAATTAAAACCAGGCTTATAATGCACGCCAGAAGATGGGGAAATAAAGGTACATGGAAAATCAAAATTCTGGAAAATCCAACAGTTGAGTACTTGACTGTAAACATGTGGCAATTTTTTTTCAATATACTTTTAATGTTTAATATGGAAAAAGCTTAAAAGAGCTCTACCTACCTTAATTTCTTCCACTGACACGTGACAGCGGCCATAGTTTTGTCTAATGTTGCAGCTGATCTCCTAATTCAATAGATTTTCTGCGGTCTGTTTACGGCCCCTCTCAAGTCAGTTTGATACCTCCTTTCAGATGTGTAGGATCCTACAAGGGAGAACTGAGTTTTTTGTAATAGTGATATATAAAATGAAAGTTGTTAAAAGAATCTCAAGAAAAAGTTAATTGTACCAATCTAATACATGTTGTATGAATGAAACCGAAAATTTGCTGTCTGAATTATTTAAAGAATATTAATCCCACCTGAGATTAAGCTACGCCTAACTACAGTAGTGTCTTCTTCAATTTAAACATTTTTAGTTAAACAAATAAAAGACTCCTTACAGAATTTATTAAGTATAAAAGCTAGATTAAAAATTCACATTGACAGTTTGTCTTTGCCTTTAGAAAGTCACCTTTCCAATTCTGGTGACCTTGCTCTGATTGTCTGATTTTTTCATTGCTCTGATTGCTGCAGCATCCCTTAACAAGTCAATCAGCAAATTCCGCAGGTTTCATAGTGTCCCAGTAGCTTATATCCTCTTGCTTAACAAAAAGCTTTTAAGAAACAGGTGCCAAAGATTCTTAGACATATGTTTCTTTAACAATAAATTTAAACTCTTTAGAAGGGCGAAGAGCTATTCTCAAGATCTCTGCAGAACAAACAGATACAGGTAAGGATTTTTAATTATTTTCTCCTAAATTTTTAAAATTTATCCTCAGCTTTGCAGCATACTGGGTTTTACAAAAAATATAAATCCAGGACATCACTTTTCCCAGACAGTACTTAACAATCTTAATATTCTATAATTTCTCATACTTATGAAACAAAAAACAAAGGCAAAGAAGGTTAAATTACTAGCTTATTAGATAAAAGTACTCTTGTAGTAGTCTTGTTTTATACATAACTTCATTTCACAATGAAGGCAAATTGATAAGGTATAAAGTAGATCAAGCTTAATAGTAGTAAGGTATATTTTAATTTACATATTTGAGTCTTTTAGGCTTCTTTTCTATTTAGATATGGGTTTAAAGGTTAAAAGTTAGAAATAGAAATATGATTATAGGGAAAGGGAATTGATTCACCTTAAAAACTAGTTGGAGTTCACAAATATGAACAGTTACTTAGTAAATATAATGAACACTTATGGAGTTGGCATCTGGTGGTTGCTGGGCTTAATTGTCTTCCATTTTAATGTTTTTCCCACATTGACAGGATTCACGTGAACACCAAATGTAACTGTAACCTAGGAAGAACTTACAGATGTCAAAACTGTAACAGACTGTATAAGTGATGGAAATACAGATAATGGTAAAGTTAAGTAAGTCTCTCTCACTTCACTGGACATATGTTCCATTTTTGAAAGATATCAAGCAGTATTCCTAATTTAGGACAGTATATTAACTTTACCTGAATCACTGGGCAACTTTTCAGAAGCAAGGCTAGAATGAGACAGACATAAGATCAGCTGTAATTGCAAAGCTTGAGAGAAGAAAGAATCTGTGTGGAACCAAACGAATTGCCTGAACTCATCATCCACACCAAGTACTAACAGATGGGTCTAAGAAGACACCATGTGACAGTGTACAGCATGTCATTTAGTGTTCAAGGCACCAATTACCACAATAGACTTGGAAGTTCTCATAATTTACCTTCACTGCCCTGACAATGGGGTTTAGATTTCCAAAGAATTTTAGAAATCCTTTGCTCTTGGTACATTTAAATGCTCTGGAGAAGTAGACAGAAATTTCAGCCACTGGCAGACGTTTGCTAAGAAGCTTCAAGAAGTTGCCATACACAATGGATGAGATTCAGCATGCCTGAATGCTTCAGAAATCTCTCTTAGTAAGTTAAGTGTAACAAAAGGCTTTATCCTTTTTAATATAATTCTGTAGCAACTATTGAGATCTGATTTTTCACCTTGGGCAAGGGGGAAGAGGAGGTTCAAGAGACCTCAGCAGAAACTCTAATCTCTAGTATAATGCAAATTTTGTGGGTCTTAGATCACAAGCTTCACTAGTAATACCTGCTGTACTAACTGTAATTGTTCTGTATATTCTGATACCTGGAAAACAATAATAGGATGTCTAAAAAGATATTCTGTCAATATCTCTTTTGCACCTAGATCTCACACTCCTGCTGGTTGAAATTACCTGCTTTTTCAAAAAAGATGACCAAGCCCATTTGCCTAACAAAAATGCCACCGCGATGAGGTATTGGACAGGTTTCAAGACAAAAGAATGGAATATTAGAAATTAAATTGTCTAAATCACAATGATGCAGCATTCCCACATTTCTTTTGCATCGTCCTTAATGTACGTATAAATAACAGGAGATCAAGTTTTGATGAAACCATGTGTTCCTTCAAAACTGGAGAATTCACACATTTGAGTGTCAGAAACGGGCAACTCACCATGTTCGGATCCATTTTTTAACTCCTTTTTTTTTTACTTTTTTAATCAAAAGCCACTTTTACAAGTAGACTTTCTATTTAAAAATTTCAAATGTACCCTGAATGTATGAGCCTTGGTATCCTAACCCTGTTTATAAAGCAGTAAATATCTACCATGAAAGAAAAAAGTCGAAGTTGTTGAGTCTAGGCTTGTAGAGTCTGCATTACTTAGCCAAACCAAAAAAGCAGCCTGGCTGGCCTTAACAGAGGAAACATGCACCGAACAGACACAATACCAGACATTCACTCTCACCCCCAAAAATCTGAACAGCTGGTCAAATGAAACAGAAGGGGGAAGTTCAGAGTGCCAGTCCTCTTCTTTTTCCAGGCCTGAAGATAAATAAAACTACTCCATGTAACTCAGTCCTCTTGTCTACTAGTAAGTTTGAGCAATTATTCAAAAAATGTTTAAAAATAAATAGCATAGAAACATAAGTTCATGTGCTTTCACTAATTTCACAGAATCACAGAATAGTCAGGGTTGGAAGGGA
>VZSZ01006964.1:0-11221 GCA_013398815.1 Ibidorhyncha struthersii | reverse complement strand
CCCCGGCACCCGGAGGCATCCGGGGAAGGGTAAAGGCTTGGGGGGGCGGGGGGGGGCTGCAGACCACCAGCTACTCACTGCGAGCCGGTAACTCTGCATCATTTTATCAAATTCCTCATCAATCTTTTTATATTTCTCTTCCGTCTGCGGGGTCAACGCAAACACTTCATCCCCTTCCGGGCTCTCGCACTCCCTGTGCTTCTTGTTCAGCGCCTGTTACGTTTTGGGAAGGGGGACGGGGGACGGGACACGGGGAAAGGGGTGTCAGGGAGGGATGAGGGGACGAGGTTGGGGGGAAATCGAACAGAAGAAAAACAAAACACACACAAAAAAAAAAAAAAAAGAACATATAATGAAGGTTTTCCGGCCAAGGGGCAGGTACTTACACCGTATCGCTTGAACAGGATATCCAGATCCTCGCTGCCTTTACGGTATTTATCCTCCATCAAGGGGCTCTGGTCTATCGAGTCATCGCCGTCGGGCTCCGGGCTGTCACAGCCGTTAAAACCTTTCTTTCTTAACGTCTGCAAACACAATCGGGATAGTTTGAGATCTGGAAGTGGGGACGGGGGGGAACACCGGCAGCTGCCTGAGACGGGCAAGTCCCCCCCTTTTCTCCTTCCAAAAACATCCCCCGGCCCGTAAAGACGATGGGCTCGCTCAAACGAACACCTTCGCCCCAAAACGTCGTCGACCTCGATGGGGAGTCAGGATCCGGCCCCTCGGCTTTGGACGCCGGGGTGTCTCTAATTAAGGAATTACAACGCGGCGATGGATGGAGAGAAACTTCTTTGCTTTCAAAGGATCTGTTTACGCCGGAGCAGAATTTGGCCCCGTACCAGCTCAGACGCATTCGTCACCTACGATGACTACGACGACAAGGAGGGGAAACAAACCTGAACGGTGTCTGCTCTCCTGCTAAAAATAAGGGGAAACCACCTTAAAAACGGGAAAATAAAAAAGCGAAATAATATAACAATAAGCGAAACCAGGCGGGTGGCAAAGGTCGGACCACCGCAAGGGACCGTGGCACGGCGAGCCCGGGGCGGGGAGGGGGTGACNGGGAGGGGGTGACACGGGGAGGGGGTGACGGTGACAAACCCCGCCGCGCCAAGACCAGCAGCAAAGGCGCTGAGCGCCGCTGCAGCGCGTTAACGATGCGCCATCTCCTTCCTTCGTTAACAGCCGCCCTGGTAAATGACACGGCCGGGCTATGGGCAGGGGACGGGGAAAAGCCCAGAAGTTCCTCGGTGGTGCTCAGTAGCCAATTTGCAGCTTTGCGTTACGCACGCACATTTAATCATTCTATTTTCAAAATACCGAGAGCAATTAGGCGTTATTATGGAACCAGCACTTGCCAATTTCTTTTTTTTTTTTTTTTATTTAGAAGTCAAAGCTGCAGAATTTCCTGGAAGTCTTGAGCTCTTTTCATGCCAAATTCAGCAGGGGGAAAAAAAAAAACCAAAAAAGACCAAAAAAAAAAAAAACCAACCCCAAAAAAGCGCCTTGACAATTCTCCTCTGTCTTCCTAAACAGTAATAAACATCTCTGGTTTGAGGCCAAAACGGATCCTGGAGCGGTTCTTCACCTACCTGTGAGCTCCGGGAAACACGGAGCTCGCACGGGGAATTTTTGCTGGAGCGATCAGGCAGCAAACCCACCCCTCAGCCTGTTTTCCATCCGGCTGAAGCTTTTCCCAATATTTTCAATTAAAATTACTCCTTATTTTCATTTTACCGCTCGTTACTTAAGCTGCAGAGGGGAGAAGTCCTCACCCACGTCCAGCTCCACCAGCGAAGGAGCTGGCTCGCTCCTGACCGTGGTGGCATCTGAAGCCCTGTTTGGCGTCACCAATAATTCCTGCTACCTGATAATTAGTACCTAATTACCTAATAATAATAATCTCCGGTACCCCTGATTCATGTAATTTATTGTCTCTTTACGGAGAAGGGCCGTGGGGATCCGAGTCATTGGCATGAACAGGAGGTTCCCAGGGCTTTTCCTGCAGGTTCCCGAGGATTTTTCCCTATTATTGTGCTATTTTTGTACGTGTCCTTGTTTGTTTTTTAGAACGGGCCAAAAAAAGGAACGGGTGCTGCCGGTGGGGAAGGAACAGCTTTGCCTTTTTTTTTTTTTTTTTGTGGAAACTGCTTTTTGCGGATTTTTTTTCCGAACCCTTTTGTTTCGCCGCTGCAGCCGAAAGACGGAAAGTTGAGCCTTACTTTAAAAAACGAAAAAACAAAGTTTTTTTCCCTCCTCCTCTTTCTCTTTCAGAGGCAAAATGGAAAAAAAGTTGTTCCATGAGCAGCGGAAGGGATGAAGCCGGGTTTCCTTCAGGTGCCGGTTGGGGAGATTCTCTGGTGTCTAATAGGGGGCTGTGCCCACCTTGCGATGGTTCTCTTTGCCGGGGCAGTAACGGGGATCTCTCGCCTCTGCCCTCCCGTCCCTGCTGGGGAAAGGTGACGGTAATTCCTCGTGTCCCTGGAAGCCTCTCTCCTCCGCCAAAGGCTGCCAGTGGGTTCGGGAGTCAGGGAGATCGGACGAGCAAACCTCCATCCCCCGGCCCCCTCGAAGAAGGGAAAACGTCACAACTGAATTTTCAAGCCACGACATCCTTCTCCTTTCTAAAATCTGCAGCGACAAAGGGCCCCGGGAGGTTTTTCCAGCTCCCCCGGCTCTGCCCCATATTTACCGCAGGGAAAAGCAATGGGCAGCCGCCGCCGGCCGCCGCATTTTGCCGTTTCGAAGGTGCGGGTGAAATCGTGCCGGGGGTTGTTTCCCGCAACGAGGAAAAGCGGAGCAACGGCGTGAACGCAGCTCTGTTCGCCCACACCCAGAAAACCCCCCACTCCGAGCAGCTCACAGCATCGCCCCCCCCACACCTCCCCAGCATTTCCCAACATCTTTCTCTCTGTGGGTCTAATATATTTGGGGGTGGCGATGCCACCATCCCCGCTCCCGTGGGAAACCGGCCGGCAGCCCTGGGAAGCATCGAGCCGGTTGCACACCGGGGGGGGGGGTGAAAACCCCTTCACGGGCACCGCAGGCGGCGTGAGATCGGATTATAACCCTCGGCACAGCGTGCGGCTGCCGGAGCCGCGGGCAGGGAGGGCAAGAAGGGGACGGGAATGGGCTCCAGAGCTGGATGGGGCTGACGGGCAGCGCGGTGGGATGGGAACAGTGGCGGCGGTGGGTGAGCACGGCCCCGAGCCGTAGCAGGACACGAGGCCCCGCGGCGCAGCTCGCAGCAATCTGCTGCTCAAAAAAATAAATAAATAAATAAAATAAAGGTTTGGGACAACAAAACGCTGTTTCCAGCCAGCCCAGCGTTGGCTGCTGCTTTTTTTTGAGAAATAAAAGAAAAAAATGCCTGTCCCACATTTTCTGCTTTTTGACAAGATGATGTCAAAAGGAAACAATCCTGCTGGAGCGAGAATCAAACCCAAAGATTCCCATTTTCGGGATATCTGCAAGGTTTTTAGAAAAGAGCAGGGAAGGGACAGGCGGTGTTGCTTTCCTCCTCGTTCCCTTCTCCAGGGGGAAAAGGAGAAGAAGCAAAGAGGCACGAAACCTTTTTGTCACCGGGTTGCGCCCAGTGGAACAAGACTATTTTTCAGAGAGATTTAAATCCAGTTCCTTCCCAGCAGAAAATTTCCAAAGGAGAAAACCAGGGTGAGAACTTGACATGGCAAAAAAAAAAAAGAAACAAACCAAACCCAAAACCCTGCTCATCATCGATCCCATCTCCCTGCTGTCCCCAGGTGTCGTGTGTGTCCCCCCCGACTTTATCGGGAGTCCCCCCCACCCGTGGCAGGATCCGCTCTTCCAGGCCGCGTTCCCAGTGCCAGGATCCCAGCCCGGCCGGGAGCAGGTTTCCAGCCCGAGCAGGGTGAGACCAGAAGGAAACGCAGAACATGTGAGAGGAAACGATGCTCGACCAGGATGTGGTCGACTTCCCTTAGGGGAGGGAGACTCAACCGCCTGCCCCGGCTCTGGGGAAGTCTGGAGGAGGAGGAAGGGGAGGAGGAGGAGGGTGAGAGTGAGGGTGAGAGTGAGGAGGAGGAGGAGGAGAATGAGGAGGAGGATGAGGGTGAGAACGAGGGTGAGGAGGAGGAGGGTGAGGATGAGGGTGAGGATGAAGATGAGGGTGAGGGTGAGGATGAGGATGAGGACAAGGACGAAGATGAGGATGAGGGTGAGGATGAGGGTGAGGGTGAAGATGAGGGCAAGGGTGAGGATGAGGGTGAGGATGAAGATGAGGATGAGGGTGAGGATGAGGACAAGGACGAAGATGAAGATGAGGGGGAGGACGAGGACGAGGGTGAGGATGAAAATGAGGATGAGGGTGAAGAGGAGGAAGAGGGTAAGGGTGAGGGTGAAGATGAGGGTGAGGGTGAGGACAAGGACAAGGGTGAGGATGAGGGTGAGGATGAAGATGAGGGCAAGGGTGAGGATGAGGGTGAGGACAAGGACGGGGACGAGGATGAGGACAAGGGTGAGGATGAGGGTGAGGAGGAGGATGAGGGTGAGGATGAAGAGGAGGAAGAGGAGGAGGAGGAGGAGGAAGATGACGATGAGGGTGAGGACAAGGGTGAGGATGAGGACGAGGACGAGGGTGATGTTGAGGGTGAGGACGAAGCTGTCTCTGCACTTCGCTGCCTCCCCAGCATCCTGCAAAACGCCCAATTTTACGCACCCTGGGGAATGACAACNGTTAACTGGCTGTGGAGCATCCCCGTGCCCGGCGAGCTCCGCTCCTGTCCAAGTCCCTTATCAGCAACTGGCACGTCAGCCGGGCTGCGAGGAAACGAGAAGCGACAGCGAGGAGCAAAGCCGGTGTGATCCCAGCCCGGGCGCGCACGTGGCACCCAGCGTGCCTGTCTGGGGGCCTCAGCTGTCCCCCGCCTGATTAAGGAAACCCCCCTCTCTGCATTAAGAGAGATTTTCTCAGACTTAAAAGCTTGCAATGACCAGGACTTTGCCGGGAACGGAGTGAGCCGCAGGGGTTGCGTGGCTGAATCCCGCTCTCCGCTCCCCGGCACAGCTGAAACACAGATGTGACCCCCCCCCCAAAAGGGGATGGTCCCCAAAAGGCAGCCGGGGTGTTGAACCCCTCTTGGGTACACTCATCCTGGAGGATAAACTCATCCAGGGGGATAAATCCCTCAAGGGCATCCCTGTACCGCATGCGTGTCCCCACTGCCCGCCGCGGGCTACACCTCCCCAGGGCCAAAATAAAAAGGGGGGGATCTCATCTTTACCGTCGTTTTAAAACATAATTTGAACAGACCAGTTTCTACCACCCGGAGTTAGTGGTACCAGTGCCTTTGGCCCCCAGGAGCTCCCCAGTGCGGCTGGGAGAGGAGACCCCAGCTCAGCAAAGCCTCCAGAGCCACCACTCGCTCCCCCTCCGCCAGGAAAATGAAATCAAGAGGATTCTGCCTTGATTCACCCAGGTCCCAGATGCTCCTCATCCTTTCCGAGATGCCACCAGAGCCATCGGGTCACATCCCTCCAGCAGAAAGGGGCCCCAGGTGTTACCGGGATGGCCGATGGATGCTGCGGGCCCTTAAAATCCACTTAAAATCGTATTTGGTAGCAAATTCACAGCCTGTGTCTTCACGGCTCTATAAATGCTTGATGCTGGGGAAGCATCAAGGATGCAAAGATACCCTTGGAAGAGTCAAGTTGAACTGGGAGCCACCACGAAACATGAGGGAAACTGGGTCGTGTGCGGTGGGGACAAAGCCTGAACATGGGCGAGGGGATACGGTGACGGGGGAGATGGAGATCAGCGCCAGGAGCAGGAACGGTCCCCTGGGGTGGGGGATTTGGGAGAGAAAACAGTAAAAAAATATCTTAGAGAAGCCCTAACCCTGCTGCAAGACGAGATGGGGATGGGGATGGGGAGGGACGCTGGAACGGCCTCAAAACCCGCCTGCGCCCCAGCGGGTTTCGCTCTGAGGCAGCGCTGCCGGCGAGACGTGCCGAGCCCGGCGCGGTTGGGCTCTTTTTCTTGCCATCCACCAATATCCTTCCGCTCCCGATGTTCCTCTCCTCGGCTTTGGATGCAGATCCAGCTTTTCATGTGGTGCAAACACAGTATTTCTTTGGGTGCCAAGGACTGTGTGTAACTTGTCGGCTTGGGAGTGTTTGCATCTTGGACCATAAGGGAACAGAGAACGCTGCCCAAAATGTTTACGGTATTTTTAGGCCAAGACAAATCTGTTCGACGTTGCGAGCGCCGCAGTCTGAGCATCCCGGAGAGGCTGCGCTGACGAGCACGGCGGGGAACCGTGCCTGCAAAACCCCGGCCTTTTCGCAGCGGACAGGCGCTACCTGGCTCAAACGGGCCAAAAAAGGACGTTTCTGAATTATTTCTAAGACCGTGCGCCGGCAGAACAGTCTCCAAACCCTGGTAGGTGCTGGTAGGTGCTGCTGGTTGCTTGGCCACGGCTCAACCCGCTTCTGCGGAAGGACGTTGGTGGGAACCAGGCAGACAACAAGGTGAAAACCTCAAGTCCAGACCCCTCAAAAAGACGTTTCGTGGAGGAAAACAAAAACAGAAGGAAGAAAAGAGCAAGATATAGGAGGTTGGTTTGACTTGATGATCTTGGAGGTCCCTTCCAGCCTCAACGATTCTATGATTCCTCCTTCTCCTTCGTGAAACCAAAGCCTGAGCACGCTGCGTAAGATGCACCAGGTCGGAGGAGGAGCGCAGCCTTGGCGTCGGTGAGGTTTGGGCATGGCGGCCTTGGCAGCGCTGGGGTTGGACAGACTGGACTCGCTGTCCTTGGAGACCCACGAAACGCAGCCAGACAAGCCTTGAGCAACCCCACCTCCCCCCGAGGTTGGCCGTGCTTTGAGCAGGGGTCAGACCAGAGGCACCCGAAGGTCCCTCCCAACCTGAATTACACCGCGATTCAGCCGCGGGTGCCCTCCTACAACCCCACCGCACGTGCCTGACACAGAGGAGAGGGGCAATGCCACCAGTCGCACCGAGGCAACCCAGCGCAGCGGCCCCAGGAGATGCCTCCAAAACCATCCCCGCTTTGCCTGGACCATGGGGAAATCCCACAAAGCAAACCCGCACCTCAATTTTACGGCAGGAGATCAACACAGAACTCGAGACAGCCTCAAACGCCACCACCCAGAACGGAGTATTTTTGTAGGCCAGACTAAAGAGATGAAGAACGAGCCCAGCACTGGGTGTCAGAGATCTCCTTGCTCCCGTCCCCACCCCGCACCGATCTCCTGCATCCGGCTGCGGTGCCGGACCCGGCCCTGGCTCCACCATGACGGCAAAGCCGGGGAGAGGACGGGTGGCCTCACCTCGATGATGTCCGCGTTGGTCCGGCTCTCGTGGGGCTCGTTGTACTCGGTGTACTTGAGCAGCACCTTGTCCATGTCGGTGCTGGCATACTGGAACAGCTTGTTGGAGTGGTTGAAGATGATGAGGGCGATCTCGCAGTCGCACAGGACGCTCAGCTCGTAGGCTTTCTTCATCAAGCCAAACTTGCGCTTGGTGAAGGTCACCTGAAAACAAGGAGAGCCGCGGTCAGAAGCCATACCCATGCTGCCACAGAACCGACACCGCCCGGAGAAAACTGGGATGACCACCAGAGGAGGAGCAAAAGGAAAGGGAGGGCAGAGGGAATCTTCTGTCCACAGTTTCCCCAACGGGACAACCACCCCGAGCTCTCCTCCTTCACCTCCCTCTTCCAACCGGTTCCTATCACTGCCTATTTTGGGATCCTCCAAAGGCAGACGCTCCACGAGCACAAAGATGATTATCAGTGTTGGAAATCGCATATTGCCAAATCGAGAGAAAATAAATTTCAGCAAAATCCCCAGCAGAGCTACCATCTGTCCGGGGGCTGTGGGTTGTTGGTTGTTGGGTTTTGGGTTTGTTTTATTTTTTAAAAGAAAGTTGAATATTCAAGCAGCGGCGATCTCATCCACGCTCGCTGCAGCACCATGGGAGCCGCAGAGCCCAGGGAGGGGGCTCGGCCGTGACGAAGCAGCTCAGGGTGCTGCTCCCCACCACTCGCCCTCCCCATCCCTCTCCTGCTTCCCAGCACCCACTTATCCTGGGAGGCTGCGCTGCCCAAAGGCACCCTGAGCCCCCCGCACCGGGTGCCCGGCCGGCTGCTGCCTCCTTCTTGCCGTCTCCAGAACCTTGTTGGGGCATTTTTCCGCATTGCCTGTCCCCCCGGCGTCACCGCGCCTGCGTCCCCTGTTCTCCTTGAGCTGTCATTAGATGCCATCAGCTAACGAGGCATCATTTGCAGGACTGGGGGACGGGGACGGAGCTGGGCGTGGGTTCCAAAAACCCACTCCAGACGCCGGGCAGATGTTGGGGCCGCGTCTCCCAGCCCACGCTCCGCTCTCACCGCTCCTAACAGGACCCAGCTGGTGGGGAGGGAGCTGGTTTGGGGGCTCTCCATCCCGGCGGCAGCAGCTGAAGGTCCCTCGCTGCCGGGGAAAGGCGCGATGTTTGACCAATGCCCTCTCCGCAAATAAAAAAAAGGAAAATAAAAGGCAGGGAGGTCAGCGCTTTGCTTTAAGCATCGCTCTCAGGGGGCGAAGCAGCAGTCCGGGGAAGGGCTGGAGATGAGCTGAGATGCCCCGGGGTGCCGAGAGCTGCTCTCTCACCCCGCACGTGCATGGGAGGGCTCGGCCCCACTTAGGGCCTCCGCCGCCACATCGATTTTGCAGCTGAACAGCTTGAATTTGCAGCATTGCGGGAGGGGAGCGAACGAGGCTGCGGCCTCCGCTCAACCCCAGTTAGCAGCGTTACAGTCGCCATCCAAAGAGCTTAACCCGGAGCTTCTCCGTCCACAACAGTGGTGACGAGCATTGCCACCGCGATGCCACCGGCAGCACCCAGCACACATCCACCGAGGTGCTGCACCCAGCGCCGAGCACCCCCAAGAGATGGAGGCGCATCCCTGGGCACGCACGGTGCGGGGAGCTGCCCATCCCTCCCTGCCATCTCCCGGAGATGATTAAGCAGTAACGAGATTCAGCTCTAATCGCTTCAGCCCCTGGAAAGTGCAGGGCTGGCACCCCGCGCCGCTGCTCCCCGCCACGTGCGCCCGCTCGCACCGCGGCCGGGCCGTGAGCGCCGGCACTCACGTTGCCGGTGTCCACCCCAGCTCTGGCACGCTGTGACGCAAATTAAATTACTTGAGGGCCAGCGCTGGTGTCATCGGCAATTCCCTCTCCCCGGTGGCATGCTGGACCTGTCGGCCACCCGAAATCACTGCTGCCAGGCGCTGGCCTTGGCTGCTCCCAGGAGGGAGACGGAGACGGCACCGTCACACTGCAGCCACTGCCACACCGTATGACTTCAGGTGGGACCCAGCGGTGGTTTTGCCCCTGCAGCAGAAGAGACACTAACCACAGAACCGTAGAAGGGTTTGGGTGGGAAGAGACCTTGAAGGCCATCTCGTCCCACCCCCCTGCTCTGGGCAGGGACACCTCCCCCCAGCCCAGGTTGCTCCAAGCCCTGTCCAACCTGGCCTTGAACACCTCCAGGGATGGGGCAGCCACAGCTTCTCGGGGCAATTTCTTCCAGTGCCTCACCGCACTCACAGCCAAGAATTTCTTCCTCAGATCTCATCTCAGTCTCCCCTCTTCCAGTGTCAAACCGTTCTCCCTCGTCCCATCACTNGAGCCTTCTCTTCCCCAGGCTGACCCCCCCCAACTCTCCCAGCCTGTCCTCCCAGCAGAGGGGCTCCAGCCCTCGCAGCATCTCGGGGGCCTCCTCCGACCCCGCTCCACCAGGTCCATGTGTAAAACCAACCCAAGGATCCCCGCCGCTGTGCCAGCATCGATTCTGGTCCCATGTCCCCGCTAGAGACCGGCTGCTCTGCCACAGCTCTGGCATCGGCCGTAGCCCGGCACAACGCGCCTCGCTGTCCCCCGCCGAGAGGGCCCCGCTGCTCTCACACTGGAAGCAGCCCGAGAAGCCCTTGAGAGGAAAACACACGGCATCTCCGCCAAGACAGAGGGAACAGCCGAGGGCGGTTGTTCCTGCAGCCGCCAGTGCCGGGGACATCTCGCCAAAAAACACCTTGCCAGTGCCAGGAGCCTGCTGGGCCACCGAGATGGGGGACGACAGGGTGACACCAAGGCGTGCGAGCAAGGGGGCAGCTCTTGGCCACGACGGCTAGAAAGAAGCGTGGTTTGGGTGCTGCCCTCAAGCAATGTAGAACGTGGGGTTACCTGCCCCAAATCAACCACCGACCTAAGCAGAGCCGAGCAGAACCCAACGCACCAACTCGTCCCTCTGGGGACGAGGGGATATCCCCTCTCCAGACAAGGACAGGGTGGAGGAGCATCTGTCCTGGCACCCCCGCTTCTTGCAGAGAAAAGCAGAGATTTGCCGTTTAGCCAGCCCCGGCGCACAAAAGCACCAACAAACGCCGTCCTGCGCATCTACCCGTGACCCGGGACAGAAGCCCCAAACCTTCCCCTACCGCCGTGCACGAGCCTCGTCGAGAAGAATTAACCTTATAAGTCTAAGAGGGTAATCAAATCTCATGCTTCAGGGCATAAGCCGATCACCAAAGGGGTCAGGAAGGAATTACGGCCCCACACTAGCAGGGGATTTTTGCCTTTCCCCTGATGCAGACCATATTGGCCATTGCCAGAGTCAGCAGGTTGGTCCTGAAGGACTGGTGGTCTGATCTGTTATGGCAAATCCTCTCCAGTAATGCCTCTAATGACATTAGTGACTCTTACTTGCTCTCCTCCCCTGGTTTTGGCTTCTGCTGGAATTCTGGTCTCCTCCGCACGAGCTCCTGGCCCGTCCACCCATGGGAGGCAAAACCCGGGGCGTGAGCAGGGACGGACTCACCGACGCCGTCGGTTGGGTGTGAGGTGCATGGGAAGAGCTTCGCCCCGCAGCGAAGGCTTTGGGGAGCCCCAGCTCAACCTCAACTCTTCTGGAGGTTCCCAACGCCTCGACGGCCCCAAACCACCAGTATTGCTGAACTCCGCTCTCAGAACGAGTGGAAATACAGGCGCCGAGAGCAGCTCTGCCTCCACCTCCATGCACGACCGCTGGTGAATCCCTCCTTCTCCAGCACATCCAGGTGTTATTCCCATTCTCCACCCCTCTCTCACCCGACGCGCACAGGCCGTGGCGCACACCGAGGATGATGCACGCTCGCCTGCCACAGCTGGAGCTGCAAGACCTACATTTCCAGCAGCA
>VZSZ01006963.1:1771060-1798864 GCA_013398815.1 Ibidorhyncha struthersii | reverse complement strand
ACACTATCTCAGCAGATAAAACAGGACTAATAAAACAAAGTACATCGTAATATATTCACTTTGATTTCTTCATGCAAAGGCGATGTTGTCCACCACGAGAATGCCATTTTGCTTGCAATTTAAACACTAATTTATTTTTGACCCCTATTTATAATGTTTTAAAATGTTTATTTTCCCAAACACTGAAAAATAAATACATACCAATACTTTTTAAAAAGTAACCAATTATAAATATTGAATTGAGCATGAAGTCTAACTGTTCCCAAATATAACTACTTCCAGTACCAGACATGAGTCAAATTAAACTTGCAGTGATATAAATTAAAAAAAAAAAAAAAAGAGGGGCAGGGGTTCTATGTGTATATTTGTATATATCTACGCAAAGATAAGCATTTAGGTAAATATCTGCATACAAACTATTTAAATCGATGCATAGTTTTAATGCAGCAGTGTCTCCTTTTGATTATGATTTATACTTGAAACACTAAATGCTGATGTGATATGACAGTGGTTAACTTTGTGTGTTATTTGTAGGAAAGCTCAGAAATTTTGGAAATGGGTCTTTAAATGGAGTCTGGCAAAGAAAACATTACAAATTCAGTATTTTCTCACAATGAAAAAAATTAAATGGTTGGAAAGTGTATGACTTACAGAAAAAAATCATTCCTAAGCAATGCACAGGAGGAATCTCAAGGTCTCCACACATTGCTTTTCTTTAATGGTTATAAAGCTTGAACAGGGAAGTGCTGAGACCACATAGCTTAGCTAGTATGTGTGTGCAACCTGAGAGCGTAACTTCGTGAAAGATGAGGTGAGCAGTCATACAACTTATGAAATGTATAGTCCGTTAATGGTTTAATTTTGAGATACATTTACCTTCTTGCAGCAGTACACTGTGAATTCATTTGAGACTGTTCTCCCAGGCTTTAAAAAGAAATTGCTGTAGCTACCCAAACAAGGAGGTAAAACCTCTTAAGAATAGCACACCGGAGTTTACAGGACATTTGTCACTATACATAGGGCAGTAAGACCTACACTTTGGTTTCTAGTTTTTCAATACCCAGCATCTTTTTTTCTTCAGTCATTATGTACTATGTGGAATCTTAAAAACAAATATCCATTGCTGTTGTAGCCAGTGTCCATATGCTGACTCCCTTAGGATAGTCACTAATACAATTCGAATTCTCCTTTCCTATCCACAGAAACACAACATTTTAGATAAATTCACAAAGCAGCATTTCATTATGATATAAACAGAAATTTGGAAAGTAATTTAAACCATTTTGTTTGCCACTATGCAAGATACTAGTTCTCTGCTGAAGTTTTTCTACCTCATCTGTAGCCTTTTCACTCCTTCCCATTTGCACTACCGACAACAGTCTAAGCCCATTACTTTCTTTGGAGGGTATTTCCAGGGTTAATGGCCCAGAGCCTTCAACCCCACCCTGCCAGTCATTAATCTGGAGGAAATACCCGGTGTTTAGAATAATTATTGCTTAAACACTAGTAAAATAGATTGCCTCTGTAAACAATACCAGGCAATTCAGGATCAAGATGTCCTGAAATAGTTGGGGTTTATCATCATGCCATGTATCAGTTTAAATTTGCAGACTGTCACACCACTGCAAGCCTTTTAAGCCTTTCTCACTCTTCTTGCAGGATGTATAAAGAATTTCCACCTACAGTGATTTTTAAGCTGCATAATGCCATATGATCCTGCATGGTAAAAGAACACCTCTCCCTTTTTAACATTTCAATATTAATGTGAAATTGTATCACATGAAAATTTAATTTGGAAATTTATCATTTAAACTTTGAAAGGAATCCATGGAAAATTGTGACTTATAGCCTATTTTTTCAATTCCGAACAGATAAAATCCCACATATACTACACCAAGTCATGCATTATTACTTAGTTCAGGTTTGCAATATCATTAAATCACTTACTGCTCTGTAACTACACTAGAACAAAGACAAGCAACAAGCAGATGATGTGTTACACTGAAATGAATCACATACAACAAAGATTAAATATTTTACCAAAGAGGGTCAAATTATATATAAATGATTTGGAGACTTGCAATGCCACAGACTATTCATTGCTGGAAAGCAACATACATCTTAAAATTACAGACTAAAATTACAGTTTGCTAGTAATGCCAAATTTAATCATTAGTGGAATAGCAATGGGAAAACGGGAAAAACATGTTTAAGTGAAAGTTGCAAATGAGAAGTCCTCAATGACTTGTAAATCCTTAAAGCAAATAGCGACTTGCCTGTGGTTTTTCAAATGTGCATCTCTTACAACACAGAGGAATTAAATGTTTGCTTACTAAAATGTGGCAATAAGAATTTTTCCAAACCCCGACTAGGATCCTTACCTGCTTGTGTGCATTGGCACATGCGTGTGGGTGGGTGGGTGGGTACTTTTCGTATTCTTTTTGCAGCACAATCCTCTTAGTAGTATGACAATAAATCACCTCCGGAAAAAGTCCAGACTGGTATCAATAGGGCCTCGCTGTGGATCCTCACCAATGTCAATCAAATGTTCCGCTGACATAAAAGTTACACCAATGTAGAACTGGCACACGATCAGGTTCAGTTCTCGAAACTCCAGCTTTTATTATGCAAGTATTTTGAAAGGCTCCAAACATTTACAGGAGTGCAAACAGTTGTGTACTAATCAGATGATGACTGAGAAGGAGCAGGTTATTGCTTTAGTTTCAAATGTTGTGTTGTGTGAGAAAAGAAGCAATAACCATAGGAAAAAACTACAATGTATGTTGCCAGACATTTAAAGTGCCAACTTACGCATGCTGAATAAAACGCTGAGGATATGCTTTAATTTCACCCTGCAGGAAAAATAATCTGAGTTTTCTTAACTGCTCATTATATATTTTATGTAGGTTCGAGCTAGTGCGATTGCTCAGGATGCGGATCAGAACTACGACTATGCCAGTAACAGCGTGGTTCTTCATTTGGAGCCAGGAGATGAAGTTTACATTAAATTAGATGGAGGAAAAGCACATGGAGGAAACAACAACAAATACAGCACATTTTCTGGATTTATTATTTATGCTGACTGATAATGAGTGAAAAGACCCACCAAACCAGTCCAAAAAATGAAGCTTGCTCTTCTAAGCAATGGATTTGCGTGGCAAAAGGCAATGAAACGAGCACCCCAGCAGAGAGCGACCACCGAACACCTCAGTAGCGGGGAAAAAAAGTCGAATGCTACCTGATTCACATCTGTACAACACAGAGAAACCTTATGTTAAAAAGTTACAAAAGTTAAAACAGATGTGCGATCCACTACCGCCAAAGCAAATACTTCCTCATTGTTAGTGTCCATGTGAATGAAGTCCTACATAGATCAAATTTTTATAGGAAAAAAAATACACCTAAGGACGCTGAGTTATTTCTTCAGTGTATGATACTTTGATGTGTTATGATCTTGCTGCTTTATCCATACTTCAGCTTTGGTTCTTGTGACTTACTTGCTAACAATGATGCTTGGAGTCCACTCATAGTGTGGTGAGGAATGATTTTACAATAAAAGGAAGAGGTAATCAATATATACTTTCTCTCTCCAAAGGAATTGTTTGCCTTGTACTTTTCTTATCCTTCCACGTAAAACTAGAAACTAATCAGCTTCAAGCCTTAACTCAATGTTCCTGCTTTGTAGGTTTACATTAGACTTTTAGCATAAAATCAATCCAGTGGAGTTGTTTAAATTTTGTCTTCCCCTTAGCTGTGTTCTAAAAGAAAAAGGATAGAAGAAACACTTTTTTTTTCTCCTGGAAAATATAACAGTTGACAAACTATTCTATTGGATCAAATCCCTGATGCCACCAAAGCCAATGGCAAAACTCCCATTGATGTTAGTGGAAAAAGGATTTGGCTTTTAATTTGTAAACACGTGTAAATATATATTTAGACAATATTACAGGCCCATTCTTGATGGTTAGTTGTGTAAATATTTAGCAAGCCTGGCATCTCCATTCTCAGACTAAGGTAGAGTGTTTTCTTTGCAGCAGTTAGTCTTCATTAGTCTTTTAGCACTTAGTCTGTACTTGGGTACTCTTTTTAAGAAAATAGTTATGACTTAACATACTGCAGATGTTCAACTAGAATTTCGTAGGAATATAATGGGTCAGAACCTTATTTGTCTTAGGTGTCTTGTCTCACTGCAGTTTGTGGGATTACTCCCACAAAGGAAGCACGGGAGATCTGACACGTGAGAAAGTGTTGTCACACAGAACTTTCCCGTGGTAGCTACTTACCAGTTCGTAGTAAGGCGTGCCTATGAAATGGACACAGATAAGCGTATTACCAAAAATGATAACACTTATGCAAAGAAAGAAGCAGATATTTACATGCAAAAAAAAGTGTGTATTAAAACCTATTTTTCTCATTCATATATATATAGATATATATATAAAGTCTCAAATAAGTTTAATCCATATAAAGGATTAATGGCTTGGAGAATTAAACTAAACACAGGTACTATGAGTTACATAGTTATAAAAATGCTTTAAAATCAGTCATACCAGTAACGTCCACAGAACATTTTTATTCGGAAAATGGATTTATTATTTGTTTTGGTTTGGGGAGGGGAAGTTGTCTATTTCTCTCAGGTTAAAACTTGCAGATTTAATTCTAAACCTAAATTTTAGCAAGATAATTAACTCGCTCCTTAGCACAGTTGCTTATATTATTTATTTTTAACATTTTGGCAAAATCAAGGTAACATTTCTATAAATTGTTAAAGAGTAATAGAGGGTACCCCTAGTATTTCTATTTCATGTAATTTGCCACGTGCAACCTTGTCTAATGGACTAAGGGTACAAACTCAGATTTATCTGCACTAAAATGCTGAAAGTGTCTGCCACTGTGACGAGAAAGCCCTTCAGCGCTGGCTGCGCAGTTAAGTCTGATGAAGATTTTACGAATCTCTCTAAAAATCTCCTATTTGAATAAGTGAAGCTCTTCTTAAACAGAACGTGTTACTCTTTCTGTTTCGAGTCGACCAATTGAAAATAAATGCCGAGTTAGTCTAGGCTGACCGAGAGGACCGCCAGTCTAACTAACTCATCTAGGATTTATAAAGGGACGTTGTGCTGCCAGTTGCTTGTGTACTATCTCACCAGAATGGTTAATGCTTTTACTTTATGACAAAGTGCCAACCTATATCCGTACATTGTAGTGATTACTCCTGTTTTTTTTTTCCTACGAGGCAATGTATTTTAATAACAGATGTGTAACCGACTTCATGTCTGTTCGTTCCACTGTCGCTTTTATTGGTTAGCGCACTCACAACAGCAGTGTAGCTAGAGATTTTCTAGGTCGTATCAGAGTGATGTGCCAAGCTAGAGATCAGTTACAACTTAGCAATGCATATTTACTAAGGTATTTATTGGAAAAGCTCAATACTACAAGACATATATGGTCAAATTTGAAGAAGCTTTTGAAATCAAGCTACCACTGCTCCTGGATAAGACCATTTTTTGGATAAATCACCTGCCCTGGTTAAAGTTAGACAAGAGCAAAGAACACACTTTATGTGAAAAACACATAAGGCAAACATTTCTTCCTTTTCATCATATCTCGATATACTGATTTGTAAAGACTTATATCACAACCTTTGTTATAACTATTGCAACTCATTAAAACTGTATTATGTAATATATTTTGACTTTTGGTGTTGCATCCTTACAAAAGAAGCTGGTTTCACATGAGTGCTGTGGGATTCCAAAGGTTCAGGATAAGAAAACTAATGCGGTTAAAAAAAGACATCTGTAATAATACTGCACATAGTTTAAGAGGTCATCAAATTGCTTTATTCAAAAATGTATTTTTCCATGTATTTTTTACACTTTCAGTTAAAAATAAGTAAATTATTAAACTAGCAAGAAACAATATCTTTTTAGAATTATTTGAGATTTCTTTTGCCTTCTGTTGTCTATGGAAGCTATTTAAAAGTCCCAGACCTTTTATCAAGCAGTATTTAAAGAATATAAGGATAATTCGAAGATTGTTGATATTACAAGGATTAAAATCAGCCCCTGGAGAAGGGGAATTTAAATGAAAACCGTAATTTCCTTCAAAGTTCAGATGATGCATCTTCAAAAATATTTTTTTGGGTAACTTTCAATAATAGTATCAGAATACTAGCTAGAAACAATTATTTTAAAATTTCAGTTGAAAAGATTTTGCAGGTAGGCTTATATCCTGTAAATCATTCATGAATAGACTTCTAGAAGGGAGAAAATGCAGAGAGAATACAAAATTTTTTTGTACTAATTAAAAATAAAAGTCATAATCAGTGTGTTCACATCTAATTAATAACTTCTAGTTTCTCTGAAAAGAACCAACTTTTAAAATGAGTGCTCTCCTGAAACACATGTGAATTTTATCAAGCTTCCCTATAAAATAGGAATATTTATTCATTATTCCTATTTAAAAGTCAACCACCGCTTTGGATTTGCTTGGAGTATTTTATCAATTTTATTTTGGGATATGCCTCTAATCAGCATTTTAGGAACTATATTTTTAAGGATATGGGAATATCCATGACCTCCATATTTCATCAACCTATTCTTAGTGTGCACGTCATGAGCGATCAGAATTCTGTCTTCATAGCCTTCATCGATCAGCATACGAATCCTGCAAAAGTAAAAAGCATATCCGTCAGTGAAAGGTTCTCGCTCTGCAACAGCACCAAACTCAGCAGGATGTTTTACATTACTGTACTGCTGGACTGTATTATAATTGAAAACACTTCCATTTAGGTACTCAGAAGACATATTCCTTATATTTAATTGAAATTAAAACACTTATTGAATGAAAAAAAAACCCACCTCTGAAAACATGCCACCACACATCTCAAAGTGGACAAGGAAAACTTTTTCCAGCTGGGACATGACTTTGTATTCCCACTCCTGTTAACTCCATAGAGGAATTCAAGAACTTCAGCATCAGCAAGCATGGGACACAGGTTTTATATACATGAGTAAGTAATAATTTCCTACATAAACTCCTTCTCAGCACGATCGATTCATGGGGTTAGTTCTTGCTGCTGTCACAAAGCCAGTCCCATGATATTTGTTAAGGACCAGACTCTGTGTGTGACAGGTCCTTTAAGAAGCCTGTCTCATTTACACAAATACTTTCACATCTTTAGTTAATTCCCATTTGGCAAACCAGGTTAATAAAAATTTTAGGTTGTCAGCATCATATTCCAGATAGACAGTTATCGTCCAAACATGTTTCAAAGATGTTCATTAAAAAAAGAAGACAAAGACGACAGGCATTGCACAGTGCTAGCATGTGCCAGGAAAAAAGAGGAGTTAATGCGGCAGCCCAGCTGAACAGACTTGGCAAAACATCAACAAGTCAGCTTGGAAAAAGAAGTAATCCTTTCGGTCAGCCCCTTGTAACCAGTCTGCTACAACAAGTCCTTCTGTTACACATTTCATTCTGGGAACCTTAATCCCTTGCTCAGCTCATTTTTTTAGAATTTATTTGGTGGGTGTCTGTATCACGTGCCTGTTAAGTTTCCCACTAAGCTTTAGTTTAGTTTGGCAGCAGACTGCAGCATTCAAGTGGCAGAGACGGACAGACCAGACCTGGAAAGTGCTCATTCTTCATGAAGGCACCCAATTCCATCATTTGCCAGCACTGTGAAATTCTAATTCTTACCTTCCTGACTGTGCTTTGATTGGCAATAAAGCAAATACTAGTTTTATAAGTAACCACACTATATCTGAAAGCCCTTACTGTCAGTTTTTATTACAATTAGTTATGAGGAGATACATGTAACAGGATCAAATCAATACAGGCAGCAGGATGAAGGCAAGTAAGATAGAAGTTTGTAAAAAATTAGCACCTTTCATAAAAACACCATAAATAGTGCCATATAGTGCACAACACTACATATACCGCAGTATTACAACATCACAAGTATCTTCTCCAGCCTGAACTACAGAGAGACCACAAGTCAACCAGAGAATGAGAGCAATGACACTGGAGACTAAATTTTTTGCTGACCAAACATTTTCTTAGAATCATCTTCTTTCATATCTGGACTCATTTCATGGGTTGGGGAGGCATATGGACCTTTATATTCCATATTCATTGCTGCTTTTTGCTCACTCCTGTAAGTTCAGTTAGTACTTGCGTCTGACTCAAAAAAAGCCTGTCCCTGAAAAAAAACAGTTTTTTACCCACATTGGCAGCAGATTGCAGCAAAAATGCCTGAGTACACACACAGCTAAACTGTGTTTGAGTAGGTATGGCATGACTACAAAAGTTTACATTTTGAACACGTGAGACCTGATCATATATTTTCCATTTAGTATTTTCATCAACACATTTAAAGGTCAGTTTGATTTCCACCTCTCTGGTGCTGTTCGACAAAAAAAAAATCCCAAGGAGATTGCCACTGCCATCCTATGTCCAGTGTGGATGCACCAAAAGCCCAACAAAATCCATTTAATGGCACCATACAATGACAAGACAAATTTTTCTAATTTTCATCCTATAAACAGCCTGCCGCAAGAAGTACTCAGATGCCAGAGAGTTTCAGGAGAGACATTGGTGGCTGAGGAAGTATCATGGATGGAATGAAAACTTTGCCACGGTTGAACAGGCACTTGTTAACCAAGGCATAGTCCATTCCTCTACACATATCGCTCTCAGCGCTTCTGTAAGTGCTGACCTCCCGTGGCACAGGAGAGGGGAGGTGGCACAGGGGACGGGAGCAACTTTACCCACTCTAAATATGAGAACTGCAAATTCACTGCAACAGTTTAAAATACTGACTGCAAGACTGAGAGCCCTGTTAAGAGAGAGAGATGACTTCTAGTGTGAAAAGCAGCAACAAAGGCTTGGCAGTAAGTGGAATCGTAACCACGGTACCTTAGAGAACAGCCTGAAAACAGAGAAGAAAAGTTTTGAGGCTAACCTGGCAATGAGGGGCAGCGAAGCTACTTCTGAAATATAACTGTAAGCTAGAAAGTTACTTCATTTGTGATCAGGGATCATAAAATCTTTCTCATTAAAGAGAAGGAAAGAATTGCTTCTGGCTCTGGAAGGGAAAAAGACAGATGGCACCCCACCCCTCAGAAGCCTGCTGCTTCACTGCACACAAACACTGTGGACAAACACCAGAGGAGGATCACACCTCCGGACAGAGTAGAAGGAGAGAGAAGCGCATCCCCAGCTGATCCTACTTGTCTCAGTTTCTTGCAAGGAATGCGCCTCTTTGGCAACACCTTGGTTTAGCGCAGCACAACAGATTTGCTGTGCAGCTGAGCTGAGACTGCGTGTGAGATGATGAGAAGCAGAGAAGAGGTATCCTGTCGGCAGGGCCAATATTTTCACATTGTGAGCGTGAGGAGCATGGGAGCTCTGAGGAGACAGGCATCTCATCCTTCAAAAGAGAGAACGGGCAAAAGGAGAGGGGGAGAAGTGATGAAGTGCTTGGAAGAAAAAAGTTTGATTTTTAGGATGGAAGCATGGGATCAAATCCATCCAAGACAACCAATGAGTTTTGCTCGGTTAGCACATTCGTGAGGAGATGTAACAGGCTCAGATGATGCTTAGTAGCAGCACTAGGTTTCCAATACTATGCTTCAAACAAAAGCCAAACCCTAACATAAATCCAGGTTCTCCAGCCTTTTCTTTTTTAGTCTATATAAATGCAGTAAATGATAAAATTCAACCAAATCAGCATGGAATTAGGACAGAGAATGAAGTTAAAAAAGCTCTTGATCTTTTTCTCAAGTAACTTGCTACACTGTGATTCTACATCTTCCTTTGCAGATAGAAGAAATACATGCTGCCCTAAAGACGTGATAGGAGCCGAAAAAAAATTGTCACTATTTTAGTATCAAAAAAGATTTTGAACAGCAAGCAGAATTACTCTGTGATGCTCTTAAAACACGTACCAATAATATTAATTTGGCAATGGTAATGCTACAGCTTAAACAACATGGGAGCAGATACCTCGCAATTCTTTCATTGTCACTCGGCATGTCAATATCAGGATGGAACTGGTAATGAAGAAATTCTGTACCAAATAGGTCATACTCTAAATAGCATCCCAGTTTAGCAAATTCCAGAAGTTTCTTTGTATCAAATATAGTCCTGCAGAACACATATAACACAAAGTCAGCATTGTAACAGGAAGAAAAAAAAATTCATGGTATGAGGATAGGTATTTTGCGACTTCCTGTTTGCAAGTAACAAAACCAATAATCTAAGATTTAATTCGCCCTTTTGAAAAACAGGACTCCTGTTTGACACATGCACCTTAAGCTAATACACAGCATTGTTTTTCTCACATTCATCTGTGACTTCATGCATTAAAAAAAACCCAAACAAACCCAACTCTTCCCCCATGAAATAATGAAAACATTTATGATAATCTTTAAATGGAAACAGGAAAGTTACTTACTTTTGATATCACTAACCCTCTCAACAGACAACCTACCAAGGAAGGACATTTAAGGAGGAGGTTAATTCATAGTGACATTTTAAAAAAAGACAATGGATTACTTACACAAGACAGATTTACTTTCCCAAAAGAGTTACAGGAGACAGCTACATCCAGGGCTTGTTTCATCCATCACACACCGGTAATACACAACTTTGTCTTTAGTTTCTATTCTGTACAGTGATGTTTCTAGACTGTCATTAGAACAGCAATATATCATTGTTTGCACTGGGATCTGGCCAGAACGCCGTAAGGAAACACACTCACCAAAAGATATAATGGCACTGCGAGTACCTGGGACATGGGCTGTGCAGAAGATTTGAAAAGTGAAGGAACAAAGCTACTAAAACACATCACTCATTTGGAAAAGAATGGCAACTGAAACAAGAGGTCTCTAGAATATTTTCTTAAACACTTTTACCAAGAATATAAGCTATCCAAAGGAAAACAACACTCAAAAGATACATTATAATTTTAACTTTATAACCACATCACGTTTTTTTTCATCTAAGGAAAAAACAAGTTTCCACAAGAACAGCACCGTTAACCAAAAGGGCAGTAGTTGCACAGATTGATGTCACAAAGTAATTTTACCCTATACAGTTACATCACAGTCTGTTGCTATGGAAATGACTGACGTCACAA
Organism: Ibidorhyncha struthersii; assembly: GCA_013398815.1. Classification (NCBI taxonomy): domain Eukaryota; kingdom Metazoa; phylum Chordata; class Aves; order Charadriiformes; family Charadriidae; genus Ibidorhyncha; species Ibidorhyncha struthersii. The sequence continues at coordinate 1,787,721 of VZSZ01006963.1, read as the reverse complement.
TCTCAATATTATGACTTAACAACAGAATGAAGTAGGAGGAACAGATGGGTTGAGAGAGAGAAAACCCTTGTTCAAACAAGCCTGCCATCAGCAGGAGTCTACGACTTGCCAACTGTAATTAATAAAAAACATTATTTTTAAATAAATGTTACAGTTTACAGAGATTGAACATTTATCACCACATGAGTCTTCAAAGTGCAGAGCAAGAGAACGGGTTATTTTAGATCCGGCCCTGCTCAGCTCACAGGGAGATGGTAGCCAAGAGCATTCAATCCTGTGCAGGTGGCAAAAAACACCCAATGATCTATTTCAAAGTCACAGCCAGAACAATTTATTTTTAAAACTAATGTTAGGGTTGTGCTTTTGGGTGCTCTGTCCCAGCGAAGAGCAGGAGACCTTAAGTTCATCAGCTGTTGGGATACCTTGTAAGTCACACGGATGTAGCAGCAGCAGCAGCAGTTCTCAGCTTGAATTGCTAATCTCTGTGCTGGAATTAGGTGTCTGGTCAACCCATGCCCCTGAGAAGCCTTGAATGCACGGAATAGGAGATTGGACACAGGGAAGCATCCTGTTGTTTGGCCCTCGTCCATAAATCACCACAGGGACATCCACCAAACCATTATCAAACAGGCATTCAGAACAGTTTGTGTGAGCCTTCCAACAAAAGCTACTCAAGTGAATCAATGTTGATCTCTACCAAGATACCTTTATAAACTTATACCCTAATAAATGGTCAAAGCCAAAACTCCATAGCTTTTGCTTCCCAGCCTTTATCTACACCAGTTTCATTATGGGCACTTGCTAACTTTTGTTCTAAGGTTCTAAATTTCAAAACATTGTAGCCAGCATTTCAATTTTATCATCTGACAGTAAATCCACCTGAAAACTACCATTCTGTCTATGCCTAAAGCAGGCAGGAAATATGGAGCTATGTACAAATTTATCTCACATTTAAGGGACTGGGATGCTCCCACGTGGATTCTTCTCACTAGAGGAGACTTAAAATGTTAAATGCACATTGCAAAGCCAAACTTCACAGTCGTTTAGAGTGTATGTTATAGCAAGTGCCAACCCGAACGTGTGAAAGTAATGGTAGAAGGAGTATAAGGAAATGTCATATTGTGCATCAGCGTCTGTTAGTGAAACTCCACCTCTGTCTTGACTGTTTTCCTACTTACATTGCTTATTTTCCACCAATAAATCATTGAATTCAATGATTTACAACAGCGTACAAAGGCAAAAAAACATAACTGGATGTTTATGTTGTATCAAAAAGGCTACGTAAGTACTGACACCTGCAGCTTGCTCTTTCATACCTTCATACCAAGATTTAAGTAATCATTTTATCTTTAAAAATGAGAGAAGAATGTAGCTATAGATACAATGGAATACATACACACAAAGGATAAATACATAAAGAAAGCCCATACCATTTATATATAATCAAATATAAATAAAATTTTGTGGCTCTGAATTTTATGCCCTTAAAATTCGCAAGTAAAACATTGAGCTCTGTGTGCATACAAAACACCCGTAGCTTCATTTGCAAGCTCTTAGAGCTTATAACCATTAAAAGTTTGTAGCACCGTGCTCCTGCCTGTATTACACTCACACTGAGGGCAAACAATCCAATTGCTGAGAATCATATGACACAAACAGTCTCTATTATTCAGCAACTGGCCAAACTAATCAATGCTTGGACATTTTCCAGCTCACCATGAGCAGCACAAGGTCACACAAAACTGATTTGGTAAAAGAGGATGTGTTTCTAAACAGGAGAGAGAAAATTCCTCTCCATGTCTGATGTGGGGCTCTTGGTTTTTCCTCTCAAGGAAACAAAAAGTTAGCTCTCTGGTCTATACTAAGAACTATCCAAACACCAACTATTTTCTTTTTAAGCAATATTTCTTCTGTCTGGCAGCAGAACTGAAAAGATCTGTCTTCTGCTTTGATCCAGAATCCAGAAAAATCAAGGAGTTCTCCATTAGTATCTGAGAGATTATGGTCAGTGGCCCAGTTTGCAAGAAAGCTGGAAGCCCAGCAGCTTCCCACCCAATTTGGTGACAGCTGCACAATGTTCAATGCTTTGTAAACACAGTGATTTGTGCAGGAATATGAGTTAATGGAATCCCCATTTTTTTAAAATGTAGCTACAGTTATTCCTAATGTCACCCCCAGACCTTCAAAGAAAGCGTTTAAAAGCCCTAAAACTCTTTACCAGTGTGAACCTAAAAGCTGATCCCGACTGAAGTGCTGGAAGCTGATTAAGGTCTAGATAAGCAGTTTCATATTTTTAAGTCAGTAAACTTGAAGACAATTCTTCATGTCGTGATCCCAGCGCACAACAGAAACCTAGCTATTTGCAGAGTAGTTCCCCCAAACCCCAGCGAGCTGTGGCAACACTGCCAGAAGGACAACAGAACAGTCTGCTTACCTGTCGAGGTGAGACATGACTGTCTTTGAAATATCAGCCCCAGCTTCCTGCAGAATGCGGATAATCTGGAAAGGTGCATCGCTGTTCCTGCCAGGATGGATGATAACAGGGCACCCGAGCTGTGACTGAGCCTGCGCTGTTGCCTGAAGCACTCTCTGTTCACTCTGAGTCAAAGGCCAGGAGCAACCTATTTCTCCTACCACACCACACTTGATGTTAGTCCCATCCGCTCCATTGACTATCTCATCAACGATAATGCCCGTAAGCTAGAGAACAGGAAAATGAGATTTTTGGTTATTAATACCATTTGTGTTAAATAGCATCAAATTTGGCCTATGGACACTGTGTTTGTTATACTCCTGAGGTCTTTCTGAACTTATTTAATTAACAGTTGGGTATGTGAAAACACTGCAGTTAAAATCTGGTTTCTGTCAACTACCATTATGCTAGCCATTCACTAACACCAAAATAAACACAAAGCAAATCAGTTTAACATTATCTACTCACACAGTTCCCCGCCTTTGCCAGGAAAGCTGGTCTACACAAAATTTGAACACTGATTTAGGCTGAGGCTAATTTTTCTTTAAAAAAAACAAAGTCAGCTCAGCATGAAACCTGTGTCTCGCAATCCTGAATTGGGTGCCATAACTATTCAATGTAATTTCTTGCAAAACAAGGGGTCGGAGAATAAGGAAACCTTGTCGCTCAGACAGGGAAGGGAGAAACTCTGGCAAAGATCCTGAAGAGACAATTTTAAGGCAAATCCTGCTTGTAGGAATACCAATATAAAATGACAGGGGCTCCAATGACTTCAGAACTACAAGCATAAAGCTCTGCTGACAAATGTACAGGGTCAAAATTAGCTTGCTTTTAAAATACTCCTAAGCAAAAAAGACATCAGAATTTCCTAGTAAAAGCAGTTATAACAGCTTTAGTTTTTATCTTCCAGAACAGGCCATATATCTTAAAGAATACATTCAGAATTCAGAGCACAAAATGGCACTGATGATGACCTTCTACCTCTTGGCCCTGAAGGTTAGGGAAATCATGATTTTAAGGAAGAATAAAGTGAACAAAGGGAGAAGGAAGGTTTGCAAGCAAATCCACAAAACTGAAAAACCCCACAGCAATTTTCAAATAAATCTGTAACAACTCTACACCTTGTTTTCTCAATAGCCTATACAACATGTCGGTAAATACTCAATCTACACGCAAAAGTTAGTCCAAGTTATTACAATTTACAGCAGGCTTCTGCCCAACACTTTACCCTATGATACAGAATTCACTCCTTTCCTGAAGAACATCTCTCCTGCACCAATGTCTTTCTGTCACTAAACAGCTCCGCTAGGGCTGGCAACAAAATATTCAAATTGTCTTTGCCTAACCAGAAAACAAATCATCATGTCAAGTTCACTGGCAAATGAGGAACCACTGGTTATCATGGATCAGGCACTGCAGAACCCCTTCTAAGTAAGCAATTGCCTTCTAGACTGGATTAAGTATTGATTACATGCTGAGTACAGGGCATCTGTGGGTGTCCAGCAGTCCACCAAATACAGAAGGGAAACCTTTGCCCCAGGAAATCTATTTGTATCAAATTTTAAGCAATGCAAGAATATTTAGTAAAACTAGTACTGTTCTGTACAGCTTGGGCCAGCTTGGGTCCAGTGTGGTTGGCAGTGCTGCATCACTTGGCATTTGCTGATGTTTTGACCATTGATTTTTAAAATTAATTTGACTCATTGGCAAACTGTGACAGATTTTTTAAAAATTTTCTGTTCATCCACATGTTTCTCTGTTCATCCACATTTACAGCCTCCTGCCTTGGAGAGTTCCCCTCCCTCTTCTCCTTATCATCACATTTTCTAAAAAAAAGATGAGAGTATTTATTATTACAGGAATATCTGGGGACCTTGGCCATTATTAACACATTGTCTTAGGCACAGTACAAACAATTTGATGTAGACTCTGCCCTAAAAAGTCTGGACAAATGGTAGAGAAGAGAGATGTAACAGCCGGCCTGAGCAGAGTAATGATTTACAACTGTCCTGCAAATATCGCAATTATTTATGCTTTTTACAAGAATTCTGGGTGATCTCATTGGGAAGCAATTAGCCAGAAAAAAAAGAGACAAAAGAGGCAGACGGGATATATTCCTTTCATAAAAACTGTAAAAACAACAGGATAATTGGTGTGGAACCAGATGCCCACACATGAAGTACTTTATTTTCCCTTTACTGTTGCATTATAACAAATCCCTGAGAGAAAATGGAGCTTAAGAATTGGAAATGCTGACAGGTATTCCCAGCACACACAAGTGTAGGGTTGGTGCAGCTATACCACACAAGCAGTAATGCTGTTCCGAAGTTTCTCACATTAAGAACTTCCAGATTTCATCTATTTTGCTTGAAATTCTCTCCAACTTTGACTCACCCAGGGGTAATTCATAGGAGAGAGACTCCTAAGCGGTGGTTAAGACTTACCTGCTCCACTGTCATGGCCTGTGTTTGAGAAGAATGAGTGGAATCCACATAAAACCCAGCCCCAGCAATAATATGGACGCCAGTTTCTTCAGCAAGTTTCTTCAAAGTATTCATATCCCGACCAATTCCTGTGGTTGTGTTTTCCACGATTGTCCCACCACCTGCCGTTTTAAAATGTAACAGCTCCTCCTTCACAGCATCTGTTTCCTGACATAAAAGAAGGTTTTCTTTATGGCTGTAGGGATTTTGCTTAATCCAGAACAAGTTCTTCATCTCAATGGGCCCATCAGACAGAGGCTCTTGGCCTGGAGATGGTGGACAAAAACAGCTGCTGTAGTTCATAGTCAAGTGTTCATGAGTCAATGTATAGCCAAGGCAGTCTGGATCCACAGGGCCCAAGACAGTCTGTGCTTTCCCTCCCAAGGAAGGCATTTTTCTTCAGCAAAAGGAAAAAAAAATCAGGTTAAAAGAGTCTGCAAAGGAAGAAGAAAGGAAACAAAAACATTTCAGAAAGAGCAAATATTTCTGAATTCCTTCCTCTCTCTCATGCACATACCTACAAGCTGTGTGTATTCACGGGAAAGTTTTCAAACACTGTTTCCAGTAGAGTGGTCAATATGAAAAACAAAGCATTTATTTTGCTCAACTGTGCTTGTATCAATACTCTAGTGATGTGAAAATACCACATTCCAGTACAGGGAAATCATCGTCATTTATTGTGCTATAGTCAGTATCACATTAAGATAAATGTTTCCTATTTAATAACAACCACTGTATGTTCATTTACGATTCTCTGCTCTTCAGCAGCTGTCAAATTTTGTCAGCTTGAGCCACCAGATGAACATACTTGGCACCAAGGCTGAATATTCCTTACTGGTATGTTCATTTTATTTATCTGTGTCCTCCAAGAACCACTATCCCTGTCGCGTGCTGAGGAAGCTGTCCATGCTTGGGGACCTTGTCTGCCTCTCTGGCTGAGGAATGCCAGGATGACGGTGAACATCTGCTCCTTAGACTTCAACAGAGGCTCAGGTTCTCCTGCCAGCTGTGCTGTGGAGGTCTGGAACAGCCCAGGACAACTCCTCCAAAGCCGACAACAGCTGCTAAAGATACAGTGTGGCTCCCAACCAGGGGGGCAGAAGTCAAAGTGCTTTTCCCGTCAGCTTCATTGGCCAAATATTTTACCAGTTAAGAAGGGACCTTAACCTAACACCTAATTTATGTGGCTCAGCCTCTAAGAGACTTTTTTCTTCATCTTTAACATGAATGAAACAATTTTACTTCTCGAAACTTCAAGTGAGTGATGACAAAGATACAGGTTGAGGCTACTGTCTGCAATTGATTCATGCCAAAGGCATCTGCCCTGTGCAAGTCTGGCCGGGCTCGCCACAGGTTAGAATTAGCTGCAGCTCTCCCCATTGGGATTTTGGGGGGATTTTTTTCTTTTGGGGGTAGGGGTAGTCATTTTCATTTATGGGCCATATTAACATTAAACAAAGCTGACTACCCAGTTCATGTTAGATCTTCCTGATGCTAGTTGCAAAGGCTGGAGGATATATAGTTATAATCCCTAGTCAACCAAAATAATCAGTTATGAAACAAAATACATGTTTAATCATGTCCAGAGGACAGGACTAACTAGAGCATGCATTATTGATTAAAGAGAGGTCTTTCCCATTTCTGTCTCCCTTTTAGTGAATAATATCATAAACACGGGTTTGTTACTGGTGAAGCCCTCAGAGGACGCTTTCCTTTTAACTGCTGAAGTTAATCGACCAGAATGACAGAAAAACTGAAATCTGAAGGGCACTGAACTCTACATATCAAAGGACACAAGAATGTCGAGGTCCCTTTGGGGATACTTTCATCTCACCAGAAGCAGTCACTCTCAGAGTACCAGTGTACGAAAGGGACCCAGCCCCTGCAAAAGGCAGGTATCACCTGCCTAGCAAAGTCTGTAGGCAGTTATTTTTATATGAAAACTTGGCCATCCATAAGGAAGAGACAGGACTTACTGACTATGTTTGCTTGTCTTGTGTAAAAGCAGACTTAGGAAGAACTGTTCTTTTCTGAATTTAATTTCTAGGCTAGTGTGTTGACTTGTTTGAGAAGGCAGAAGAATAATTACTCTCATAGAACAGACTGTTGGCTGATTAATATAATGATTTATTTTTTGCCAAATAAGATGTGCATGACTTCAGAAAATATTATTCTTGAGCAAATAATTAAAAGCAAAATACCTGTCTTAGTCAGAAACTGCTGCTAGCTGCAATTCAATTAAGTTGTCGAACCCAGTCATTAAGTCTATCCTTGAACAAAGCTGGTGCTATGTAGAGCAACCCACTATTTTGGAGAAAGTTCAATGATCTGAGTCACTCTTATATGCACAGCAAAGAGACTAAGATAATTCAAAGATAATTGCATTACCTTTGCGCCTTTTTCCCCCCTTTTTTTTTTTTTGGTTAAATATCTACACTCTGGTATTCAGTAAAACCCTGACAGCATGAAGAGTGATAACTACACTCTGCATTGGAGACACACTTTTCTTTCCCTGTGTTCACTGACAATTTTCAAATCCATTTATTAAGTTAGGAAAACAAACATATATAAATATTTTGTTATATAATTAAATATATAAATATTGAAGTTCTTTTGATAAAATTCGACACAAAGCAATTACAGTCTGTTTCTTTAACAAGTTTCCACTTCAGTTTTTTAGGTATTTAGTAGCACAGTTACTCAAAAAGGCCACTCTAATTGAATGTGAATTTTTACTCGCTTTCAGATTACTACTTTGAGAAAAAGTTGACTTTCAACATTTGTTCCCACTAATTCCTTTCTGACACAGTTAATTTCAATTACCCTCAATTAATCTGGCCTGACCACTGTAAAGACCTATGGCTGCATGTGTGAGATGTACTTACAGCCTGAGGCTGCCGTCTTCTGATTTGTAACAGCAGGAAACGTTTAAAATTACCAGTTCCAGTGCCAGGTTTCTCTTGTAGCAGATACCAACCTGTTGATTTACAGACTCTAGATTTCAGATTACAGCACACGCGTAGAGCTTACAGAACCAATGCCTACTATTCAACCTTTTGACTGAGGTCAAGGATTTTTAAAAATACAACAAGCATCACAAAAATGGAAACTGACACAAACAGCATTTAAAGTAGGCCTAATTCTATCTGCATGAAAAATATGATGAATATTAATGTCTCTGCCTGCTTACTAACACAGTTTTAGAAACCCACTGCTTAAAAAAAATTATGAAAAATAAAGACAGCCAACAACCTGTAACTGGAACTATTTTTAAAACCACTGTCCTGATATCTTCCCTACTGTCATTTACACAGACAGCATACCCTGATTATGCTATAATGATACATTACTCTTAATAAGATTCACTTGATGGAACCAGAATTTAATTAGTGTTTTTAAAACAGATTTTAGGTGCAAACAGCTTTTAAATGGAATAAAGACTGCTGCTTAATTTAAGCATGTAGTTCTTACTACAGAAATCAATGTTTGTGTGCTTCACTAATGACTTGCATGCCAGGAACTTTTTTCTGAGAAAGTTTCTCCTTTCATACACCAAGGACTGAATTCATATCACCTCATTTAGCCATCTAAAATAATGTATGTCTTTTACTGAACAATCATCTAGACCATTTTCATAGTGGAGATGGAAAGACATATCCAAAGGCAACACATCTAATCTATTTTGAATGTTTGTAATAGAACAAGACAAGTCACTTTCTGCAATATTGGCCTCCTTCCATGGACTACAGAGGGAGCCAAGAAGAATCCTGGACAAGACAAGTATATTTTAGATGGTCCTACGTAAAATGTGTGAATTATATTTACTGAAACTTAACCCAGTCTGAGGGCAGGAAGAAAGGTGCCGATTCTTATGATAAAAGATAAACAGGTAAGCTCTTATCTGGCAATAAAAGGTATTATGGTTTTGGAAATCACTAATTTATGCCGTGGTTTCACAAAGGTAGATCGAACAAGGCTTCTCTCCTGTAGGTGCTGCATAAATAGAGAAATACATGGTATTTCCTGAAAATCACATATTCAGATAAAAAGATAATGAAAATTGCTTTAAGATATAACCAAAACTGGTATTATTTCACAGCAGCCTTGAAACAATATCTTAACATTTCTGGAATAACCTGTGGACAAATCTTTACAATCACCAATCATGTGGTGCATAAAATACGAGTCTTACCATCAGCGAACTATTAAATATTGGTGAAGTAAATATTTTTCCTAGAGGTATTGTTAAGAGAAAAGAGACTTGCTGCTAAAAAGGTCATGGTACTGCATTCCTGAGTCTGGTAAAAACTCCACTGAGTTCAATAGATGTTTTGCCTGAATACTGATGACAAGATTTGTGTTTCCACTTTTCCCATCTGAAACTTGCACTTCAGTCATTGTGTCATTTTAATGGTCTTGTAATGGGAAGTCTCTCTAGGTTTGGATTAGCTGCTTCCTACAGTAATCTCATATTGCTGAAACATTATAATCGCATAAACACAGTTTCCACATGCTAACGCCGCATTTGTTTTGATTCGGTAAGCACATTTTAATGGTATTAGCACAGATTCTCTCTAGACTTGTATAGGAATAATTTTATTGCTCTTACATTACAATGTGAGATTACAGTGACACTAAATCCAGATTGCTGTGACACAAAATTTACAAAAAAAGCAAACAGAATGGCTTAATAGGTATTTATTATATTGAGAAAAAGTTAAACACAGCTGCTGTTTCGAAACAAGGGCTGCCCTAGCTGCATTACGAGTGTTGTAAGTGGGTCTTTCCTTTATAACCATGCAGTCCTAGGAAATGCGACATAGTGTAGGTTCGTTACGTATTTACAGATGGAGGAAACACTTTGAGCATTCAATTATTCTGTGAGCAACCTCTACAGAGCATGGAAAAGCCCCAAATTAAACATATGACACATACGTAGTGAATTACCATTAGCTATACTATGCTGTGTTATCCCACCATTCCCCACACGTAAACATTTTGTGATGAGGGAAAAAGCAAGACAAAGGAAAAAGAGAGGCAGAGGGTAAGAAAACACATGTAGACTACGTCAGGAAGAATTTTAAAAATGAACTTCTGTCTCTCTTCCCCCATGCTTCTGCCAACTCTGTAGAGGTTTACAAGGTGGAAAGAACTCAGTACTGCCAACAGAGGTTCTCTCTCTTCCCCACCAGACAAGCGAGTTTTCTAACTTCTCTGACAGATACATGCCAGATCTACTTCTTCAAAAATTTATTCACAAGAGCTAATTACAGGACAAACACGCCTGAAACCAATCTCTCCCATACACTTGTTTCAAAAACCACGTCTTTTTTGCTCATGCACAGCGTCAGGGAAGTGCAGTTACACGGGGCTGTGGAGCAGATCTCACCACAGCTGGCTGGGTGAGGGCAGCAGTAGGAGTGAACTTGCATCGGCTCCAGAAGGACAGATACAGGCTTACCTGTCACTTAGCCCAGCAATTCCCTCTGTGCCAATGTCTGCGAAGGTGTCCAACAGCCTGCGATGCTGTACTCCTACATGGGCACGGTAATTGTCTCTGTGTTACACAAGATAGCAGCACAACTCATACTGCTTTTGGGCTACTCTGCTCAAGAAACAGAATTTGGAAACAGAGCAAAAGTACTATGAAAAAATGCAGACTTCTGGACAAACTCCTGTCTCTTCTGCAGAAATGGCAGATGTGCTTCTCTGAAGGTGACCCAGATTATTCTCATTAAAGACATATTTATTCTTCCCTGTCTTCAGAATTGACATTGGTCAGAAATGACATTGGTCTTTTTCTTCTCCCAGACTGGAGCTATGAGATTATCACGATTTGCTGAACTTCAAGCTAACTCAGAAAAATGAGCCAAGAAAAATAATCTTACCTCTTCAGAGGCAATGTTTCCTTTTTTGACCACCTTCATACTCAATTAATTTTTTTAAAAAAACCCACACAAGTATCATGACAGCTTTTCATGGTATGGACCCTTGCCTAATGCAGAGGTGTGCTAAGGGGACAAGGACACTGGATGTATAGTGCTGGCTTTCCTCCTAGTTCTCAGTCGAACTGCATAAGGATGGCACACTAGTACTTCCATGAGCATCAACACTGAGGCAAGGCTTTGTGTCCTAAGGATCGATGTCCCACAGAAGATTTTTCATGCCTTGACTAAAGCTCTTCTTAGGAGGGGAACACTTACAGTGCCTCTTTCCTACAAGAACTCCTGTCTAACTCCATATGAGCATATATTGCACCTTTAATGGGGCACCTGCAGTTTCCCATCTTTGGGTGGCTACATTTTCATGGAGCAAGTAAGAACCTCACCACTTCAGACACCTGTACTCTCTTGTCTGGGTAGAAATTGACCAACAGATTCAAAATCTAGAGAACTCTTGGGGGCAACGTTTAAAAAGCATCACCTATTCTACCTTGCTGCCTTTTTTCCTGAAACACACTCTTCTGGAGATACTCAGAATAGTGGGTTAACGCAGTGGCCTTCAACAACTTAGCTCTGGTCCCCAAACCATTCATAAACACAAATTTCCTTACGAAGCCAAGCTAGAAGAAACACTTAATATTGGTTTTTACTAGATTTTCTATACATGCTTTGAGCAACCAAAAAACTTTTACACTACAGAAGTGAGAAGGGATACTGGAAGTAAGGCTTTATATTAAGTTACAATACATGCTATGAAAAGAATTAGGAGAACTGTAGCCAAGCCTTACATAATCCTACAAAGATAAGCAGAAGTCCCAGCAAATTATTCATGTAAACACAACACAGCAGTTACGTTGCATGAATGACACTGGCAATATTCTACAAGCTAAAAGCAAAGTCACTTAAATTGTAAGAGAAATTTAAACAGTTACAGATATGTGAAAGGCCAATATATCGATTTGCGGCACTCAGAACCTCCAAAAAGCACACGTTGGGGAAAGGAACCAGGCAAGTCAGAAGCAAAGCTTTTAAATGTTCACCTGGAAGGGTAAGTGAAAATTTTCACTCCCGCCGTTGCTCAGCTAGTGGCAGACAGACAGACCTTCGAGCTCATGGTTTGAGGATCACATTCTTGCTCTAGCTAGGCTTTGAGCCAGCCATACACAAAACAGGTTTCTTCCTTACGGTTGAACAGCCACACCAGAACAAAGTGCAGTCTCTCATTGATTTCACAGTATGGCCATACCTTTGGGATCAAAGCAAGCACATGTGATCTGCACATGACCACGTATGCACGCATACAGTGATGTGCCCCAGAGGCAGAGTTTAAGCCACTTAGTATGTAATACTTTGCACACTTTTCTTTTTTCAATTTGGTTAAAGTTCAGTTGTTGTAAGCACAGTAGAGTCAGATTTTTATTTTACCTTATTTCTGTGCAGATAACAGTTTCAAAACTTAGGCTTCTTCGAGCAAAGTCACACTGAAGTTTCTCTTCCTCAGAGAGATCTGAGACCAACATCCCCATAAGTGGTTTTTCATCAACATCTCCTTTAGAAGAACTTCAGGGGATTTTACATTTTGGGCAGCTTCCAGAATTACTCCTGATAAAAGGTCAGATAAAAATTCTCCCCTAGGGTCCAACATTACATTAATTATATTTTACATGCACACATAGTGTTTTTAGGCCAAAAATCAGGACTGAAGTCACATTACACAATATGCAAATGTGGGCTGGGTCCTGCATGCTGATGCATGTATTTGTATTCTTAAGCCTAAAGAGAATCTTATTTGCTTCTCATGGGTGCTCGGATACAAGCACTCACTCTCTTTCTTGCTAGGACAACATGATATAGGAAAAAAGTTTGTGCTTTTCAGAAATGTGCATCCAGTCTTCATTCCCTCTAAATTTCAAATTTGAAACTTAAGCATACCCATAACTCTACTCTTACTGTTATTCTCATTGACTGTAATTGGTTTTCTCTCTATTTAAGGTCACATATGCTTAAATATTTTCACATGAGCTTAAATATTTCAGTAAGCGTGTTGGATGGAGCATTATCACTCACTTGTGCAGCACCATCACCAAGAGCCACACCAAGTGGATCTTTACATGCAGAGCTAAAGAGAAAAGGGATGGAGGTCAAAGACACCAAAGAACAGACACCATCCTTCTCACCACACACACCTATGCAATGGAAGTGTGATGTTCATTACTACCTCCTGGTAAAGGCTGGACATTACTAGCTAGGAAACTTAGATGAATGAACCCCAGGTCAGCTTTGTGGCAGAGTGTACCACTGAGGTATGTGAAGCTCTCACTGAGGCCTGTGAAGCCGCACACAGTGGAGAACAGCACGGAGATGGGGTTTAGTGCCTCATTCAGGATCGTAGACTGCAGCAACTGGGATATGCAGGGACTTCCAGAAAACCATTTTCTTTAATAGTGAGTGATCGGTTTAGATGCATGGAACTAAATCGAGTTTCCCAGTACTGCAAACAACTGTATCCCAAAACTTGCAATCAATCTGAACACCCACCGGAAAAAAATAACGCAAGAAAAGCCTTCATAGTTTCAGCTGTGACAGTTCTGCTATGGTTCTGTCAGTAAATGGAAGCTGTATGCTCCTGTCAAGGTCCACTTCTGCTCTAACAAGAAACTAGCCCACACCAGAAAAGCTAATGTGAGCCAAGTGAAAGCTTAAAGCTGATGGGTGTAACTTAATGAGTATGTTTTAACTTAGAGACTCTTTATAGAGTCTGCATATTTGTCAGGGGTCAAAGGCAATGACCTCTTGCTTGTACAACTCCTGGTACTAAGTTCTTACCCACAGCTGGGACAATAGTGAAACAGAAGGAACAACCAACACACACAAGCTGATGAGACTGTCAGGTCTCCTGCATAGCCTTCTGCTTTCTTTCCAGGTATTGCTGAATCTTCAGTCTTAACAAAAACTGGACACAGAACGTTGCCACTGTTTTGTCACGGAAGCTATTAAGTAATTGTTTTTTTTTAAAAAAAATCTTTCCTACCCAGTTTAAAGTGAGTGACACAGAGCTAAGTTCTGCAATAAAGTTCACAACCCTCAAGAGTTTGAGCAGTAAGACCAGTTGAACATTTCCAGACACATCTGAAAATGACCCATCTGCCAGAAGGTACGCAAATCACAGCAAAGAAAGAGTTAAATTCCTGTCATTTAGTGGTTATTACAGAGACCAAGGACAGGGCAAAGACAACTGTGGGATAAAACAATTCTCCTTTTACACTTTGAGGTAAGAGGTGAGATCCCGAAAAAGCAGAAGAGAGAGCACCTCAGCAGGTAACATGCCATTCTTTTTTGGTCCTCCCTCCTCCACAGAAGTTACTTTAGGAAAAACCCTGTGGCTGTGGCTCCATGCAAAACTAAGTTTTCAGAATATCTTCGAGAAGAGTGATCCTACATGTTTCTGAGATCTGACTGAAAAATTGTGATTTGCATAAAACTGTAATATAAGAGATGATGGTGGTGGTCTTTCTTCTTACTTTCTTCTTATTATCCAACTAGTTAAATACTTCTGAAACACATTCCAGCCACCACTAGGATAAAATGCCTTTCTTGGATTATTACCCACATACATATTGATATCAGACCAAAGACATGGTGACTGCTTAGAAAATTCTGAGGAAGCTTTTAAATTTGTGACCAAAAAATTATGTTAATGCAGAAAACCTACCCTACTGGTTTTGAGAAAAAAGATGAAATTTCATTCTAGAACTAGGGGGATGGGACGCTCCCTTTCCTGTCCAATACAGCTTGTAATGCAATGACTTGTATATTCTCCAGAAACACTGAAGACTTAAGTTCAAAACTGCTCTGAATCAAACCAGGGACTGAACCTTAGGTTTCCACAGCCAAGACGGATTTCTAATCCTCCCCCCTACTTGACAGGTGGCCAGTCTGATGCAAGCAGAAGTCTCCTTTCTCTTTTTTCATAAAACCTTAAGAAGTCTTAGTTTCAGCTTACTAAAAAAATGAACCTTGTTCAGTATTTCAAGTTTTGAAAGACAGAAAAAATATTTTAGATCTGCATCATGTGAAATAAGAAATAAAACCTATAGAATGTTCAGAGAAACAGTTCTTTAATAAACACAGAACTCATTAGTGCCATATGCTTCACTATATACAGATTTTCAGATGTGAGGAGCAAGCTGATGACAGCTCTCTAACCACAGAGGGAAGCAGTGACACTTGTTCCTGCTCCACCATGCATTAATTTAATAAGTTAGCACTGGTCACCTATATGAAATGTAATTAAGCATCTGAATGCCATTGTTGCCACCTTTGATTATAACCACAAAAATGAATGTGATGATGGTGACATGATGGCAAATACTATGTCTGTTAAATTCCAGAACATGAGAGGTATTCATAATAATAAATGACACTTATGTAGTCTTTCATATAACCATCCCAAAGCACCTGACAAAATGATACAAAGCTACCTATTACAAGCATCGCTTCACCCATCACTGAAATACAGCCCCCAGCAGAAAGAAGGCAACAACCTTTAAACACTACAGAACATATTACGACAGAGGACGTCAAATAATGTACCCAGTATAAAGCACGGGGGAATTTCAGACAAGCAAACCACAATTTTCCAAAAGCGAGTGACCTCTGGCTAAAAATCTGTTTCAAGAGTTACCACAAGCCTCTAGCATACAGAAGATACTATCCTTAACAACAGACTCACCTTAAAAAAGAATTATTGTCTACAGGTTTCTTAGAGATTATATATATTCATGTACTTGCTAGGCCAAAAGATGCTCATCTAAGCTCCTCACCAACAGGACTTGTATGTTTCAACTCAGGACCACGTCACCACAACACGAGACCCGCTGCAAAGGGGCTACCAAACACCCAAGGCCACTGTTGGGCAGTGGCTTAACTACAGCGCCGAACCTCACTTGGCAGAGGTGGCCCAAACCTCCCTCCCTCAGAACCAGCACTCCGCTCTGCAGCGTGACAAACTGGTACAAGATGAAGAGAAAGCAAAGGCATCTGCTGCAACCATGTTCTGTAAAGGGCAGGACACCTCAGGCCATGAAGAAAATGCATGGTGTCTGGATCCCAACAAGGCTCGCAGGCAAGTCTGGAGCTTTGCTGTTGAGCCTTGTCAAGCTTAAGCAACTCTGGAAGCATCTTGCAGAGGGCTGCGGGTGCTTCCAGATGGAGAGGCAGGCTTTGAAGGTCCCAGTTTTGGACTGAGGCATTCATTCCTTCACGGAGCCACCCTCAGGGACCGACGGGAGAGGAGTACTAGAGAGGATGTAGTTCCAATATTTAACTTGTTATGACTGTACAAATATTAAATACCAGCACTAATAATAGCAGCGTAGCTGCACTCACACCGTGAAGCCGGCCTGAGCTGGGGGGTTACTCTGCTGATAACTGTCATCTGATCCTGCGAGACGCTTCCCCAGAAAGGAGGAGGTGTTCATCACCTCAAGCTCCAGACCTGCTGCGGGTCTCCCTGCAGGAGCGCCGCCTGCCCCAGCGCCGCTGCCCCGGACGCGGTCTCCTCCCGCGTCCCTCCGCCGCTCCCCCCTCACGCCTGCGGCCCCCTCCGCCGCAGCTGCAGCCGGGCCCCGCCTCACCGCCCTTATCCCCGCGGAGCGGCTGCTCCCTAAGCCCCGGCACCCAGACCTGCGCTCCCCGACACCAAGCGCAGGCCCGCCCGCCTCAGGCCGCCGCCTCCCGGCGCGGCCCCAACCCCCGCAGGAC
>VZSZ01006963.1:1656172-1770623 GCA_013398815.1 Ibidorhyncha struthersii | reverse complement strand
GCTCGGTGCCCGCGGTGGGCCCCCTCCCCGGGCCCCCTCCCCGCCGCCCGCGGTTCGCCCTCCCCGGGAGCCCGTTCCCCGTGGCGTGAGGGGCCGCCGTGTGCTGTGCCCGCCGCGTCGGCTCCAAGTACAAATGAGAGCCGGTGGATGTGAGCATCCCGCCTGTCCTTGCTCGTACCCCCTGTTTACACAGCGGGGAAGGAGGCTGGGATCCACTGAGTCATTTTGGGTGGTTGGGAGATGGCGCTGAACGCTTGGGCTTGCAAGAGGCAGTATTTTCTAATTTGCCCTTGCAATGTAAATAACAGGGAAGGTTGAAGAGGCGCTTCGCAGTACTCGCAAACAGGATGACAATGACAGAGACTCCGGATAAAAGTGCAGGTGCAAAGTATGAAATGAAAACAGAGCTGACACCAAGTTCTTACATTTTCCACCCAGGATCTCAAAAGTGTCTTATTTCCCTAAGGCTCACAGTCTCCTGCGTGGTACTATTCCATTTTACAGGAGGATAAACAGATGCTGGCAACGTGAGTAGCAAAGGCACAAAGGGCGGTGAATGCCTCCAGCCCTCGCGCACAGCCAAAGCTGCGGCACAGCCACCCTGTGCACTGTGCAGGCACGTTACCTGAACCGGGGAAGGAGAGCTCAAGCTTTTCTGGGAGAACTACTTGCTCTTCTCATTGCTATCCATTCCACTTTGACTCCCTCCCGGTCCCCATTCATACCAGGCTGGGGCCAGCAACGGCTCTGCATCCTACTGTGCAGAGCCTTGACCCGTGCTCAGCTGTGCAGCTCGGTGCCTGCAAATGGATTCTGGTGCACCTGCCTTTAATAGGGCTGTTCCTTGCCTGGGGAAGCTGGATCCTAGCTTTTATTCAGATCCCAGATAATCCTGTGATGCAGAAAGTGAGTGGGCAAAACTGGGAATGAAAGCCAACGTGTGCTGATGCTTGGGCCTTTTATCATCTATCTTACAGTGAAGGACAAAAGTGGAGGTAGTGGATGAAAAATGAGGAGGGTGCAGAAGTAAACAACTTTAGAGAGGTAGGAGGTAAGAGAAAGTTGTGCTTTTATGAAAGTGATTGAGAAATGGAATTTTGGCTTAAAAAAAAAAAAGAAAGAAAAAAAGCATTTTGAGAATACTAGACCTGAGGGGTAGAGTCCACAATGACTGGTGATATTGGTGTGGGGAGGGGTCAATATTTAGGATCTCAACGAAGGGGAAATTACTGCCCAGTAAAGGATGAAGATGGTGAAGCAAATAAAATGCTTGGGATCTTTCCCATTAGCGGCCAGTCACCATGTATATGCAGCAGTGATTAATACAGATAGATGGCTAGAGCTAAGCTGCTGGTTCCAGTTGTCAGCGTCACTTGTTTTTATTTGCTTCTCATATGAAGTCAAGTGAGTATGGGTCCTGCAAAGATTAAGCGGAGATATGAAAGCCTGTCATTTATAATGCCTTGTATTTCAACATGTTCATATTGCTGGGCAATCAATGCAGGAGAAATTATGTATGAGAGCTTTGTTAAAAATAGTCATGCAATGCTTTATGGGACATCATTTGTCACTGGCCATATCAAACCTGTTTTGAAGATTTGCGATGAATTTTACATAAGGCCTGCACTTCTACATCTCTTTTGTGTTTTAAAATATAAAAGCAGTATTAAAACTTGGGTAGGTACAAAGTAAAACCATATTCAATCTGCATTTTTACACACACAGAATGAGCTTCTCTTTAAAGCAATCTTCAGTATGTCCAAATCAAAGTAAGGTACTATATTTTTATTTTTTATGTCCTTGACTTCAACCTGCTACAAACAGGCTTGTAAACATAAAGTAATGAGACTGTCTCGTTCAGACCAAATGTGTAGTGAACAGTGAAAACAAGTCAGCAGCTGGCAGAGTCTATACATATGACACTGTATTCACAATTTAGCTGATATACAACCTTATGTAATGTATCTGGCATTTGTATCCCCTTTCCCAAGTCTGAAAACCAGGCTGTGGGCTTCCTAGAAATACTGAATTGGTTACCACATTAAATGGCTCATGAAATTGGGGGAAACAAAAGCCCCCCAAACCCGCTCACAGCTATGTTGTCGTACAAATAGCAGTGGCAACTGTCAGTAACATCATGAACTAAAATATCCATATTGCATGGCTCAGAAACAAGGAGAAGCAGTTTACTATATATATATAAAAAAAAAAGTTCTTTATTTTGTCAGGTCTGTGCTAAAGAAAAGCTTGGCATCTTTTGTAGAAGTTGTAGTCTGCTCAGGGCTAAATAACACCTGTGATTTTGTCCACCTTCATCACAAAGTGACCAAAAGGGACACTGAAGTCAATGACTGATCCTTTTCCAGTTTGGGACGCTGTTGTAAACTCTGTCCACTGTTTACCACTGGACACAAAATAAGGACTTGCAATGCATGAGCTTCAGTAGCATCTCTTCTCTTTCCAGGGCCTGAGGAAGAAGAGAGCAGACCAGTAGGTCCAACGCCAGACCTGATGCAAGGGGGTGCTCTTCAGGGTGACCTAGGGGGAAGTGCTGTAACAGGGCCATACCAGAGGGTGCACAGAGGTACCCAAACCCGGGTGGGATTTTCCAGGACCGAGAGGCTGTGACAGCCACTGCAGCCCGGGTAGCTATGGAAACAGCTCAGCCATGGCACCGGGACCCAGGGGACAAAGTGGTCCTCCTCCAGCCTGAAATCTTCTGCTCAGGGCTCAGTTACTCAGGTGTTACGGAAGATATAAAAACCATGTCGTGTGTTGGTTTACTCAGAGAGAAATTGATAATGTGTACACTAGCTTAAACACAGTATTTTTATTCTTTGAAACAAGCCCCTTTTGGGGGGGTCGTGGTAACGGTGAGACATTATAACATTCACTTGGCCAACTAATGTAACTGAAAAAACAGAAAAACTTCCAGGTACAAACAAGCTCTTTTCAATATGATGCGGTATATGAGTTTTTCTTCTGGTATGACTTGAAGACAAGAGAATTCCAGTTTGCTTCAATAAAAATTAGTGACTGAAGACCACAGATTACTATTATTCTTTCATCGGAAAGAAAACAAGCAAGGAAAGGAAAAGGGGGCAAAATGTAATTTCAAGCAGTATTTGTGCAAGGGCCATCGCAAGCATAAGCATTTGCACATACTGTTGGGAAATGGAAAGTGAGAGTATCACTCGTGCACATATACAATCCACAATTTACAAGTTGGTAGCATGAACAAATAGGAACCCCAGAACATAAAAAACACCACAGAGAAAAATTCATCCAGCAAGGGTAAAATATGCAAAATTTGATCCTTCAGGGAAAGCCTTTATTGATCATGATAAAAAGACCTCCCCCCCTTTCCCCCCTTCAGAGTGATTCCATAAATTGAGAGGATTAAGAAGAATAATTTGCTTGTCAGTCTGGCATATGCCTGTTGCTCTTAAATGACAGAACAACAAACAGGAGTCCTTCAGTTCATGCAGGAGATGAACTGTATGGCAAGTGGGGTTTTAAAATCAGCCATGACTGTTCGGATGGGGCTTCAGGTGTGTCTTTTTTGGAAGGTTTTTTTTTGGTTAGCAGTGTTATTCAAAGATGACAATGGCTGTTCTTGAAAAATTCTGATGTGCTGCAGATGTAGGTACCAGTCTGAGTGTTAAATTGCAGGTGCTCCAAAGAGCAGATAAGAATTGGAAGCAGGCAATACATAATACTTAACTGGAAATAACGCAAAGCTATTCATTAACAGCAAAAGTAAATATGTCTCTGAAGAATATTAAGTTACGGTTTTCTGGAGGCAAAAGGCAGAACAATGTTGACTTTGACTAAAGACTTACTTAATCTTACATTCTTAGTTATTATTTGAGTTAGTGGACAATAATCTCCTGGTTTGAGGTGAAACAGAACCAATTTTCTATTCAGTAATTTTACTTTGCAGCTAAGCCTCTTCTAACTAACTGAACTCTCTGAAATTAACAGCATATTGTGGAGACACTGTTCGCTCTCAGAGAGATAAAACCTGATTATTTGTAGTTATGCCAGGGAATGGTATGTGGAGAGGCTCTTGCTTGCACTTATTACTGTAACACCCAAGGCCAGCTCACTTTGTTATTTGCCCCGTTGGAGGGTTGGAAGCGGAAAAGCATAGAGGGGTTGCACCTGCAGGGAGGAGCGGACAGGACAGGTGACCCAAAGCTGACCAACAGTGTATTCCATCCCATCTGCATCGTGCTTAGTATAAAAACTGAGTTTTTGCTAAAGAACCTCCCCAAAACTGGGGGATCAAAGGGTCAACTCTCCTCCTTCAATGGCCAGCATCTGACGAGGACTCTGTCTGTTTGTCTGCCTTTGATTCCGATATGTTCATTCCTGAATACAGATCTGGAATCCAATTCCCATCTGTCTCTGGATCCAGTCTGGGACTTTCCCAGTGCCTGCTGGTGACGTGATTGTCATCCTGGGAGCTTGGATCAGTTTTCTATATATTCTATATATTTCATTATTTTATTTTTATTTTATTATTAATATTTCATTAAAGTAGTTTAGTTTCTTCTAAACTCATAATTTTCTGTCTCCTTCCTCTCCTTGGAGAGAGAGGTGGGGAAGAGCATCTGTCGTTCATTTCAGTGGCCAGTCCAGCCCAAGCCACAACATATATTTAGAAATAGCCAAGCTAGGCTGATCGTTAAGAAAGTTTGCAGAATTCAGCTTTAATATTATTTCAGAATGCCATTTCTGTGCTTATATTTGGAATTACTGTCTGCTTAAAATACATGGAAATAATACAGAAGAAAATAAATTACTTCTTATAACAACTGAGTGAAATTGGAGGACCAAGTGCCTCTAAAATAAGCTATAGCTTTCCAGTCATTGGGTACAATTCTCTAAGCACCTTGATCTGCTTTTCCTTTGTCTGACGAGGCTAGAAAATGTAAGTGGGTTATATGATGGTACCTCTCCTGTTATCTTGTTNCCGCCCGACAAGTATGCAGACAAGTATTCCTGGGAGTCTGTAAGCTTCTGAGGTATTTTCAGCAAAAAGCGCATGTTCGCTCTCTGAGTTAAGAGGAATTTTTTCAAAGGCATGTATGTAAATCTACTCAATCTAGATGACAAGTGACTACGCAGACTTTTTTTAGAAAATGGCAGGTTTACTAGTCACATATAATCTTAAACTGCAGGTGTCTTACTGTTGATGATTACACAGTAGAGGAACAGAAGAAGGAGAGGAATGAAATCCCTGGTTGCAATGCCAGAGTGGAAGATGGGACAATGGGACAAATTGCGTAACTTAAAATGGGCTTCTGGTTGAGAGCAAAAGGTTCCCAAATAAGCATTTCCATCTCTTTTCAAGAAATAAAGACTTCTTTACAGATACAACAAAAACATATTAGAGTGGCTTTTACTGTTTCACTCACTATTATTGACTTCAACATCATTTTATAGTACTATGTGGAGGAATTTTGGAAACTTCTGCTGGTTTGTTTCTGGCTCAGTGCTAGAATGACTTCATTCAGTAGCACAAAATTCAAGCTTATTTCTGCCAGTGATCAGTGATAACACACATGAGTAAACCAAGAGTGGTCACTTCAGGCTGCCGCTTTAACTTCATTCTTTTGAGGAATCCCAAGAGCTGCAGATAAATGACTTTGATACCATCTGTACTTGCAATTAGTCCCAAAGTTACGAGTATCTTCGTGTGGATGTAATTGAGGGCAAAACTTGAGGCCGTTAGATTTCAATTCACTGTACAAACACAATTTCTTCCAGTTAGTTGCCACCTTTTAAACTTTATGTCTTTAATGAGAGAAACTGAGAATGAGAAAACTCTGTAATGAGGGGAATTGAAATGGACATGGCTCTACAGGCTCAAACTAAAGCATAAAGGGAGGCTAGACTGTTTTATTTTCCCACTAACTCACTGGATCAAATCCTATCTCCTTAAATCAATTCCCTACCTCCCATTTCTTTATTGCAAACAAGATTTGTCCTTTATAGCCTCAAATTTCCATTGCTTAGGAAAAGGCCTTTGAAGGTCATGAGATTGCTTATGCTTAAGAAAAGATAAAATTTGGCTTACAAGCCTGTGGCTTGTTTGCTTAAAGCACATTTCTGTTTTGTTTAAATGTGTTTCTCTGCTAATCTGGGCACAGAAAGATGCTGTTAAGTAGTGTTCTTTAAAGCTAGGAATGAATTTAGGGGCATGGGATCAAGTCTTCTATGCCCCATCCTCTAAGTAGTCTTTTCAAAATTGGTGAGGAGAACATAGCCCTTGTTCTGTCCAGACGGTTGTTGAATTATGAGCATTATTTAATAGAAGATACAACTGATGGCAATTTAGAAGCATATGAAGTTAACGTGAAACATCCAGGCTGCTATCCAAAATGGAACAGATGGATCTGAAATTGGTTAATGCTAGATCAAGGAAAGCTCAAGTATTTGTACTTATTAACGCTATCTGGGTTACCCCTAGTGATCACGATGCACCCATCCATGCATGCCTTAGCTTGCCTGTACTTTGCACTAAGCTAGCCTGATCCAAAGAACTACACAGACAGCAAAGGAGTTGCCGCACAATGCCTGTAACCATTTCCCTTTAACCATTTCCCTGTCGAGTAAAACTGATAGATCTGTCTCCAGCCATCCACATCCTAAAAGTTTTATTCGTGATGGCTTCTTTTTTTAAACTTATATTATTGGTCCGTATTTTTTCACAAGTAGAGTTTCTTTATTTTCCCTTCTTGCAGTGTGGCCATCTGCTACCACTTCAGCTTTAACTGCATCTTCTTGAGCTTTTATTCTCACTTGTTCACTTACCCGTTGTTTTCACCTGTCTCTCTAAGTAATACTAAGCATACATCTTTCCATGCTTCAGTGTCCACCTTCTTGCTCTGTTCTATCTTCTCAGTTTGTGCTCCCTGTCATGGCTTGTGAGACACACGGTTCAAAACTTTCTTTCAGAGAAATGAAAGATATTGCATTTTCTCCAGTCTTCCTCTAACTCTTCACTTTAACCTTGATCTTTTCTCTGATTTTTTTTAATTTTGATATAAATCGATGCGTAGCACTAGACCAAATAGATGCCCCCCCATACATTATAATATATTATTATTTCCTCTTTTATTAAAAAAATAATATTCATTTATACTCACAGCAAAAATGTAATTCAGCTTTAGGCCTTACAGAATTGTGTTTGGGAGATTATGCAACAATTGTTCTGAGCCGTGAAATTAACTACCGAACACTAATCTTGATCAGATCTCACACACTAAAAGCAGATTCAATTAAAAATTTAAATGCCTGAGAGTTTTATTTCTGATTTGTAAAGCTGGAGCTCGCTCTTACCAACCCTAACTATATTGCATTCCCACAACACTCGCATCGAGAACAGTAATTTCCATGTGGAATCCTCTCTTTAATGCCTCTCTTTCTGGAAAACATCAGTGTATTCGGAGGGACAGTCTCTCCCACTCCTACTTTGCTGTCATATTTTCAGTCCGTAATGCTGCCGTGATGATAGGTCTGTAAGTGACCTGGAAGCTCCCCTGAGATCAGATTGCTATTTAAGAATTGAGCCCTGACAGTTTGCCTGCCCTGCCAGGAACTTGCTTTTATCTATGGTAATTGCTTTTAGAGCTGGATAGCAAAGAGGCTCTTCTCTGAGATTCCCATGCTTCATCCCTGCTTGTGGCAGACTAGTTTCACAGCTGCTCCAGCCCATTTAGGAGTCATTTTTCTTTCACCTAGTGGATATAAATCTGCTGCATTCCGCCTACAATTGACTGTCCCTCTGCTTCGCTTTAGGACTTGTCTATTCAGCACTGCTTAATGATCCTGATCCTGCAGTCCCTTGGCTTTGACCATAAGTTGGGTGGGAGAGGGGTCAAGTTTGAGGCTGATTGATAGAAGCAGAAATGACTGCCCCTTTCAAGTCAAACTAGGGTGAGCAATTTCTGCTGCCTTGCTCAATCTAGGATGCAGCTGTGGTCCATGCTATTTAAAAGCAAATGTTTACAGGAGAGAACCAGTTTTCACAAGGCAAACAATTTTCTCTGAGTCTACCAGATTTTCTAGTTATTGATCAGCATGGCTACTTTTCTGAAAGGGAAAGAAAGAGCTACTGGGGTGAGCAGCAAAGTAGCAGAATTTACACTGTATTAATTTGTATGATACCAACTGTATGCTAGATGGTACTGCTTCCAGCCATATTACATAGCTGTAGAGATTTCAGGGCTGACTACTGTCGCTTCCAGGGGCTATCGCAGCAGCTGGGGATCGCTGGAGTGAAGGTGACCTGGATTTACCTTTTTTCCTGTGTAATTCCTCAGTTGCAAAATTTCTAACAGGGACAAGAATCCAGCTCTGAAAGTAAAAATGTTTCCCTTCTGCCTTGTGCACACTATGCAGGAATTGATGTAGCCATGGGGAAAGGAGAAAACTGACAGCTCTTCAAGAATAACCAACTGGAGATCAGGCAAACAAATAAAAGGGATTTTCTCATATTGCATGTTTGTGGGAGAAGGACAGGACAAAGAAAGAATACGTTTTCCACTTTGCTGTTACAAGGAGCTCCTTGAGTTTTTATATCTATGTTTTTTTGCCCTTTAGTCAAGTGCCTGCTTTAAACAACATTTTGCATCGTCAGTTCCCCCGATCCTGCAGGCTGTTTCATGTGGGAAGCCCTGTGCTCCCATGTGGAGCCTCACCATTTTTAATGGTGTGCTGTGTGGGCAAAGCCGTTTCCCCCTGGAGAGAAACTTTCAGCGTGAGGTGCATTAGTCACTCTTCCCTTATTTGTGTTGATCTTCCAGGCAAATAAAGGAAGATAAAAGGTAGCAAAGAACTGAAAGCTGCACATGCATCCTCATACACATGCACGCAGAAGCACACATGCACACAAACAGGAGCAGGCATCAAAAGAAGCTATTTTTGTGTTGTCTAAATTATGAGCTGACAGTATCCCCTTGTATCCTGAAACAGCATTCATTGGTTGCAAAATCTCACAGGGAGAGATTTCTCATTTTTCCCATGTTTTGATTTCTGAGGGTAGAGCTACAGTTATTTTATATGTACATTTTTATTTCTATTCATATTTGCTGTTGAATCTTAGTTTTACATCCAGATGAAGAAAGTCAAGGACAGTTCTCTTTCAGCTGAAAACATTCTTTCTTTAAAAATTTGGCTGCTGTGTTCTTTGATTTATTGCCTTGCTTATGTTGGACAACACACCAAGTCTCGTGTCACAATATTCCTATTATGAACGGGAGTGTTTTCTTCTCCTCTCTCAGTGATAGATAAATCAGAAGAGCTTGCATTTTAGGAGACAAAGCTACAGTTTGCTGTTCTGAATATTATATTAATTGTCTCAAACACTGCACTTGGGACACTGTACCTGCCTACTTAATTGCCTTGCAGAAGCTGTAAGTCTGAGTTCCTATATTGTCATGCAGATTGTATAATCAGTTACTCCTGTGCAAAAGGGGGTGAAAATTGTACTTACTGAAATTCCCTCTCTTGTTTGTACCAGTGACAACAATCATACATGGAAGCCCGCGTTTACAGAGAGATAATTTTCTGAGCAAAACAGATGGGACAAATTAATCAGAGATAATAGGCACATTTTACACATTTGGGGTATATTTTTGTTTCCCGTTTGAAAAGCTATCAATTCAGAAATGTTAACTTGGTATGAATATTTAATATAATTGTCTGTTACATGGGTGCCAGTTTGCTAGAAATATGCAGAGCCAGATCCAGCTACTTGTGTTCTATCAAATTGTGGCTTCCTCTGTTAATTAGGGAAGGCGCTTACAACTCAGAAACGATGTTACATGCCAGAGTTTTGAACTCAGCCAGACTCGATGCTCAGTGCTTGAGGTATAGCGATTTTCCAGACAGTGGCCCTCAAAACGCTGTCCAGACGACGCGGATCCTGGTCATATCTTCCTTTCAGTCATACCACCTACCTCAGGGACCCCGAGAAGTGGATGCCTTTACAATGACATTAAAATGTACCTTAAATTACTGGAAAACATGGTGTTCTGTAAAACAACAAGGCATTTGTTGCTAATTTGTCTAAGCTGCCTTAAATAGCTACTTTGTCTAGAAAAGTAGGTACTTAGAGACTGCTGCAGGGCCAGTAGAGCTCTATCAGGCTTTGTTGGGAGCGCAGCAAAAGCATTACACAGTAGGTCAGCTACAAAATATTGCTGCACATAAAATAGAATGGAGAGCAAACAGCCATAAAAAAAATGGAAAAAACTTTGTCATTGCCTGATGAACATTAAAAAAAAAATCTGTTAATATTTAATAGAAAGAAGACTGGGATATTAAATTTAACAAAGACTAAGCAACTGTTCTGAGCAAGACAAATATCTCTATGACCAATATCATGAAAGCAGCCAATATTATGAAGCACCGAAGAAAGGTGTGAAAATACCTGTAGGACTGTTTATACTCGTAGCCGTGCTCCCGCAGAAAGACCCTATTAAGTCAAGGTAAATTGTACCAACTGCCTTAAAGTGGTGCCTGTCTGTTCTAATTTTTTTGATACAGCAAGCTGAAGCTTAGGGTGATAGTGATTGTACTGACCTATTAAGGCTGAAACTGATAGCAAAATGCAATTGTCAACTAAAGCTTTGGTATTGTGTTGCAACAGAAATATTCTTTTCTTATACTATTCTTGCTCGAAAGGGAGACAGTGATCCGCTCCTTTCATTGTCCAATTAGATAACACTGGTATGTTTTGTTATAAGGATGCATTTGAAATGGCGTTTTTTTTTTTAAATGCATTTGACAGCCTGAAGACACTACCAGAATAAATTAGTTATGCTTAGTGCTGCATTTCACAGAATCACAGAATCACAGAATGGTCAGGGTTGGAAGGGACCTCTGGAGATCATCTAGTCCAACCCCCCCGCCAGAGCAGGGTCACCTACAACAGGTTGCACAGGACAGCGTCCAGGCGGGTTTTGAATGTCTCCAAAGTGGGAGACTCCACAACCTCTTTGGGCAGCCTGTTCCAGTGCTCCACCACCCTCAAAGTAAAGAAGTTCCTCCTCATGTTAAGATGGAACTTCCTATGCTCAAGTTTGTGCCCATTACCCCTCGTCCTATCAATGGGAACAGTACCTTTTTATCTGCTTTGAAAATAGAGTGACTCCACGCTTTTAGTAGTTTATCACAACTCAGTACAACTTATGTCATTCTGCTAAACTAGGCTGGGGACTCTTCCCCTCTTAATTTTTTTGTCTGAACTTAGTGTTCATAAAAGATGCCAAATTAACAGCCCTAGAGACTTTCCTAGTTTTCCAGAGGGCGTTCAGAGCGGTGAGGGTTCAGTGTTTGCTACGCTGCCCTAGCAACCTGCAACCACCCCAACCAAAGGAGAACATAGCTCAGGCTCCTGCGGGCTGGGTCTTTGCCTGTCCCGCTCACACTGCCTCAAAAGGAGGTATTGCAGTGCTGTGTGGCCTTCAGAGCTAAAATTAGAGGTTTGCTCCTGTCTGCCATGTCTCCCTTCAAAACACATCACTGTCCTTTCCTCACACAGTTTTTCCAGGTCTGTTACGCTATGGGGAAGTGTTTTGCAAGGTGTGGGTAAAAGTGCTGAACATTGATGGATATGTAGACGTGAGTTCAAAAAAGCAGTTAAACATGGTCCTGCAGAAGATGATGGACTACCTTAATTTAAGCACATACTTAAGTGCTCTATTGATCTCATTCTCAAAGTCCATTATACTTATTTTACTAAGAACTCTCTGCTGATAATCACTTATGCTTAATATTGAAAGTTGTTAGGTAGTGGTCAAATCTTCCTGTAACACTTTGTAAAGTAATGTAAGTCCAAGACAGAGCTTCTGTTTTACGTACCAAAACACGCAGACGTCTGAAGGTATGGGATATTTTCATGTGTGTTTGAGTGACTTGGAAGCTAGCATCCTGACTGATAAGCAAATGTTGTTCCTAGTGCAGACAGGACTTCAGGTTCAAAGAGATATATTTTTAAAACCATGACATAGCAGGTGTCAAGCTTTGCTTGCTTCTTCCACTTAGAATTCAATTGTTTTAACTTTACACCTGAGTACCTGGACCATGAACAATTTATTTGAAGATGCCAGTCAAACGCTCCCAGCAGTACAAATACTCCCAAATGCACCTGCGTTTGATTTTGCAGATGCAGAAGGAAAACTGGTTTTCAGTGCAGTTGCAAACCCCCAAATTTTGTTTCTTACTTAAAACTTTGGGGCTTTTTTTTACACACGTGGTAGAGGCTGGAAGAGGGGCAGCAGGAGGATTTTCCTGGCTTTTCTTTAAAGACCGTCAGAAACATTTTTAAAACTACAGTTTCCGTGAAATACCCAGGAAGGAATTATAACATTAGAACATTATCAGTAGACTCACAAAAGGTTTTTCTCAGGATTTGAGAGTTAGATTCCCAATCTAGTGATGCAATTTGCTCCTATACTTAGTTGACCTAATAAGAGCCAGGTAAGGCTTACAGAGATTTTTTTGGTACAGAAGTGTTAGTGAAGGCACTGCTAACTCCTCTGCCAGCTGACTTGTGAGTCAGTGAACACAAAGGTCAAGAACAGGGAGGGGGCAAGGCAAAGCAGAGCTCAGAGCTCTGCTATTTAATATTTCGGTATATACGTGTTGCATCAGGAGAGACATCGTTTTTCTCAAGCCATCAGTCTATTTGTTAGTGTTGAGTCTTGATGTACTGAAGCACCAGGGAATGTGTCTTCCCTCACTAGGAAACCAGACTGATGCAAACCTACAGAGTATATCATATCTACATTAAAGCAGCATAAAGTAATTGGTGCAATTTGGTGTGTTCATGGGAGCTTGCTTTGGTGGAGCTAACTTACAGACTTAAGTCTAGGCTGCTCATAGTCCTACAGTTTTGAGGGTGTAAGCGTATGCTATAAAATGTGGTAGGTATGTGTTATGCTGTCCAAAAATTCCTGGTAATGGATTTGGATAAAACTTTCTCATCTTCAAGGCTTGGAATATGGTTTAGTATCAGTGTGCACTGGTAAATAGGTCTTGGGTTTCAGGCTAGAGCTGTCTGTATTTTGGAGTTAGGCATTGTGACGCAAGAGCGTATAAATCAACTTGGCATCTCACTGTACGAAAGGTTCTTCATTTAGGTTAAACTTATGGCCCTAGTGTCTTTCCATGGCAGGCTGTTAAAACAGGGCTGTTTTCTGTAACTGGGGGAGCAAATACAAGCCAATGGTCTCATTGCAATATAAAAATGTAGACACAATTGACTAATAGTAGCTAAAATACAAATATCTCAAGAAACTTCCTCTCCTGAAAAAAATTGGCATTTTGGGTGTGAACCAGCTCATTCTAATGTGGGTTTTCATAACAAGTCTGTTTCCTCATCCCCTCAGAATACTCTCGTTTTATATATTGTTGTATAAAATGTCTGCATTTCATATGCCTGAGAATGTCCGGATGCTGACAAAGAGGGTTTCCTAGACACCTTAGACTGAAGGTTTAGTTCCTGCCCTCATAACAGACTGAACACAAACAGCGTTTACCTTCTGTACATCTCTTGTCTTTTAATTTGTTTAGATTTTTTTCCTTCATATAATCTCTCCCCTTAAAGATACTTCAGCAGAAAAAAAAAAAAAGAAAATACCTTTTCTCATGATTGTTTGAAGCAAGAAAGTGCCAGACAATAATCTTATATGCAGTATGCATTATACGTAATTAGTTTATATTTCTGAAGTCTTAGCCATTGTGCTCCCAAGTGCAACTTGTAATGAGGACTTATTAAATAATTAGTGATGATTACATGCTGAAATACTGCTATGTACACAGTAACATGAGTCTGTTTTGGCCATAGACACACAGATTTCTAATTGCTGTCTGAAAAAAGTTATAATCAAAGTTACGGATGATACTGGTTTGCAGATATTGAGATATCGTTCAGTAGCTGAAGTCCTGGAATAGGCTGAACATTTCCAAAACAAGAAGAATATTCTGTAGTTACATTTTCAGAAAAAAGGGACTGCACCTGAATTTGCTAGATTCATCAGATAAATGGCTTTTAGACATTCATGAGTTTTTCGAAGCAATGTTTTTTCTTCATAAAATTTTTATTATTTTTTTAAAAAGGAAAACTCTTTACTTTTCACACAAGACGTAAAAATGTCAACATTTGCAATTGACCACTTCTCATAACAATTTCTAGAAATGCAATTTTGGACTTGGAAAATAAACTGCAGAAGGTGAGATCAACATTACCTGTGTTACCTAGAACTTGGCTACTTAATAAGACTCACAGAATAATTGTCAATGGGAAAATAATTATCTGGCAGGAATAAGATATCTGTTCTTGGCTTGTTGCTGTTCAATTGTCTTGCTAATTATTTTTGAATCATCATGCTAAAATTTACAGATAGATACAAAAATCACAATGGGATAAATTATATATGCTATGCTTACCTGAAGAACATATTTTTTAATTTGATCCCCATATGAAGACTTATATCTAGACTCAGAGGAAGTATTGGTAAGGTGAGGGTGTGAGTCAGTAGTTCTGAAAATGACATAGGAATCACAGCAGATAATCAAAAGAAGCCGAGTCGCCAGTCTGATGCCGTATGCCAGACAGCAGTGTAATTTCTGCATGCTTACACCTGCCAATATAAAAAAGAGGTAGGAAAACTATAGCGACAGTGACTCAAGTCTTACTTCACCATTCCTTCCCATCTTTGTGTCTTCACAAAGGATACTGAAAACCACCAGAAAGAGCTCTGGGAAAAGTTTCAAGAAAGAGTTAAGGTTCAGAAAACATGAGAATAAAGAGACACAAAAAGCTCAGTCCACCAGTTTTCAAATCTTGTTTATGAAGCATAAGGTTAAAAAATATGATCATTGTATGTTAAGAAGAGGTAGGTGGTTGTATATGGCTCTTCATCTGAAAAGGTAAAGACACTGAACCTGAGCTAGACAAACTCATATTAGAAATAATACCATGTTGTTTAACAGAAAGAGTACTTAATCACTGGTACGATCCATTTAGGGAGAGAGCAAAGTATCCACACCTTGGTTTTAAATCAAAGGATGCATTTATACACGATCCACGGTCATTCAACCCAAACTTGACTGTGATGTTGAAATGTTGAGACAAAATTCTCTGCTCCATAAGGCTCACTCTGTTGGAGTCCATTAATTGCTTTTGGTAGTTCTGCTTCAGAGACAACACTCTGCACTTCTCTAGTACTTTCTACTAATAGCTCTTAAACAGACCAGTGAGACAGTGGATCTCTACAAGACAGCAATGCATCTAGTGCTAGGTACTACATCAGGGCTCCGGAAACCCGGGGTCCATGTGTATGGTGAACTACTCATTCATCCTTTTGCACCTTGCCTTCTCCTCCCACCTCCTTTCCATCCTGCTCAGTTAGATCATTAACTTTGATTACAAGAATACATAATATACAAACAAAACCATTACAAACGTTTCCAACTTTTTTTTTTTTTTGTTTCACTAGTATTAGAGATTCATGTTTAGACACCAAAAAATGACCTGCAGATGTTCATGTTTCTAATAATCAAACCCGGGATATTTACATTTCCACACACCGTTTCTGTCAGTCTAAGTCTGTAAAGATTTTGCTGTCCTAAATACTGAGTTTCACCATGTTTGTTATTTCTTTCTTTCTTTCTTTCTTTCTTTCTTTCTTTCTTTCTTTCTTTCTTTCTTTCTTTCTTTCTTTCTTTCTTTCTTTCTTTCTTTCTTTCTTTCTTTCTTTCTTTCTTTCTTTCTTTCTTTCTTTCTTTCTTTCTTTCTTTCTTTCTTTCTATTTATACACACAGCCCCCTCCTTTCTTCTTTTTCTTCTGTCCTCTTAAGTATCTGCCCAGTTTCCTCCCATGTTGGTTTTCTCTGAGAGCCCAGAGCCTCTGACAGCAGCTTGATGAACAATTGAAAATCCACTTAGTATTGCTGGACAGGGGATATTTTCTTAAAAAATAATATAGCCTTAAAAGGGCTATTTTTAAAAGGGGGAAACTTGATAAGAATTTGGGGATTTTTTTCTGCCTCCTCTATGTTTAATATGATGGTACGCATCACAGCTTGTTTTTCTGTGTAAGAAACACTGACTTTTGAACAGACCCACAGTTGCCTGTCCCTTAGCTTCTGTGCCAAAAGTCATCCAACTTGTACCTCCATCTATAAAACCTAGGTATTTGTTTCTCAGCGTCACATGTAACGACATTAAAAGGCATCAGAGATGTTGTTGGTTTACAATTGCATTTTCAATGGTTCCCTCAGTAATAGCTGTTCACATTGTTAATGTCTGTAAGACCACATGACTTCTGGTATCACCACTGTGGAAAGTTCCAGTTGTAAAAGAGAATTAAATTTCATTAGTGACTTGAAAAAATTGCATGAAATATCTTAAAATGCCTTGTTTTCACTATGTGCCTGCACCAATGTGCCAGAAGGTACGCAGTTAGACAGCAAGCTGTTGGCTATTAAAGATGGATTCATACAGTTTGCAGTCTAACTTTTGATAGAACTGAATGTGAAACAATTTTAGCTACAGTTTTGCTGATGTTTTTAATTGTGAAGGTAGCTGTCTTGCTGTCAAGATTTTTTCACTTAGCTGTGAAAGGACTTTTTTAAAGACTCTGACAGTGCTTTTCAGCCATTAGTAATATTAAATAAGTCCAAACAGGAAATGTTTTTCAGCCTCCTTGGCAGTTTTCTTGGTTGCCCATTCCACATGGGAATGAACCCAAGTACATTCACCTGTTTTCAAACTGGAGAAATGAGAAAATGACATAGACTGGTTCTCATTTAGGACAGATGTAAATGTTACGTCAATGGGGGCATGAAAGGGGAAGCTTATTCCTTGTCTCAGGTTTAGAAGCACAAGTCACATCATGTAAAATAAGGGGGGGCACAGCCTATCCTTCCTTTACGATTCTGGTTGTGGTCTTGCTCACCCCAGAATGACTGAAAACACAATATTTTGGCCGCTCATCTGAGATAAAAAGGCTAGGATGCAAATATTAGCGCTGAATCTGGTTTGGTTTTTTTTACCTTTTCCCCCAGAATAGTCATCTTCATTGAAGCACATCTACTTTTTGCGCAGACTTTTGGTTTTGAGCAGTTGACATATTTGTGACAGAAAGCTATCTTGCCAGAAAAATTCCTACCAACTCCAATACTGATCTTTTGGAGGCTAGTAGCAGGACTCTTCATTCTATCAGGAATACCATCAGCAAATGTAAAAGCAGAGAGTTCAAGGCATATATTTTCAAATGTTTTCTCTAATTTGAGAATGAGAATTGACATCTCCCATCACCTTTTGCCTTGCTTCTACAAATAAGCCAGATTTCTTTCTTCTTACTTGAAAATGTCATTATGCTTGTTCCTTCAGCTGCTCTAAGCTAGCAGAGTGAAATACTTCTATATTTTGTAAAAGAATATATAAACTTTGCTATTTGAATCTCTGCCTGGTTCTAAGTGGTCTTTATATGGGATTAAATATCAACTATTCTTTTGTTGCATTAAGACAAAATAACAATTTTGATATGTAAAAGGCCAGATGACTGTTTCTTTTTAAGCTTTCCCAATTGTAAATGTAGAGCATGAGAGCTCAGGTACAATTATTAGTACGACACAAAAATGCATTACAGTGGTATTGTATTTGGTGTGCAGGAGGGGTGACTGACAGGATGGGTAGCAGAGGTATGACGTAGGGATAGGCGTCCGAACGTTCACCACTGCCTGTCTTCAGCTGTACACTCACCTTCTGAAATGGGAACAGAAATTGTCATATAAATAGATTTATTATCTCTCAGAAACATTTATTTTTAACTCATGATTCCTTAGCATCCATTGCTCTAGATTCCTGCAGCTAAAGTCACGCAGTTTCTAAAAATCTGCTCCGCTCAGGAACATAACTTTAAAGAGAAAATTAATTGCTCTTCCAATCACCAAGATAGGATTTCCAGTAGAACAACTATTTTCCTTCCCTTTGCCCAGCCTCTGTTTGCCTTTTCTGTTTGGTGTGCATTATCAGACCATGCCCTTCTCAGCAAGGAAAACTGAGTAAAAATTGCAATGCCATTGACTGGCTCGATAGCGAACTTTGGTGTCTAATATTGAAAAGTTTGACCCCACTCAGCTAAGAGATTCATGTCTGAAACGTGGAAAATGGTATATGTAATGAGTAGGAAATTGGAAGAAACGGTTAGTTACAAGAGAAGAGGAAGAAATAATGACATTTTAAACTTGTTTTCTTCTGAAGCTAAATTGTATGGCATCTGTGTGCGTGTACTTGTAAACAAACGGCTTCATATTGCCCTATGTGGCTATAAGTGCTCTGTTCGCTAGATCTGCCAGTTCTTGTCACTGTATTTCTGATGTTGTAAAGAGGTTGAAAGTCTTAATGGGGTTTTTCAGAGAAGAAGCAAGTGGAGGAATTTGCACCGGACCTCAGTGTTAACAAGTTGAGAGAGTCCTGACTTGTTGCAGTGAGATATCTTAATAGAGAAAGGGTCACAACCCAAAATGGTGCTCTGAGTATACTCCGGAGTCTCTCTGCCCCTGCTCTGGCAAGGTTGCTCACAGTTTTCCCTGGACTCACACGAGACAGCGCTGTAGTGGCCTTTTTGGCAAGGCTTTGGGATGCCATATTCCCTGACAGGTTGTGTGTAGTTTGGCCCACGAGTTGGCGCCTGTCTACCTGGGCTAGAGCTGGGTGCTTTCTGTTTTTTTGGTTGGCTTTTTAAACAAAATACAAAACGTAGCTTTATCACAAAGCTTATTGGGAACAATTTATTAAAAAAATAAAAATGGATTTTTTAAATGAATGATTTAAATAATTTCGCTTTGAAAATTTTTTAGGCTTCAGATTTTCGACAAAACCGTTTATAGGGTAAAATAGTGGGCGTTATTTCTTAAAGGTATGTTATGACAAGTAGTTGGAATTTTTAACCAGCTCTGGCATACACTTCTATGCATTAAACAGCATTCCTAGAAGGCTTCACTATGCTTCTTTACTCTGAACTGGTGTATCTACTCTTTCAGAGTATTCTCAGAAACGATGCTGTACATTCAAATGAACCCATCATAATTTCAGTGAATACCAAAGCAATTAATAATGATTAAACACTTACATTAAATGTCATTCTCTGTATTTCAGTTAGAAAAGAATTTCTGGCATCTATTTTTATTTGAAGAGAGTCACATTGCCCACAGAAAATTTCAAGTGCATACTCAAAAGTTTAGCAATTAGCATAGATCAGAAGGCCAGGAACAGAACAGACAGCGAGAAGCGGTTTGGAGTTTTGGTTATTTCACGGGAGGCATGTGCCTTCTCAAGCTGTTTCTTTCCTGGAATCAAGATGAGAATCAACACGCAAAAATAATTATTTCCAGCTTTTTTTGAAGAAGAGAAGAGATGGCAGTGTTTTCTTTGTTGCTGTTATCACATTTGGTTACAAAAACACGGAGTGGAAGTTTGAGTGGATCCACTTTCCCCAGGTCTTTCGGCTGTCCTGAGGCGTTAAAAAAGTTTTTTTTCTGTTTAGTTTGTCACAGTGGGCCCTTCAGCTGTCACTTCTGAACCAGGCTGCAGGGCTAGTGGAGGCCCCCTCACCCGGTTTCCTTTGTGACCACACATGTTTTTATATACACAGACAGTAATGGAGGGGGGGATGGAAGGGAGACAATCAGAGCAGTTTCATATATCTCTGGTCGTATAAAATACAATAAGCCTTGTAGTGGGGTTGAAAAGAAGGTGAGGATGTAAACATCCTCCAGGGACAGTTTGTCATTGATTTATGACAAAATCTTCTCCAAAAATCAAATTGAAATGGTTTCCATTTTGCGTTTTGCGGGCCCCACCATAATAGCAGCCTCGTCACCTTTCGCAGGATGAAGGGTAAAAGAGTGGTAATTTCAGTGCTTGTACAGCAGTTCGATATATCTAACCACGAGACTATTGAAATTATTCCCCTTTTCTGGCATGATTGTGGACTGGCTGACATGCAATTGCTGCAATTGTAATATGATTAAGCAGTTCTGATAAAAGTAAATTATTTATCACTCACTGCCCCTTTTATAGGCTTAATGGTGTTTATAACTGCATTACCCAGTGTCTTTCACTACACAGGTCGGCGTCTCCCTCGATAAAGAGGAATAAAATACAGCACTTGACTGACAGGGTACGAAGCAGACGGGCAAACAGATAGCACAGCTTCATCTTGGTCACTTCTTGCGTGGTGGCCTTTATGAAGGAAAAAACACACTTTTTTCCTCCCTTTTTCTCAGGGTGTATCAAAGTGACATTAATCTGCCATGATTGAGATATCAGTTTGGTTAGCAGGGACGAAACAACCTTAAGTAAAAGGGCAGAGCAGCTTGAGAAATGTTGGTTGTTAGTCTTCGGTAACAACCCGATCAAGAAGCCCTGAATGGTTCAAATCATAGACTGCCTGCTAAGTGGTCTTCGGGGAGGCTGTTCTGCATCTAATCCCGCCAAGGGAATTATGAACGGGAGTAGACTGGAGATCAATGTAGGTGCCTCGCTCGGGATATTAACTACCCCACCTTCACTTCTGACTCCTGCTGCATGACAACTCTGTCCCCAGAGGGGCAGAGGATTCTGCTGGGGTCTGTAGCAAAGTCTGTTGAAAGCAGGAGAATTGACATTTTGCTGATTATCTCGACTGCTTTGACATCTCACAGGCAGTACAAATGATCACTTATGTAAAGGTTATTTGAATAAAGGTAACCTCCCTTGGTGTGACTTAGCTGTGAAAGCGTTCCAGTTCCCTTTAGGTGTCCCTCTGAGATTTCTAGTCTCCTAAAATGTGCATGTATTTCTAATTTGCCTGTAGGCTAAGAAAAAGCTGGAATCTAAAGTCTGCAGAGCTTGTCTGAACTGGCAGAATACACTGAAACTGAGGCTTATTAAAAAAAATCTCTTCCAGGGCTACAAACAAGACATGAAAAAAAATTTTGAGATGTTTCTGTCTCAGGGAGCTCCTTTTACTAAAAGCATCAAAGCAAGGGAGGGAGCAGCCAGGGAGCAGCTGGGATGGATGCTCCTGCCCACAGAGTTACTGGGAAAGTGAGGGATTTGCTCTGCAGCAGGGAGTGTTTCTGTGCAGCCCGAGGGGTGTCCGCTCCCCAGCGGCATGGGGAGGGTTCCTCCAGTGGCGTGGGGGAGGAGTCCTCCCTTCCTGGGAACGTGGGATTTGAGAGAAGGAGTCACACAGCTTGAGCTCTCATTTAGTTTCTCAGTCTTTGCGAGCCCTTGGATCATGTTCATCGGGTTTTCTCAGAAGCTCCCCGTAGGACTAGAGATGTTGGGGAGGGAGAGATGTGCTGGTTTGTTTTGCTTTTTAAACCAACATCGAACATTTTTAGATGAAACTATCTAACTCAAGGGGTTGAAGCTTTAAGAAACACCATCAAATATTGCAAAGGGCTCATGATATTTTAACAGCAAAACTGTATATTAGATGTGGCCTGGACACTCATTCTCTACTGCTCCTGCTGCTGTGGAGCAGTGGTATGGCAGAGGCAGTTCTGCAGGATCCCTCTAGAAAGGGAAAAGACCATGTCCTGGTGCCCTAAACCAAACCTGTCATGTGCTGTCATAGCTCTTCTGGAGATTTGTGCAATTAGACCCTGCATCTGTATGCCCATATAGGCATTTTCTTCATTAACTGTATAGTTAACTATATCTAATTAGCGTACACAGACGTATCTGAAAAATACAGGAATCTGTCACTGAAAATCACAAGCATAATTTTAGATACTGCTTTCCTTCATGTCTGAAAAGTTCTCAGATACTTTACTGCACTGGTAGATACTGTTAGATCATAAGCCAAAATGAAGTTACCCTAGGTTAGGGAAAATGGTACGCGTCTCTAGGTGAATAAGACATTCAGTTTCTCTGACTACTTGTCCTGAGCACTGAGTTCACCTGATGCAGAGTTGTTCTGAAAAGATCAAACCTGGGATTCATCCCAGTACTACTGTGTTGTGCCGTAATGTGGGAACTGTGGTCCAAAGTGCTTGAAACTCCTCTGTGTCTCAGAAACTCCCTTAGTTATGCTCCTGTGATAAACTGGAGCTACAGGAAAGAGGCCCTGGCCACTTTATTTGCAGAAATATGCTGACCACCTTTGTAGTTATGCTTTGGTCATACTTCCAGGCTCAAGAGGGGTCATGTACATGGTGCAAATGTGGGTTCATGTGTTGATTTACAAAATAGCCAATGAAGGGGTATCATACAAAATCATACAGATTTCTTATTGCTCCTTTCAAAAGAGCTTTTGCTGTGATGCCAGGGTCTCACCAAATATGCTGAAGAAAAACTCACATTTGTACGTTCTGTGCGACGTAGCTCAAAAGCTTTGTACCTGAGTAGGAATATTGCTTAGGAGGCTTTTCTTATTAGGCCATGGACCAGAAATCCTGATCTACCTTAAAGACAATAAAACTTGAGCCTCCTCTGTTGCACAGAAAAATTTTCATGGCTCTGGAAGTGGTGGCAAGGTTTCCATCAGAAAGGCACAAAGCTTCGATCACCTTTCACAAGAGAAGATCTCCACTGTCTACTGACACTGAAAAGCTACAATACATTTCAGTGTGGGGAAGGGAACTGGTGATTTTTCTTGTGTATTTTGGTTGTAAAGTTTTGCTTTTGGTTGTGAAGTTTCCCTTTGTTAAAATGAAAATGCTGTGCCATAAGTATGTTAAGAACATGATCTGATGCCAAGCTGTAGAAGACATCTGGAATTGCCTGTTGGATTCATAATTGCAGTAAATTAGTGTATGATGATTTTTATAACAAATTATGAAATGCCAAGTTAATTATTAATTATTGGACACTTGTTATACAGTATTGCCTGTCAATGAATGACTCCATCTGGTCTGAAACTGTTGCAAATACTCTAAAGCAGGACTGTTTAAAAGAGTAGGAAGGACTTCATAACATGCAAAGTAAAAGGATGACAAAATAGAAAAGAAGAACTATTTCCAACTTTTGATTTCACTTGCTTGGTGCCCAGGTTCAGTGAAATTCCTGTTAGACTTTTCAGAGGTCCTGTAAGGGACCTTCCCTCCATGCAGAGCTGATTGCATGAAGTTCCCATGCGATGCCATCTGCCTGCTAACCCGTGGTCTCATTGACATTTTGGTCCCTCTGCTGTCCAAGAGGAGTGGACTAGCAATGAGAGAAGAAATTATTTCTCTCTTGTAATTGTCATTAGCAGACTTTTGTTAGGCTTCCTGTATTGAGGAAAAGTAATCGTTGCTGACACTGTGAGGAATGATGACTGAGCAATACAAGGTGAAGTGAATTTGATGCTGCTGTGCTCTGGAAGCCCAAACTGGAATAGCCGTCTTCACTGGGGTCATTCTAGGCAGCAAAGAGTGCCGCTGAAGTCACATTTAATGACCCTGCTTTAGCAGACTTTTTGTAGGAGCTTGCCATGGTGATCAGATTTGTTTCTAAGTGTCCCCAAAATAAGTGCACTTGATCAACCCTCACCTTGCTTGCTGCAGCTTTCTTACTTTTAATTGTATTTCACCTTTTGCTTTCCAATGAGAGCAGGAGGTTTCCTTTGCAGGATATGTTGGCTGATCTCCCACGTGCCAGCCTCATTTCCTTCTAGAAAGGCATTTCAAATGCAAAGTTGCAATTTAATTGCTGAAAGGCATTTGTGCATGCCTAGTGATAGCAGTGTGACACCAGAAACAAGGGACTTTGCTGGTGTGATTAATTGTCACTGTAATCCCACCATTCAAGTGGGATGTGATCAGCTGGCCCAGCTTCATACAAGTGTTGCTCACACCCAAACCATGAGGATTCCCAGGTTTTGGATCTAAATATTTTTCTTCCCAATTTGCAGAACAGGATTCCAGGTCTGAGTTGGATCTCTCAAGCGTCACTGAGTCAATGTGGATTATTCTTCTGCCTTTTGGGTTTCATTGTGATTTGTTTTTGATGATACACTCGCAGCTTCCCCTTAGAAAGGATTTTACTTCAGTTACACAGCTGCTATCGACAGCCAACTAATCACAACCATTTGAAATCTTTGGTCCAGGAACTCCACTGGTGTCATCTCGGTTGACATGTACTGATTTCCTGAAGGCAGCTGAGGACGTGGCAAGATATACAGATCTGTCTTGCAACCTCTCTTACCTATGGACCGTTTGAGCGATTGGTTTCTACTTAAAGGCCAGTTATTTTCTTCTCATGGACCACAGTAAATTTTCAGGTCCTTCTCCCCCCTTGTTTATTTTTTCCTCTTCCTTCTTAAGCATCTGTGGCTTTGGGGTTTTTTCTTTTTGTTTGTGTGTGATCTGTTTTCTGAATCTTCCTCTTAATTCCCTGTTTGACTCATTTCTCTGTGCTTCCTGCAAAAAGCATTTTGGTTTTATTTCTAGGCAACAGCTGACCATCTCTTCTGTCCTTCCTGCTTGTCACCATACTCCCTGCCAGAGAGAAACAAATGTCTCTCTTGCCCATGCATTTTCCACTTTCTGCTCTCCAGAGTTCAAGGGTTAATTCTCATTCAAACTTCAGTCACAGGCAACCCTAAAGAGGGATTTTTACACTCGCCACAGTATCCTTCCTCCATTAAAACTCTTTTTCAAATAAAACGATGTGGTTTAGGGCCTGACCTTGCCCAGGTGAGTACTCGAAATAATTTTCTGGATTACACCTCAGAAGTGCTTTTATTTTCCACCGAAGAAACCAAATCGCTTTCTTGCCGACCTCCACCTGTCTCACAACCAAATCACAGCAATTAGCAAGTAAGACTGATGTCCTGCAACTCAGTTGCCACTTGACTGCAGGGTGTTGTCAGCGCTTAGCTGCTTTTTTCCCTTCCTTTGGGTAGTGCTGCTGGTGGTAATCGCCTCATCTATCAATTACAGTGGGTGTCTTCTCAACCAGGGTTGAGACTCTGCAGGCTCCTGTCACTGTGAATAGTCACACTCACACCAAGGGCAGGTATTTCTGGTGTTTTAAGAGAGTGACAGGTGCAGAAATTTGGTACGGAGTGTTTCCACCAGCAAAGGAACGACACAGGGAGGAAGAAATGAATGGGGATACATGCATACAGTTCAGCAAGTTTCCTC
Organism: Ibidorhyncha struthersii; assembly: GCA_013398815.1. Classification (NCBI taxonomy): domain Eukaryota; kingdom Metazoa; phylum Chordata; class Aves; order Charadriiformes; family Charadriidae; genus Ibidorhyncha; species Ibidorhyncha struthersii. The sequence continues at coordinate 1,745,477 of VZSZ01006963.1, read as the reverse complement.
AATGTCTTTTGAGGCCACTTCCAACAACCCTGGCCCTTGCCCAGGACAAGCCGCCCGCTTGCAGATTTCTACCTGTAGTTTCTCATGCTACAAACTGATCAGGAAGCTGGATACAACTAAGCACAGTGTATCTGGGGGTGTACAGCCAATTTAAATAAACTCGGTGAAACAGGTCATCCATACGCCAGAAGCACAAATTATTCTATTGCTGGTGGTTTTCTGGCAATAGGGCTAATATTTTTGCTGTGTTTTAGTTGCACATGACTGTCTCAGCTCTCCTGAGCGCCTGTGCTCACCTTTACTCTCACAGCAGATACGAGCTCACGGTCCCACAGAAACCCCTTGGTTCAGCTTATGGTTTGAAGGTAAGATGACAGATTCCAGGGAAAGATCCAGACTTTCAACAGATGCAGCTACTGAGTAATATCTATTCTAGAGTCTATCAAGCACGAATCCTGGCTTTCTGCTAGATGTAACTGTCTGTTTTTATGTATATATTTTTTATTTGAATCCTTGGCACCCAGGGACTGACTGGATCCTGTCATATTCCAGAAAGCGAGCAGCAAAGGCAGAATTTAGCAGTTTTATCTCAACTAACAAACTATGCTTTGTTGATTTATTGTTTATTTTACTTCTGCGTTAAAATGTGGTGCTTAAGAACTGTATTTTAATTGCAAATGAAAGAAACATAGTCTTCTTGCTTCCGTGGGACGAACGCCTGCCTTCCAAGAATGACTGCGAAGAGAAGGTTCTTTTGCTTTTGTCCTCAGAAACCCTGGGGAAGATCGGGAGCGCGGAGGAGCTCGGTGGTGGCCAGGGCAAACGGGCTTCTCCATGGGGCGGCGAGCGTGCTGACTCAGCCGGCGCGGGAAGCTGCCTGGCACAGGCGCCGTGGCTGCGTGGGTGGTGGGGAGGAGGCTGGGAGAGCACCGCGCCGCGTGGGATCTGGCAGCAGTTCCTCTGAGATGGGGGCCGTCAAGGAGACCTTAAATGCGGGCTCAGGGACACTGTCCTGAGCACGTCATTTCTCGGTAACCTGTTTTCCCTTCAAGGTGCTCCAGCTCTCTAAACTCCGCATTTGTTGCCATAGTGAGAGGGCCCAGCTCAGGCAGCAAATGCTTGATTTTATTTGACAGAGGTCCAAATAAAACTAAGGGCAGAACAGTCCTGCCTAGTCCTACAGAGAATCCCTCTCTGCCTTCAGTATTTGTCTCTCACCCAGTGAAAATCCACGCTTTTGGAGAGAAATGTGCTCAGGATGGCACACTGCAACGCGGGACTGGTGCTGCTGGGACGTGCCAAAGAGGCAGAGAATGCAGAAAGAAGATACAGAAATACAGAAAGAGTGGTTCGTTTGTTTCCTGGCTGAGAAGGGTAAGCAGTGTGGGAAGGAAGAGAAGAGGACTGTCCACAATAACATGTTATGACCTCTCCAAGCCAGAGGAAAGCAATCCCGTAGCCAGGAAGAAAAGACAGACTTGTCCCAGGACTTAAGCTAGCAGTGCTGTGTATGTGGACCTCTGGAGTGCTCTAACATACAGCTGCTCTGTGGTGCATGTGTATCCTAGGGGTCTAAGAAAAGGTGTTTTTTTGATGTATGTGCCCTGCAAGTCAGCAACTAGGCTTTCCTCCCTACCAAGATCTTTCTACTAGCTTTTTATCTAAATAGCAGCTGATATGCACACTATCACCTGACTAGCTACCTCTTTCTCTAGACTTACCCTAAAGAGACTCAGAGGAAGGTTTTGCTCATGTCTGTCAAATGACCATCCTTATTTGTGACAGTGCCATGAAGGGAAGCCCTTCAAGTAGGCTGAACAAGCGTGCTAGTGAGATGAAACTCAGTCAAATATCTCCTAAAAAGAAAGACAAACCTCCAGGTACAGGAGGCATTGATCAAGCTGTCTGTGTGATCAATGGGACTTTTGCCAATGACTCCAATGGGAATAAATTGGCAGGGAAGTGAATGGGAAATATTTGCAAAGAAGTGCATCAGCTTTGCATTTGTAGAAGAAAAAGCAGCAACATTAGCAACTGTCCCATTAGGAGGTGCTCAGGGAAATCGAGATTCATTGCTTCTATCTTCCAGGCATTAACTGTACATTTTTACTCTAACTTCTGATTAGAATATTTAATTGGACTAAGTCCCATTTTTCCCCACTGTATGCAAAGTAATAGGCTCAAGCAAGAAGTTAAGCTTAAAAGAAATGAGAAAAGTGTCATACAGTAACGTGTACGAGGAATTTCTTTCTTCAGAGACTGACTGAGACAGCAGCAGTCCCTCCCCCTGGGAGCACTGACCTGTACCATGGGCAGACCAAGAAATGACACTGTTGTCGGTGTCTCCAGCTAGACATGCAGGGAGGTCACATTTAAACATGACCTTCACCACCGTGTATACAGTAGGTGAGACGTATCAACCCTCAGCCATCTCACTCAACCACAGCTTTGCAATTACCCAGTCTGTGAAAGCAGAAGACTTACCAAACACAACTTATTAGAACACCAGATACTGTGTTAGATTTGAGCTTTCTGGATCAACATAACCCCATACCTGAAAGACAGTTTTCCTGATGAAATAGAAGCATATTCCATGACTCTACTGATCAGCTAAATTTCCATATGTAATGTGATTCTCTTCATTAACCGGATTTGTTCCTTCATCTCAGTTCTCTAAAATGCCAGCTTGTAAGGCTTTGACAAACTACTAATTCTTACTTTCCAACAGTCGTTTATGAAAAACTGTGTTTTTGAAAATATTGCCTTTCTGTGAGCAATCTCAGCCTTTTGCAGTAATGATATGCCAAAATACTTCCAGAGACAAATGTTTACCCTTTATTACAGAAGCAAATGCTCCTTTTAGTAGTAAATGGACAGTTACTTACATGGCATCCTTCTTTATCAGCAACATGGAAAAATAAAGCGATACTAAAATATGGTTTCAGCAAAGATGTCTTCTGGTATGTAATTTTCCCCACTTTCATGTAAATGGCATATTTGTGGGTTTTATATGAAATATATTCTGAATATAGAAAAAGGAATCCCTTGGTAGAACTTGCTTTCTCTACTAACAAAGAGCTTAATGTTAGTAAGTAGGCAATATTCCTAGCTTGTAGCTTTTCTCATTATGTATGACACCATCCTAAAAAGCAAGACCATTGTTGCACCAGAAAATAGTGTGGAGCAACAAATCAGAATATCACGAAGAACTGGGTGACCAGAGTACTACAATAGATTAGGTAATAGAAAACTGGGTAAAAAGTAATTGCACTTAAGGGAGAGTAACATGATCTTTTGAGGTAAACTGGGAATTCATTGGTTTGAAATGAAAAAGAAGAAAACCGAGGTGTGTTACTCAGTGGCAGAGTGGCTCTAAGCAGTAATTATCATGTAATTGTGAAAACCTCAAATTTGATACTGATGTAGCATACAAAGCATTTTCAGAAAAAAAGAGGAAAGCATAAAAGTCATTGTACAATATAGATTATTGGAAATAGCTCTGGCTATCTGTGTGCTAGAACAATGAATTCAAATTAGAATTGGTGCAGGCAGCGAGGATGACCAGAGAAAGAGAGATTAAAACATTCGGCTGGTAGAGCTTAGCAGACTAGCTGGGTGGAAACTGGGAGAGCGTGTGATTGCGCTCTATAAATGCATAAAGGACATATGTAGTCAGAATATAGAAGAGCTATTTAAGCAAGAATCAAATAAGCACTGAACAAATAAATATATATTCTAAGATGCAAATTAGCAAAAAAGCATTTCTAATTGTTGAAGCGGTGAGATTCTGGAACAGCCTCATCAAAGAGGTAGTTTCAGCAGTCATAACTGGATGAGTTTATCAAAAGTGTATAGTATGACTATCTGGAGTTGCAGAATAAAGGACCCAAGAGTTTCCTTCCTGTCCCAGTTCTTACACTGTGTTTCCTCACTTTCCTACCCAAGCCAGTGGAGAGTAGCCGACAAAGACTTACAAATGGACAGGAACCTTGAACCAACAGTCCAGTTCTACTCAACACACATCCATGTTTTGGCAAGATGAATGGCTATGGCCAAATGACAATGTTCATGGCCATTGCAATGGCTTTTCTTCAGAAAGCATATAAAGAGTCACCGTCTGACACCAGGGAGTAAACTGTGTGAATCACTGTCTTCCAGTTAAATGTCATCATTGCTGCAGTATCTCAGACAGCCACTTATGGTAGGTATCCTTGGTTGGGGCTCAGCAGCAGAAGCCTGTGCAGCAAAAATAGACACAGGGTCCTCCCTCTGTTATACACACCAAACTGCTACAAATGCAACATTCAGTTGCTAATGTGACAAATGACAAATTCAAACTGTGCTTAACTGATTGAAGCCTGTTCTGGAAAGTTTCTCATCAAGGCAGCAAGTTTCCTCTCTGCAACAATTTCTGTCACAGAAGAGTCTAAGCAGTAAAGGATCTGGGACAGAAGTAGTAGTAGTAGAAAATTACTGTTTTCCGGTAAAATACTCAAAATGTGTTTTGTTGATCCTCCTGCTGCCTCTGAATGATCATTCCCTGCCTTAAAACAGGTAATTATTTTCTTCCTGTGTCACATGAAAAGTAGTATTTCTTGTCTTGCACCACAGATTTTCAATTCTGATTAAGCTTCAATCCCTATTTTGTGTGAAGAATTGTACTTTTTCAGAACAAAGCATTTTTTTACTGTACACTGTAACTATATTTTCCATGACTGAGTAGCAAAATTCTGCAATTCACTCTCAGCATTCAGTTATGCATAATGTGGGGGGGGAAAAGCACTGAATTAAAATGACAGAATAGTCTTCAGCCTCTGAATATTATACTAAGCATGCTTTGGCATCTTATATTTAGGGCGAGAGATGTTATGCTCATTTCCTCTTGATGCAATTTAGTTAATAGCCGAATTCAGTCACAAAACCACTTGTAAATAAACACCTTGTTACAGATTACAGTGTCCTCTGTCCACATGGCTCTTTGGCTCAGTCTGTCAACCAATAAAATCTGCCAATATTGTATATTAACTTCTGTCATGTTCGAGTGTTTTTATACATCAGCAGAGCAGCTTGTAATTTCACCATATAGGCTACCTACTTCTGGATATACAGCACATATCAGATAAATAAGCTGTCCAAAGAAGACGTTTGTATTGGATGTTCACTGTTGGTTTCTTCCCATACTGCCCTCAGATGCAGGGGCTGCCCTGGGAGATGAATGTGCCAGGATAAGTTATCTGGGGCTCATAAAATCTTTTTTAGAAGATTGAAATAAAGTCAGTGCTTGCAGAAGACAAATCAATTGTGACATTTCTGAATAGAGTGCGATGCATTTAATTAGCACAAGACATACTGGCAAATGCTGAATTACCCAATAAATCACTGAATGCTGGAACCCATACCGAGCCGGGAATCAGCTGTCTTTTGAGATGTACAGCAAGCGATAATAGGAAGATCTGGCCATTTCTCCTCCATTTTCTGCTAAATTTCTTCCATTTTGACATTTGCATGCCAGACCATTTTAATTATTTGAAAGTATCAAAGACACTCTCCAGCCTAATCTGAGAAATCTGTGCCGTTATCTGCATCTGCTGAAGACTGAAATGTGCATCTTGTGATATGCTACAGTTTTGCTTTTCACTCCAAGGCAAATGATGGATAGCCTCTAGGAATAGAAGTATTTATCAGAAAAATGGACAAGGCTGCTCCCAGGGGCAAGCATGGTAGGACCGGGCCCTGTAGCGACCACTGACATTGGCCTCAATGTCTCAGGGCCTCCCTGTGTGATGAGCAGAGGGGGCTTCAGGCTCATTACAGCTGGCAAAAGGGGAGCGGATGAGAGGATGAGCTCCGAGGTACAAATGCGCTCCCTTGCTTGAGGTTCCTGGCCACCACCTCTCGTACTGTGAAGAGGTCAGGGCTGAAAGCAGCAGCAGGGGTATGGTCACGTCTGAACGCATGTAGGCAGAAGTGCCGTCCTTAATGTGCAATCCCTGTACATTCACTATGCCCTCGCTGTGCTGACGGCACTCTGGGTGTGTGGTGGGAGTAATTTGGTAGCTGTTGAACAAAACTTTTATTTACGTATAAGAAATCTGTCCAAGTGTTTACTGTACTCTCACCACGTCGCTATCTGAACACTTCCCTGTGCTTCATTAGAAAGAATTCAGTGGGTAGGTCTAATTTCCCTGACTGGGGCACCTAAGGTACTTAAGAAACAAACAAACAAAACCAAAGAAATTTGTAAGATCCTAAGATATATATGTGCTTTTCGAATATTTTGCATTTAGTATATTTGTATTTCTATCATATTCTTGTTTGCTTGTTGCTGTACAGCTTAATCACAGCTCAAAAATACATTTATTTAATGGGAAGTGATTTTACTGTTTCGAAAAACTTAGCCTCAGGCTAGACTGAGCTATCTTTAGGAATAAGACACAAAAAACATACACAACTGTACTGCTAATTTTGTGCCTACAGTGATAGAAAATTGCATATGTAACTGCAGCCATGGAATAAACATTTTGCACTCATTAGAAGGTCTGTGATTTTTAGAATTTGGCATTTAATGATATTCCACCATGCAGGGGTGGCCTACAGTCTCTTCCCAGCATCCTCCATTAGGCAAAAGACCAGAACATGGCCTCTTCTCAAGAAGAAATCCAATTGCTTTGGGTGTTGCCAGTATTTTATATTTATTTAAATCTGTGTTTATCGCTAGTATAAAAATAAATATAAATTTAGCTTCAGTACATAGGCCTAATTTCTCTGTTTCTTCTGGTTGGGTATGTTCTGTGTAACATTGACGTAAAATATTTCGTAACCTATCCTCCTTCTGTAGGAGCTTATTCTTTTGTCAGTTTTACGTAGTCCCATGTTTTCTTTCAAGCTAGTAGTTATCACTGCCCTGTGTGAGATTGTCTAAGCCACTCTACCACTCCTACAAAAAGAGGTACAACTCGGATGACACTTTTGTCTTCTCCTTGTTACTTACAACTGCTTGCCCTCAAGGAATCAGCAGGCTGTCCATTGGGTCTAGTTGAGATTGCCCACAAGTAGAATCGGAAAAAAATAGACTGAAGGGCTTCTAATTTTTGTTTCGTCACATAACATCAGCAGCCTTCAGGTTTTGAAACTGAATTTAATTGTAGACACATAAGAGTAATTAGTTTTTTGAATGATTGCTGTAGACAATGGTAATTAGCAAATATATACAATCATTCATATTTGCATAAAATTGCAGCAGAGGAAATTAGGAGCCTTTAAAATCATATCTTAGTAATTTCAAAATAAGAAAACCAAGATTAAAGCAGCACTCTGATAGACGGGTAAAGGATGACAGAGGCAAAATCCTCCTATACCCTCTCTGCCATCTTGTGCCTAATCCTACAGAAGGCTGAGTTCCCTCAACCTGCAGGTGCTGCAAGGCTTCCTCTTGCCATAAATTTCACTAGTTCTCCTAAGTGTTATAGTCTTTTAAGGCAATGAAGCACATTGATTACTCAATTAGCCATTAAGCAATACACTGCCTTCCCTTTTCTGTGATGAGTGGGTGACATCTCTACTTTGCCTGTTTATGAAGTGTAGCAAGGCCACAGAGTTGGAAACAGATGTGATTTGTATTCCTCTGGTTCTCTGTGCCTTTTCCTAGGTTCAGAGCAGGAGAACAATGAAACAAAGTAATTAGTCCTTTGTATTATCCATAAAGATGATTATATCATCACTTCCTGAGGTATTGAGCAGGACTGTCACAACATGGTCCACCAAAGACCAAGGACCTAGAAACTCATTACTGTACTCTTGCTCTTAGTGTGCTTACAAAACTTTGTTTTCTACATACAAATAAATGGTTATAAATCGTTAAGCTTCTTAGTGTGGAAGGACATGTGAATTAACATAAGTAAACTAAGTTGATACACATAGTAACAGAGGGATTCCAGCTTGGGCTTTTGCTCAGGTTGGGGCTGTCAAAATAAGTGACGCTACTTTTCAAGCACATCCTCACCTACCTGTCTTCCAAAGAGCGACTGTTAGTTACATCGCTTCTCATGGGCCTCTCTGCCAAGGTGACAACATGTAGCCACGCCGTCTCTGATTCCTCGGTCATCAGCATGGACAAAATCAGAGCTCCTGTCCCAACTCCCCAGCCTTCTACTTCCAGTGTCAAGCTACTTGACTTCGTTCATAGACACTACTACAATTAATTTTTTAAACTGATTGCAAACCAGCACCTGACTAAAATCCTTTGTGAGCCTCCGTGTCCAAAAACACCTGTGGATAATTACACAGACTACTGTCAAAACAAGCACGACCTCCAGCAAGACCACGTCCCTCTTCATCCCCTTAATTTCCCATTGCTGTGCATGTTGACGAGGCGACCCAGTAAATCCCATTCAGGACCAGCGCTGAAGGTGCTCTGAGAGGGGAGGGGATCTTGATGTTAGCGCTGCCTGAATCCTTCCAGTGCTCCCAGCTCTTGGGCCCAGGGGCTTTCAGATCAAAGCCACAGCGTTACTGCAGAGAGCAGAACAGTTTGCCAAAAAGAAAAAGGAAAGTCTGCCAAAAAGAAAGCTTACTGAATATTTCAGGTCTGTGTTAGAAGTATCACCTTCGGTTCTCACTGGAAGTAACTTGGTAGCCCACGCAGACCTGCTTGCCATGGGAGCACCAGTGCCCGTCCCCCTCCCAGCTTTCCCCGAGGCTCCTGCAGCCTGGCCTTAAAACAGGGATGCTGTCCCCAGCCCAGAAAGGGAGTTGGCTTCTGATCCTGGTGAAAAGCAGACACAGAACAACAGATCTCTCTACTGAATGCTTTATCTCATTTTGATTTAAAAGCTAATTGTGCTGAGATAAACTACGGGTGATGATTTCTAAAACTTCACTACAGAATTAAGACAGACTGGAGGAGCCAAAAAATTTTTTTTTGCCCCCTTGTACTAAATGCTAATAAACCTTTCATGCCACTTGTGTTACTATTCTGTTCCTCTCCTCCAGATCCTTATGTCATTTAATTTTTCCTTTGGACTGTTTTGAATTCCCATCATGATGCTGGTACTTCCCAGTGGGCGTCAGAAGCACCCGGTTCATTTTGGGAGTCCTTACACTTGTGCCAGTGTCATTAGCAAAAACTTCAATCACACTCCTTCGTAAGACTTGTGCTTTGGGAATTCCACCAGTAACTTTCCGGTTTCTTTTCCTGTTACCATCCCAGTGAATTTCTGAGCAAATTTATGGTTCTTACACCAATGCCGATCTCTTCCAGCTTAACTGTTTCTCATACAGCACCATATGTTGATTTTCTTAAATTTAGGTAAATGAAATTTAGGACATTTCATCATCAATTACCATACAAAAACCCAAAATATCAGCACAGTTTGGCTTTATCTATTCTGGCAAAAAAAAAAAAAAGTATTTCTGTCTTATTTTCTATATGTTTCTATATCTTTCACTTTTATTTCCTTAAGGATTCTTTCTCAAGTCTTGCATACTGTTGATGGGCTTGGGTGATTTTATCACTTCCTCAGAATTATAGATATTCAATTAATTGATCTTTGATGTATGGCACATGTCTCACTTGACTGGTTCACTGAAAAACCCGCCATGGGGAAATTCCAGTCCCTTCTTTTGCATATTTGGAGCTGTAGGGATTTGGTTTCCACTCTAAATGTGCTAATTTCTAGCTCCCTTCCTTCGCTGGTGTCAACGAGACCCAAATCTGGCCTTTTGTTGGAACCAGCAAGCGACAGCGTGTACACAAAGCTGGGAATGCGGAGAGGGGCAGATGGGATTTCAGAGGCTGTTTTTGATAATTTGTCCTTACACATTTGTCCTAGTACACACGAGGCATAACAGTAAGTGAAAGAAGGGAAAATTAATCGTATTGCTAATGGACAATTTGTCTCCTGGATGCTCCTGAATGAGGGGGGTCCCACACAGGCTGTTGTCTTTGTAAAATTCAAGCCCTGATGTGGCACTGTAGGTATTTTGCTCTGTCATGTGGAATTTACCTGCTGCATTTGACTTAGAGAAGCTAATTGTGAGCTCCACTGAGTATTTTCTGGATCATATGCATCTTCATAGTCAACGGCAGTCCTTATCAATTTGCTTTCTGCAATACCTTGCACTAACAAAGAAAAGTGATGCTTTAATTGGTTATATTAACACTTATGTATTTTATATCGTATATTTATTGCTGCTATCATATCTTCAAAATACCTTTTTCCTTACCGCTCCAAATATGAGTTGGCATTTGACAGTATATGTATTTTGGCAGAGATGAGAGCAAGTTAACAGGCTGATGGCATTTTAATTATTTTATTGAGATGGCGTTGGCCCAGAATGCTTGTTGGAATTTACAAATGTGCGTTGATTTATATTTTATTTTGTAAACCAGGCCCAAGAGGCTGACTAATTAGAAACATGACTCAAAGCTATAAGGGGTACTTATTGATTCAGATCATGAAAAAAACAGAATGATCAAAAGCAAACATCTATCTCTCTCTTCATCTGGGGTTCAGGAGGTTAAATGCTATTTGTCTCAAATCCCTGGCATTAGCTCTATCTTTGTAATGGAAAAGACAATTAACATCTATATCTATTCAGTTTTAGTATGTACTGTACTGTTTAGAAGAATGTGCTTTTCATAATTAAACAATGCAAAATAAAGTATTATCAACTTGTTTCATTAGGTGGTATTTTGCTTGTTCTCCCCTTAACTTATATTTTTCATTCTATTTATTTAAAGTTTGGAATGTATGGCTTCATTTTAGAAGAAATAACACGGTTAGCTAAATATACAGGTTTTGTGCTGCAAATCTACTTTGCATACCATGGCAACATGCAATAACTTCATTAGTTACTTGGGACCAATTTTAAATGGCGTCAACACTTCTGTGTTGCCATAATGCAGCAAAAATGCTAAAATGTTAATGCATTCATGGAGCAGTCACAGAAAAGGCAAAGCAAAAGTGTTTTATACTGTCTGTGCTGCTCCAGGTCTCCACTGGAGCCCGGCTTCAGGATTGAAAAGGAAAGGAGTGTGTATGTTGAAAACAGATGGAGAATTCAAACTCCTCCTGAATGCAGCTGAGAGAGATTTTGTTTTCTGGGGAAGAGAAGAGGCAACATCCATACCTGCCTCCTTCTGCCCCGTCTCCTGTCAGGGGGGGACCTGTTTTGAGCTAATCTGGGTACGTTTTTCTGTGCCACCCAAAGCACTGCAGAGGGACGCTGTGTTTTCATGGGTGTCTCAGATTTTTAGGCAATGCCTTTTTCAGACTGAAGAACCTAATGTAAAGAATGTGATTAATTTTTAGTACGTAACAAAGCACAGATAAATGTCAGGGTCTTTTGAGTACTCTTCTGTCACTCTGCCTGTGTTGTCTCACCGTGGTGCACGCACAAAGCAAAGCTAATTGCATTAGCACTGGGGTGCAGCAAGAAGCATGTTGGAGCTGGGCTTGGAAAGCGATGCTCGCAGTCCCATGCCTTCTGCAATCGTCTGTGCCAAAGCATTCATTACTATGAGCTGGAAATATTCACACCCTCCCACACACAAGGGCTGGATTGAGAAAGTTTCATATTGCAGAGTTACTGAAATTATTAAATAGAAAAACAAAGGATGTCTCATATAGAAGACTAACTGATTCAGGTTTAGCAGTGTTAATGGGAGGCAGGACTTTCCGTTCCAGATCAATGGGCTTCAGTAACACCTGCCACCAAATCCTTGCAATCTCATCGCTGCTCAGTGCCAGAGCAAAAGTGGCTTAATACTCCCGGTGCAGTCCCTGCAGAAGAAAAGAAACGGTATTTTCTCTAGTGACAACATTCATAGCCTCAAGTATGAGACCAAGCGTTGAGCGTCCTCAGCGATCCTTGCTGGCGCAGGGACCTGGAGGTGCCTGGGATGTGGTGCAGTTGCACCCTGCAGTTGTTGACTCTGTCTGTTCCTGCCCAATGGGTGACCACGTTAAACAGGAGTGGGAGCAAGGGAGGCTGAGGACATGGGGCTGTGTAGTGGTTCAGAGGTTACAGACACAGTTAAAGTGTTTCTGCCCCCCCGCCCCCCCCGGTTACCCCATCCCAGCTTGTGATCAGTCGTGAAAGGCTAAATCGGGTCAACTCCAGTTTGCTCTGACTCAGCCTTTTACATGGCAGGGCTGTAAACCACACGTACACAGGGAGCTATTTACAACAAAAAAGAAAAAAAATATCTGGAGACAGCTTTTAAAAAACATGCTCCTATAACCAAATCTGATTTAGAGTGCAACCTACGAGACAGCTGATTTAGTTGAGCTAATCTAGCAATTATCTCCAGGAAAAAAATGTTTGTGAATGGGGGATTTAAAAAAAGGTCTCCCCCAGAGGAAAAGAATGGGGAACCACTGCTCGAAGCTTTGTCAAGCAGAAATTTCATTTACAAAGGACTTAAAAGAGATATTGTCGTGTGGCCAGGAGAGTAGGTTGGAATCATCTAACTAAATGTAGATATCCACATCTGAGCTGGTCAGCTTGGCTATGTTACAGTCAATGGAGAGACGGTTGATATGATAAGTAGAGCATAGTGCATGATTCCTCTCTTCCCAAAGGTGTCCAAATTAGATGCATCTCAGTGCTAAAACCACTTGATTCTCACCAGAAAGGACACTCCTGGTGACTAGCTCAGACATGGATCCTTGCATTATAGATGTGTAAAGTTAAGTGAACAAACCCTACTCAATGTGACAAATACTTTTTCTTTTTCAAACATTCTTACCATTGCTTTTGTTCCATGAAATATTTGAACTGCAGTGACCTTGCTTCCTTACCCTTACTGTTTTGTTCTGTACCTTATTCATTTCTTTGGGCTGCAAAGGCTGTCGAGAGGACATTGTTCTTTGCCTGACATACCTACTTACTGCAAAACACTGTGTACATTGCTGTATAAATAACATCTCAGAAAAAAAATGAATAATTGAAAAGGATAGAAAACTTTCTTCAGTTGACTGAAATCTAGTAGAAAGAAGAAATCTAGAAGAAGCTATAACAGAACAGAGTCTACTGGGACGAAATTTCCTAAATGTATCTCTTAAGAATTAATTTTGGCAGCTCTGAACAGAGTTCTGTAAAGATATACAAACAAGTCAACATACAACTTTAAAGACAAGTGGTGAACAACAAACTAGGGAGTCCTGCTCCAGCTGGAGTTAAGCTTGTTGATGCCTGTTTCTAAAAATCTTCCCTAGCTGGAATTTCCAATAAGAGAACTGGTTTGTAACCTGATGTGAGGAAGAAGACCCTGTTTCCTAATGGACCAAAGGGTTTTATTTTCCATCTCAGTTGTGAAGCCTTTGGCAGCCATGCTTCTACACTGGGTTGTTTTCTCTTTTCCTGAGTGGTGCTGCCGAACCTGCAGCCATTTCTGTGTGACTTACTAGTCCCACTGCCTGCTTTGACACAAAGACTAGACCACGACGATTTTCCACGAAGATGCTTCAAGACTAGGTGAAGGGCTAGTCAGGTTCAATTTACATTACACTAGATGGGGGATTAGCGCTGAAGCAAATGAGCTTAATGAGGAGTGGATTGCTCCTTAATATTACTGTAGATGTCTTCTCTTGCCATAGAATCATAGCCATGAACAAAATCAAATAATTTCGGCCAATGCATGTGAAGCCAGGTGAAGATTTAGATGTGCTTTGTTGTCACTTAATATCATTTTTGGCCTGAGGCTTTGTCATTCTTGGGATATAGACTGTAGTTTGTGCTCAAAGACTGGGAAAATAAATGTCTTTGCTCATGAGACAGACACAGAAAAGGCAAAAGCATTTCTGGAGGAGCTGCTTGAAAACCTAAGCGAGAGTTCCTCACCAGAAGGTGTTGGTGAGGAGCTTGCTGTGGAGCAGTAAGTTGCATAGGAAGGAAGTACAAGAGGTCAGACTGAGAGGAAGAGGACCTTGTATATCAGAAGCTGCAGTGAACCCCCAAACTGACAAAGAATATAACACCGAAAAAAGAAGGCTCTGCTTATGTGGAGTCTTTATTTTCCTTGTCAAGAGGAGTGTGTGAAAACATGCTTCATTCAAGCTGAGACCTTAAAGAAGCAGCAGCCCCAAGAGCTCTGCAAGTTGATGAGTATTAATTATCAATTAATGATTAGAGAAACCTCAAGGACTGACTGAAGGAGGTGTCAATTCAGCATAGACAGGTGGGACTACTTAGTACATAGGAGAGATGGCATGTCTGCAAGCAGCAGGAGACACCCCAGGCCCCAGGCCCGTGGACACCTTGGGTAGACGCAACCAGGCAGGGGCTGGGCAGAGAAGAGCGAGCTCTGCAGCGACAAGGGCTTAAGAAGAGGAGCAGAGACTGTCCGTTTAGAGAGACCAAGTAGTAGCGTGCTGGGTAACTGGCAAATGCAGGCTTTCAGCCTCCCCCTCTTGTGAATGTTCTTACCCCTGCGGATAACCCCATTTTATCATCTTCATATGTTTGTGTAATTTTTGTCTCACAGATAGACAGGGTGTTAGCAAGGCAAATGCTTCTCTGAAAAGTAGCATCTTCTGTGTGCCCATATCATTGCTGTCTTTTTTTAGGTCTAGAGCTGAGCATTTTATTTTGTTTGAAATAATCACCTCTTCTTTTTTCATGTTTTCTAGTTTTGAGTTGAATATAGCCATTGTGGGGGTGGGACTAAAAGAGAATTTCCTTTTGTTCTACTGACCGGTATTTCTGTAACTATTTTCTGCCCGTGGCTGTCTTGTTGCAAACAGACTCAGCCCTTCTGTATTTGCTACAAACTGGGCTGTGAGATCACATCACTGATAAAGCCCTTTGACCTTTGCAGACTGTGATGGTTGCTACTCTACATTAGACCTTAAATTGTAGCTTTTCACTAGTTGTATACCCTTGAGAAACATATATATAAAACTTGCATCTCATATACTTTTGAAGCATTCATAAGGAACTAAGAGAGCCAGTACAAGTTTGTAGATTATCAATTACTGTAAGAATTTTATAGGATGCTCCCTGCTCATAAGAACACATGAATTCTCTCCACGGTAAAAAATCCACACATTTACATACAAAAGGCAGCCAGCAAGAAAAAATGTTTTGAAAAAAAATCTGCCCAGGATCAGACTACCACAACTCTCTGCCCTTCCTTTCCCCTGCTTCAGATTCCCCTATGTTCTTGGTTAAAAGTACAGAGCCTGAGAGTCCAGCTGATCTCCGTAGCTGGATGGGAGTCTTTTGCGGTGCAGCACTTAGAGAGATGCACTGAGCCCTGGGGCTGCTGCCCCACACCGTGAGGCATCCCTGGAGGAGGACAAGCAGTAACTAGCCTCGGTGGCCATCTGTCCTCCTGGACTTCCCAGCCATGGGGAAAAGCACTACATGGAGAGACAAGCTGGGGTCATGTCTCGGTGCAACACAGCATCTCCTGAACAGCAGTTCCTCCAAAAGGTGCATGTCCCACCATCCAGCATGTTGTCCTCAGCTCCCCCTACACACTGACAATGCATTTATTTAGGTAGGTATCAAAATCAAACATGCAATAAGGACAGGCCGGTCATACTTTTGATTTAGTGTAATTTTCTTGAAATAAAGATAATAGTGAAGTATCAGCAAAATATGAAATCCAGTGCTTTTTGAAAGTGTTTGGCTATTCACTGGTGTTCATTTTAATCCTTAATTCTGGTCTGTAGAGAGCTGATCACTCCTGGCCTAGACTTATACTAGACTTCCTATGAGAAAATAAACTCAAAATCTTGCGGCTATGAAAAGCTAGGTGCTTATTGGGAATATTATAACTGCTACATTTCATATAGCTGCTTCATCATGTTCCTTATATTGGCCAGTGATCCCCCCGAGACTTCTCTCATGCCAAGGCACCTCAAGTGTGTTGGAGGTCAGTCTGACCTTGCGGAACTGCCTGCTAGCAATTTTTCTTGCCAAGATCAAGGTAATCAGCATCTGGAGGTACCTCTCTCATGATTGCAAGAAGATACTGTAGTAACTATATAGCCTGTTGTTAAAGCTGAGAAATAGATGAATCATCCTGACAGATCGCTGAAATAAGGTATCAGTATTTCGGTTGATTTGGGTAATTTTATGTGGCACTGTGGTGTACTGTATAGGTTTATGTCCACTAAGCTGTAATTATGTACCACAGGATGACCACAGTAAGACTATAGTCTTATGATCCCTCCTGTGCACACAGGTCTGTTGGCTTCAGCAGCAGTTTCAATGCACACAAAGGGCAGTGGGTGGCTCCTATTTTTAAATGACAAAGAGCTCCTAGATCCTAGACTGAATAGGGGTGGTGCTACTGCTCATGAATCAGATTCATGGACAGAGCTGTCTAGTGAAATTCGGACCTCCGCAGGCTGTAAATGATTCTGCATATTGCCATCTTCAGTGCATGGCATTATCCATATATGGAAGAAGTAGTTAAAAAATTGTACAAACAGATGAACTGGGAATGCTAAATGATGACAAATTGAAAGTGAAGTGCTAGTGGGAATATTGGAGGATGTTACTAACCAGCCTAAATGGCAAAAGTTTTCATGTATGATAAGATGCCAAAGTGAGTGGGTGACAACGGAGGTCCAAATGCCGTTAATATTGCCTTGAAAAGTACTTACCAAACATTTAAAATCATGTTTTCACATTCCCCACTTAACTAATCCCTCCCGGCTGATTCCCATTCCAGAGAAGTTGGCAGATTAAATGGATGGGTTTCCGCAGTATTGGGTGTTAGTATGTGTTAGTCATAGATATTTTTCTTTCCCATCTGACAGCCTCCATAGCTATGGAACAGGTATCCTTCAAATACAGTTAATCTGTCTCACTATATGTATCCCTATTTTTCAGTTGGGAAAGATGAGGGAGTGATCCTAGGCTAGGCTGCCTCTTGCTGTTGCCAGTGGGCAATTGCTCACACAATACAAGTGTTTTTGTTGTCTCAAGCTTCACTGGGAGTTGATGATGCAGAAGCTGCCTCAGAGTGGTTGGTCACACAGGATGTTGGGGGCAGGTTCAGAGTAGTATCTGAATCCTTCAGGCCTTCTGAATCCATTGGTCTTCCAGAGACCTGCACCACCTTAGATCCCCTCAAAATACCTGTTTCTTCCACTACTGTGCCATACAGCATCACACAATGGTTCAGGTTGGAGGGGACCCTGGAGGACACATGGTCCAGTGTCTGGCTCAAAGCAGGACTAACTTCAAAGCTAGACCAGGTTGCTTGACTGCCCAGTTGTATTTTGAGTATCTCCAAGGATGGAAATGCCAGAAACTCTCTGGGCAGCTTGTTGCAGAATATATTTACTCTCACTGTGAAGATACTTTTCCTTATGACTTATCAGAATTTCCCTTGCTGCAAGTTGTGTCCATTGCCTCTTGTCATTTCACAGTTCATCTCTGGGAAGAGTTTGGCTTCATCTTCTCTATATCCTCCCATTAGGTAGTTGAACACGACAATAAGATCTTCCCTTAGCCTTCTCATCTTCAAACCAAAAAAATCCAATTCTTCCAGTCTCTTTACATATTTACACACATGATTCATGCTCCCACTCCCTAATCTTCTTGATGTCCCTCCTGTGGAATCTCCAGTTTGTTAATGTCTATGCTGTACTGGCAAAGTGAAAACTAGACACAACACACCAGATGTCATCTTACAAGTGCCAGACAAAGGGAGATAAGAATGTCCCTTGATCTGCTGGCTTGCTGTTTGTATGCAGCTCAGCACGTGGCTGCCCTTCCCTGCCTCAAGAGCCCAGTGAAGACTCAGGTTCAGCTACTTCTCCACCATCACCCACGGCTGGACCCAAGCCGTTGCTGTTGCAGGGGGTTATTGCATCCCAGATATATGGCAATATAGGGATTTGTGAGCTAGCTCAGGTACCAGCAATGGGTCAGTCTGCCTTTTGAGTAAAACTGGGTTGGGTTAAATTTGTTTGTGTAAATGGTGTGCTAAGGTGGTTGTGGTACCTCTCCCATTGTACGCAGAATCGTAGAATCATCTAGGTTGGAAGGGACCTTTAAGATCATCATGATAAGACAGGTAGTGTAGTTCACAACATTTTATTTAATGATGTAGGATGAAGTGAAACCCTCCTTCACTAAGACAGACAAGGACTAACTATAATGTAGAGAGGATTTAGATTTATCTGTTGAACCAGGTTCACAGTCTTTTACTAGTGAAATTAACACACGGAAAAAATGCAAGTGAAAAGGAGGGACCACATGAACTGCAAAGCCCCCTTCCCTTCCAATTTTTACAGGAACATCCACACAGCAGGTAAACTTACCTCTGTTTGGCCTCCATCACAGAGCAGAATGGGGTATGAGACAGCACTGAGGCAGCATCACCATCATAGCAGTGGGGCAGGATCTCTGTAACATGATGGCCCCCAGTGCCGTGCTGGCGAGGCTCTGTGCGGGTGGGACTTATGTCAGTGGGCAGCAGGAGGCAAGTCTGTGGCTCTCCACTTCCTCCTCCCAGAGCAAACATACCAAAGGCAGTGACATACTGTCAGGCAGGAGACATCTGTTCTTGAGAAATTAAAATAAGAAGAAAGCGTATGGTCTAAAGAGTGCTGAGAGCAGTCCTGGTCCAGAACTGAATGGGACAGGGCTTATGTGTATGGATTGATATTGCATGACAAGGATCATGAATTGCCTTTTAAGGAGTAATTCAAACCTTGCCAGCTTGGTAGGCAATGTTTTTACAATGAGTTGAAAGCAGATCAAATATTAGACCATCTTATAATTTCTCTGCCAGTTGATGTGGTTTTACAGTCTTTTATTTCTGGGTTGGTTTTTTTTCAGTTTTAGTTTGGGAGCCTGTATGCGTGTTTCTGTAATTGAAGTGAATGGCAGATGACTGGCTAAATTCCTTTAAGAGAGTGCTCCCAGAGACACAGTGTCAATAAACTGAAACATGCAGGATTATAATTATCTGCAATCTGTCTAATATAATAATAATTTAATATGGGTAGGCACAGAGGGTCAGCTCTTTAGTTCAAATTAGCATGTCTCCATTGAATTAAATGGATCTCTGCCAGTCTTCAGCAGCTGAAGAAGTAGCTCAGTATTTTCAAGCAAATTGTGATTTCAAATCGACAGTTCACCTTAGAAGTGTTTACCAGTGGTACATTCACACCTCATCACATAAGAAGAAATGCCATTCTCTGTAGAGTGATTTGCTACTTCTTTCTGTACAGCAGCCTGGAAGCATCTGTGAACTTGCTGTGGTGTTGAAAGAGGTATTCACCAATGCCAGAAAGTGAACGCTGAGCTTTACCATCAGTGAGATGCTAAGTGAGGTACAATTTAGTAGAAAGAATTAGTAAAACAAGACAAAACTCTTCTCTCCCATGAATGCAGAAGTGTTTTCCGATTCCCAGAACACAACCTGTGTTGATTGGATGACATGACATTAAAACTGCTGACACGCTCGGAGATGGGCTGCTTGTTTACAGTGAATTGAAATTCAAATCCATATTGTCTGAGCAGGGCTGGCTGCAGACAATTTCTTATTGTTTTCCTTTCCCTGCACCGTTTCTCCAACGATGTTTTCCCCCAAGAAGTACTGGCTTCTGCTAACCACACAAAATATGTCCGTGAAGCAAATTCAGAAGCGTGGGCTGGCTCAGGGGCTTTATGGTCTTTATGATCCATTAAAAACTTCATGGGTTTACATTTTTTGTTTTCAGAAGGTAGATCTCTAATAGACCGATCATCTGAATCACACAGAATCACACAGAATCACAGAATGGTCAGGGTTGGAAGGGACCTCTGGAGATCATCTAGTCCAACCCCCCTGCCAGAGCAGGGTCACCTACAGCAGGTTGCACAGGACGGTGTCCAGGCGGGTTTTGAATGTCTTCGGTGTGGGAGACTCCACAGCCTCTCTGGGCAGCCTGTGCCAGTGCTCTGCCACCCTCAAAGTAGAATCTGAAGAGGCCGGTGGGCTATGGGTTACGCTGGGCCATGCTGAAACCTCACAACTCCACCTCCTGGTTGTTGGAAGGTGAACAGAAGATCCATTTCTGATGTTGCTGTGGTCAGGAAGGTACCAAAGATCTGTGGTTGAAGGCACTGCAGCTAGTTCAGAAAGAAAATCCTAAGCTAAGGTACTCACTGTTTTACTGATTCATAATACTTGATTATCGTACTTCACAACCCTGTGTTACTTACATGAAACAAACTTCAAAAGACAGCAATCAGTTTTGAAATAGGCCCCAGATAATTGAGCACGGTTAGCAACTTCGTAATTGTCCATTTCCTGTAAATGATAGAAATGGAAGATAATGCTGGGTCTGTACGAATTGAAGTTTTTTATGATTTAATGCTTTTTTTTTCATATTGGAACTTCCCATACTACTTGCTGCCATGTGAAATGTGGTATTTATTCCATCATCCAAATAAACACAACTTATTTAAGCAAGCACAGCCTCAGAAAAGCCTTTAAAGCACTGCCTCAATGTGAAAGGCATGCTGTGCGATTCTGTGTTATGATAATATACACCAGTTAGTGGAGACCATTCACTCTCTGGAATTTGTGTAAAGGACACTGACGACAGGAGGAAGCTCTCTGACAACTAACCTGTTTGTGCACAGCTGCAGAACACAATCTGGAAGAAGAGCAATGTTGCATCATGCAGGATATGATAGTTTGGAAGAAAAGCTTTGTCTTGGAGCGAGACAGGAAAACTGCTGAAGTGCTATATGGCCAAAGCATGTTTTGTCATTATGTCTGAAGATAGCGATGATGTCTTCCTATCCTGCTGGAAAGCTAAAGCTTACCTTGCTTTTTGCTTGCGAGCTAAGTTTATGTGAAAGAAACAAAAAAATCTATATGCCTTAAGAAACAGTAGCTTCAGGGCATAGGCCTATAAAATACTAAGCAGCTCAGAAAGGGTTTATTGGGAATGAATGATGGCTCTGACACTTCTGCTTACAAGATCCAAGAGACGTATAATTACACCAGCAGGCAGTAAGTTCAAAACGAAGGAGGTGGGTTTTACAGATTATGCATATCATCTTGGTAAGCCATTGAGCCTGGATGCCATGAATATTAAGAATTTACACAGCGTCAAAAACACAACTAGATAAAATCATTGAAAAGGACCCATCAGCAGCCATTAAACGCAAAGGCAACACCTCTTGTTTAGAAAGTCTCTGAGCTACAATTTTTTTGGAGTCAGGGAGAGAACTCAAGGGAAATATAACTGCCTGCTTCCCTTGCTTTAGTAATCATCCATTGCTGACCACAGTCAGGGACAGGATGCAGTGCTCAACAAACCTGTAATGTGCCTCAGTAAAACCAGTCTTGCAGTCTTATGTTATGCTGTATTACTGGATAGGGCCTCAAAATTACTGTAAAGACACATCGGAACTCAGAGGGACAAAGGGCCGAAGAGCCTTTCTGAGACCCATCTCTTGACTGTAATTTGGTTGTTCACTGGAGTGGTATTTTATACCATAAGAAGTTACAGGTCTGGACCCCAATTTATGTATGCAATCTTTGTTGAAATCTTAAGGTATTTTCAAAGGCTTGGTAACAGTTGAACAGGAACCTCACAGTTTCCCCAGGATCTTCCAGAAAAAGATTCATGGCATGTACAGAAGTTTTAAAATGGAGCATCCATTTGTGTGATCCTTCTTCCCTGCACTCCAAACCAACAAGACAGAGTCAAACTATAAATGTCAGATCAAGCTAAAACAACTTACATTATCTGAGGTTTGCATATATGTGATCTTGTCAAATGAAAGCCACAACAAGCTTCATACAACAAAGGACAGAGTGAGCTCCTTATGCTGTTTGTAGTGGGAGCAGCTAAAGCCTCATCCCTCCTATAAAGACAGTATGTTTAAAGAGACTGGGAACGATGCCCATGTTCTAGCAATTTTTTACTTGCCTGTGTTAAACAGAAAACAAGTTATCGCCACAGTAAGAAACCAGGCTTTAAAAATGGTAGAAACATGTATCTTGGACCTGTTATATATACATATTTTTATCAGTCCCTACAGGAGAAGAAAGCGTATTATGATATGATTACCCACAGTGAGGAGGTGCTGGAGAGCTAATAGCTCTCTGTCTTCTTGAGCTTGCAGAGCTCTCCACTGCACTCTGGAGACTCTTCTCACTCTGTGCTCTTTGCCTTCCTAAATTCAAACCTATTGTCTCAAGCAGAAGTTACGTTGCAAAGCACAAAAAGGTGTTTTAATGAAATGGTTCAGACTAAATTGCTGACTGCAGGACAATTCTGCAGCTTCACAATAGGAATTGTAAGGTTCCTGCTGCCTTCTTAACTGCATGATAAATTGCAGACCTCTTGCTTCCGTGCCACAGGCTCAGAGAGCATTGTGTGATCACCATTGCTTTTCTGATTTATTTTTCATGCCTACTGGTGCCCATATAAAATCTCTATTTATGCTTGGGCTCCCTCAATTTTTTTCATGGATTATATAGTGCAACAATCAGATTGGCAATTAATGTAAACATATATCATGGATGTGATGTGAATTATATTTTAATTCTCTCTGTCCATTGCATCTGTCATCTCAGTTTGTGCACTTGCTGTAGCTATGAGGCTATTAACTGTATCAGCAGGACTCTCCAGAGGGCAGTTTGCTCAGGTTTGCACAAGGCCTGGCTCTGCAGAATCTTTTTATACATATAAATGCCAAAATCTTCCGTTTTCATCCAAAGTTTTCACAGTATTGTACTGCACAGGGCAAAGTGTATGCACGTGTTGTTTTACTGTTCTACTGTTGTTCTACCTGTTGTTTATTATGGCTGAAAGCTATCCTCAAGCACTAGCAATACACAGGAGCTTGTTTTCACCCAAATCTCTATGTCCAGTGCTTCCTATTAGCTCTTTGAAGAGGTCCTCAGGGGCATCGGGGAGTCCAGCTTTCACCACTGTTTAGGCACAAGGAATTGTTGGAATTTTGATTATTTGAATATCACACTGGGGACTTTAGCCGAAGTCCACTGAACTTAACAGAAAGACTGATGCTGGCTAAGATAAGATTTGGTTCTGAGTCAGGAGTGAAGACCTTTGCCCTGAACACTGTGAAATCTGAATTGGTCAGATTAAAAACCAGCCAGAGTAAGAAAAACAAGAGAGTAGATATGAGTATGTGGCTGCAAACATGGGGGCATATGTCAGATCCTTTCTGTGCTAGCGAGAAACTGAGCTAGCTATAGTTCTCTCCTAAGGCTTGATCTTGCTGGGCTGTAGGAGTCATCTGATGCCTTCTACTCCTCAGCAGAGAGATTGAACGTTTTTGAGCCTAGAGAAGAAACACCATCAATGATTCCTTTCTGAGAAAGTTACCCAGTTTTTAATCTTTTTTAGTATGTGCTTCAGTGGTTCAGTTAAATGTTTTTAATCGGGTTGTCATACTGTATCAAGTCACAGAACCTGCGGAAAGCTAAGTGTATTATGTCAGCTGTCACTTTTTATTAACTAAGCTTGTCAAAAATGCTAGCAATATTTCAGTGTTAAATGCTAACATTTAAAAATGTACATTTAACAGGGATGCTATTGTTTTCATTAAAGCATGTCGTTAGTGTTCCTTATATTTGCATCTTACATTGTACTTCATAGAATCACAGAATGGATTAGGTTGGAAGGGACCTTAAAGATCACCTAGTTCCACCCCCCCTGCCATGGGCAGGGACACCTCCCACTAGACCAGGCTGCTCAAAGCCCCATGAACCTGGCCTTGAACCTTCCAGGGATGGGGCATCCACAGCTTCCCCAGGAAATTTATTCCAGCGCCTCACCACCCTCATAGTGAAAGATTTAAACCCATCTTTAACAATATCTTATCAATACTTGTAAATACTTAAAAGGAGAGTACCAGGGGGATGGCAACAGTCTTTTTTCAGTGGTGCACAGTGACAGAACAAGACTTAACGGGCACAAACTTGAACATAGGAAGTTCCATCTTAACATGAGGAGGAACTTCTTTACTTTGAGGGTGGTGGAGCACTGGAACAGGCTGCCCAGAGAGGTTGTGGAGTCTCCCACTCTGGAGACATTCAAAACCTGCCTGGACACCATCCTGTGCAACCTGCTGTAGGTGACCCTGCTCTGGCAGGGGGGTTGGACTAGATGATCTCCAGAGGTCCCTTCCAACACTGACCATTCTGTGATTCATTCTGTGATTCTGTAATAACATATAACATATATGCCACGCTCTATCTTTCCTATGATTTTGCTTGGGATCATTGCTAAGCTAACAAACTTGTAGTCAGACATGTAATACCTTTTAGTCTTTGGAGCCTTTGCCCACCATGAACACCTTACCTGTTCATATGCATGCTTCAGTCATGCAGCATCAAACACAGAGTACTATAATCAAAAAGATACATCTTGGTGAAAGTTATAAATTTCTGCATGCAAAAAATTCAGCTCTACCAAAAGTGCCTACAAGTGCTTTTAGAGATATAGTGAAGATAAACACAACAAAACCTCTAAATTTTGGTGCAGCTTCTGGCTCTTAACTCCCACAGTTAACACAAGCATCATTTGGTGAAGTTAAGGTATGTATGCATTGGTTAATATTTACCTTAAAATTAGCTCGCCATTTATGAAACACTAATGTCTAAGTTGTGGCATGGTTACAAGGAAAGGACATACAATGACACTGAGCAATTGAAGTAAATATGCTATAAAATAACAGTCTTAAAATAGTAAATGTTGCAATGAATTATTGAAGTTGCTTATTTTAACATTTTATTTACTGGATTTTGCATTAAAATTACAAATCGTCAACTCACATTGTTTTGTCATTGAATCTGGTCTCCCTGAGATTTGCTTTGTTCCCATTCAGTCTACCCAGTTGGTTAACGTGATCTTGGCTGGTGACCTTTTTCTCATCACACCCCTGTGATTCATGGCACTGGCTCCCTTTTGCCCATTCCTTCTCATTTGAATTTTCTTGGCTGTGCCTGCAAAGCTTTGCAAAGCTTCAGCACACCATGAATCTCTCATCATGTGTTTTCCCATATGCAACACCTCTTGTCCTCCAAGTCCCAGAGTGCTAAGTTACTGCCTTATTTCATTTAATTTTATCCCTGGCACTCATCTTTCTTGAAATACTCAAATGAAAAGAAAAAAAAGCTTGGTAAAATGAAACCCCTTATGAGATGCCCAGCATATGCCATCTTTCCTGTGATTGTTTTCATACTGTGTAATTTTTCATGTTTTTTTGCTAAAATATCTAGCACAGTTGCATGTAGAGGTCAGTCAATGGATTCTTCAGCATGTTGACAAGTAGAGACTACTGCTGTGACATGTCCCAAATGGACCAGGACTTCTATATTAAATTCCTTAAAGTGAACATCTCAAAAGGGAGTAATCTGTAATGCTAAAAATGGAACACTTCAAACAAAACTTTTTAAACAGAGTGAAAGTACAAAAGTATAGAATCATCTCTACCTGTACCCTTCTGAGTTTCTGGGAAAAGCCCGGATCTTTCTATCGCACCCAAGGAAATAAAACTGGCCCAGCTGCAGTATGGCATCCCGGTTTGTTCCTGCTTCTGTGTCTCCCCCTGCGTGTCTTATCCGATGCCCACCTACAGCCTTTCATGTAAAACATGATGTAATAAGCACACAAAAATTAGAATCATCCATTGCAATTTCAAAGAGAACCTGAGAGAGCAGGTCCCATGTAGAATCCCTATATCATCTTCAACATTGTTTCTGACTTTTGTTGAGGTTAAAGAAACTTCATAAGGCTGGTTCCTTCTGGGGCAATGACACAGCACAGGCAACCCAGGCAGCAACTGTGTAAGCAGGGTCTGTCTTCTCTTGTGGCTTGCATGCTTTATATGCAAAGCTACCTATTTATAACATTTCTTATATGAATGCTAAAATAGTATCTGCTGTTTTTAAAAAAGCACTTATCTGTTCTGGTGAAATCTTTTTATTTTTGAAACTACCTACCTTGTGAACGTAGTCATACTGCTGGCAATGACAGCTGCGGTTTGACTCAAGTCACACTAGCAACAGTGTTTTGCCATTACCCCTCACTTGCCTTTTTCTCCCTGAAACTTCTCCCGATAGATGAACTTTTGGATATTTTAAAAATGTCAGTTCAGTGCCTGGGTAATTTTGAGACCGTTGGTAATACCCACTTAATGTCTGAGTGGGGATGCTCAGTCGCCTGTACCTAAGCACGGTGTTTGCTGCCGTTACGTGTCCCTAGAGCAGCCCGCGCGGGAGGAGAGGCTGCGCTGCTCATCAGTCAGGGGTAGGCACATGTTTAGCTTTAGCTACAGATGTATAGTTGACAAGTGACACCGTTAGACCTGCTACCTGTCATTACCTGTGTCTGAGCTTCACCCTGCTCCGGGGAGACGCAGGCGGTGCCAGACAGGGAAGTGACGTGGGAGCTGCGCCCCATCCCGACGCTCGTGTTTAAGAGCCGGCCTTGTTCAGGTGGAGGAGACACCTGAAGTGGGACGCAATTGCTGTCTTCAGCTACCTAATGGGATTAGAGGGAGGGCAGTCCGACTCCTCCCCAAGGTCAGCAGTGAAAGGAAACCTTCACACATTGCAGCAAGAGAAATTCTGATCAGATGTAAAGGGATTTTTTTTTTTCTCTAAGAGTGTGTCAGTTATTTTGACTGTAAAAGAGATTGGATGAGTCATGCCATAAATGTGCTTTGGAGGTCACGCCTTCCTCTCCACTGGCCCTACGGGGGAGCTGGGGTGAGCCGTTCAGCTGGAGGTGGTTGCACTGCAAACACCAGCTGTACCGCAGGAGCGTCTTGGCTACCCTGCTTGGAATCAGCCAGCAGCTTGCCTTTGTGCCTTTAAGGTATTTTAGGTATAATAATAGCTTCCTTAATATTTACTGTGCTCTTTTTAAGGACACCTAAAGTGGAATCCATACATATCTGGCTTATTGTTGTATATGGGCATGTGTTTGATATAAAGCAAATGTTACTATATTTTTTTTTTCTATTTCTTAAAATGGTATTGTTTTTCTGTTGGGCTTGAGCTCTTGTCATCATTAAAAGAAAATCCACGGGTTCAGGGAATCATTCCCAGGCTGTTTCCATTTCAGGCTAATGATCAGGAAGAGCAACTACAAAGGTAGAGTGCAATTTAATACTGTTGCCAAATTCTTCAGGTTTCCCCTATAGAACTGTTTATGCTCTCTTGCGAATGATTCCCTGGAAGGTTAATCAAAATAATGTCAGTGTGCATTTTCTTCTTTGGTCCAGCTATCTGTGCCAAAGCAGTAGGTTTTATGGGGAAAAGCCAAGACACTTTTCCAAATGTAATACCTAACATCAAGGCTTTCAGTGTCTGACAGTAAGAGGAAGAGGACGTGCAGATGCTGGCCTCTGTGATGTAGGCAGTTAACTTGGCACGGTCTTATTCTGGTAGGATTCCACTCTTGGTGGGATGCTTGCAAAATCTGTCAACCTAGATGGATGCTCAGTGCTGAATAAGCTTTGTTTACTATTTGTCTGTTTGCTAGAAATGAGATGAAAGGCTCTTTGATCACCTTCTGGCCAAAAGGCAGTGCTCGAGTTTTCTGTGCAAAGATTATTTGGAATCTTAGTTAATGTTCTCTGAATCATATAGAAACAAACATAGATATTGCAATCCCTCAGATACTTAAGGGCATGTGAAATATGGTTTATGTGAGTGTCCTAAAGGCTTCTGTCCTAGCTGGAACAAGGCGATGCCTTCTGTGCCTTTTGTTTCCAAGACAATTTTTTTTGTACGACCTCAACCAGTCCTCTTGACAGAATGTAAACCCAAGAAAGCTCTCTTTATAGTATTTGGAATTAAGTGCTGCACGGATATTTTGTTAACATCTGTCTGCCTCAGTTTAGGGAACAGAAACTTATTCATCTGAGGAAGCTGCTGGCAACCGACATACAGAAAAGCTGAATTACAGCCAGCATCACAATCATAAAAATGTGCTGTTTTGTTCAGAGGGAAGAATTTTGTCATTAGCCATGCCAAAACCTGCCTTCGTTGACAGAAATGGATGAGAGCACATTATCTTATCTCAACATCCAGTTTACCAGGTCACACACTGGCAGAGTCCTAATCGCATCCCTGATCCTGCAGAGATGACAAAGCCAAGCTTTTTCCTGGCTCAGGAGAAGCTTCTCTATGCGTATGTCTTTGAAAACGGGGCATGTGGGCACCCTCTCTCAACCGCAACAGGCAGCCCTTGTGGGGAACCCCCTCTGTGACACCGCTTTGTTTTCCTTTTCATCCCACTTTGGAAGGGCTCTTGTGTTGAGGAGATGCTATCTGGAGACAGCAGCAACAGCTGCTACTGTGGCTGCTCACTAGCCCCACCTGAGACCCCTCCGTGAAGTCCTCCCTGGATAAAGAGGTTGCCACCCCAAAAAGCCCATCAGGTGAGAGATGTACCATCAGGAGCAGGAGAGGCCAGAACTGCCCAAACTCTCTGTGGCTGAGAAGGGGAATTTTTAAGGGCAATATTTTCATGAACCAGGCCAAGGGAAAGCATTGTTCTCCCCTCCAGTGGAGCAGTCATTAGAGAACTCTCTGGAGATTCCACAGTCTGGGATTTTGCATTAATTTCTTCTGAATATTTCTGGATTATTTTAAGAGATTTGTTTTCTGACTCATTGGTGCTGAGGCCCTACTAAGTAACACTGCAAATACTAAAATGAGAAAAAGAGCAGGAAAAGTCGTGTCTCTCCTAACTTTTTGTGCTTTGTCATTTTGGAAGGTGCCTCAAGTGCTTTTTTTTTTTTTCTCCTCTCTGCAAGTTGTTTATACCTTCTGGGAGAGACTCTTAAGAGAGGAAAAACAATTAGATGGCTCTGGGAACGTCATCAGGAAAATACTGCCTTCTTTTGACTCTGTGAGAGCAAATGTGCAGCTGAGCCTGCTAATGTGGACAGATGCTTGAACAGCATCTTTAGCACACGTGATAAAAAATGAAAGACTGCAGCAATTCAATAGCTCCAACTTTTATTCAAACAAAGGCTTTTGTTAATTATTATACCGCAGTTAAAAGACATTTGGAAGTGACAGGCAAATAGCTTCAGTCAAGGAATAATAAAGCTATAGGTACAAGTATTTTCAGGCCATATTGATGTCAGGAGAACTTACTCCCTCTGGTTTTGGCTGGTTACCTCTGCCTTTGTTACTGTATTGCGTGGCTCGCACATGCCCTTATACCCAAAACTTAAATAAATATCAAAGATCTTTCCAATTGTCTTTTGGAAGATTTGCAGGCAACAGGGAATTTAGAAAATCTATCAGCCTATGTGGTAAGGATGTGTTTGCAATGATCCATTGAGTATTTACTTCTGCAAAAAAGGTTCAGGCAACACGATTATGCACCTTTGCTCTTACATTTAACAGTTCATTAGATTGTACAACAAAGGGATCTCAAGCTGTTTGCATATTCATTTTCAGGTGTTCTGTAAGAAACCATCTAAAGATTTAAGGAAGGGCTGCAGTAATTCATTGAGTGCTTCCAGACGCTTTGAATTTTTTTTAAAAATTTAACAACATTGTATGAGGGTACTGGTTTTTACTACTGGTACACATATTGAAGAAGTTCGGTATTTTCATGAATGACCTTGTACTTGTGGAAACATTTTTAGGAAAATGTCTTAGTTCCCTAGAACTTTCTGATGACCTTCTGCATCAACTGAATTTCTTAATATGTGTTACGCTTTCATTATTACATTTCCATTTTAAGTTGACATGATGGTAGGGATACAATGGCTCAAAGCAAACACGTTCCGTGCTGATGTAATTTTCAGTGTCCCGAGGATATTATAGTGGAATAAAATAAACATTTTTTGTTAAATTATACAGCTACTCCCATACCCTCTGCATATGCAGGTGTGAAGAGCCAGAAAGAAAATGCTTATAGTAATAGCTTGTTCATCCACATCCTTTAGAAGGGCTCTAAAAAAAAAAAAAATGAAGCAAATCTGTATTCCTCTCTTCCTAAGCATTTCAAGGAAGTTATAGGAGTCACACTGAGCTGTCCCATAATGCTAAAGTAGCAACATTGTCCAAATATGCTACCAAATATGTGCCGGCATATACTAGGAACGGGATACAGTACAATATTATTCTGAAATCGTTGAACCTGAATCACCGAGCCAGAGCCAGGGCAAGGCAATGCAGTCTTGCAGAGTGCTGGGTGCCTCCTTGAAAGGTGGAGCGCAGCGGTGAGGCCGTGAGCACAGCACGGGTCACGCTCCGCGAATTGGCAGGATGAATCCTCTACGATATGAACTGGCTGTCTCGAGATGGTTTTATTTATTTTACTAAAAACTTCCCAAATAAACTGGTTCCCAAAGGAACCTCATGTTATTACAGACTTGAGAAATGGTAAGTTTCTGCTCTAATTAGGAAAATATGAATAAATAGAAAGGACACAGTGTAAAGTGAAGGGTCAAATGTATGCTGTTCAAAAGTCTTTTATCAGAAAGCAGGGCCAGACTCACAGCTGCTGTAAATCACTGACTTCCCTGATAATCACCTGAAACTCATTTGTTGCAAAGAGCTCTGTGTTCCAAAGGATGCTGCATGGCAGTATTGTGCTGTAACTAAAAGTTTTGTCGCAATAAGGGGTAAATCTATAGGGTTGTGTTCCTGCACAAGAATAACTTTTGAGTGATAGTTCCATAAATGAGCCATTATGACCATGAGTAAGAAGATTTGGAAAATCAGAGAGAGGGGAATTGTGATCTGCAGGCAATGGATGCAACTGTGCTGAGGACACCATGGTCTCTAGTGACCTTACAAAGATCAGAGTAGGCACACAAAAATTTGGCAGTTTTAATCCAAAACTGCATTTTGCCCTCTGTCTTCCATGGTTTTGCACAGTTCGTTTCAGAAAACAGTAACCTATAGGTGGCATTCAAGGACAGCAAATTACTCCGATTTTTGCACACATGTATAGTGCTGCCACACTTGGTCACACAGGAACATTAAGAATGTGCTAATTTTTCGCAAGCTGTGAGTGTTACAGTGTCATTCTCAGTGGGTCAGGCTGGCCAGAACAAGAAACATGCTTGCCCCACCGTGGTTCCCAGGACCTGTCGGCTGCCTTTGTCCACCAACTTCTGTGCCACACTACGGCCCCTCCTTTTCTAACTTGAGATGCTGAATTGGCAAATGGGCTGGATAACTTGGGTGCCAGGCAATGGCATGAGCTGAGCTTTCCCCTGACCTGGGCAGGGTGAGCTGTGCTAGCAGTGCCGATGTACCCTCTGCAGCCTGCTTCCTGGAGGGGAAGGTCTCTGCAGACCGTAAGCCCCATCTGCCACACCTGGACGACACCGACAGTGCTGTGCTGAGCTGGCACTGGGGTGGGCAACTCACAGGTGCCTCCAAAAACTGCCCAAAGCTGACCCTAGAATCATAGAACGGTTTAGATTTGAAGGGACCTTAAAGATCATCTATCTCCAACCCATGGCAGGGACACCTTCCACTGGACCAGGTTGCTCAAAGCCCCATCCAACCCGCCCTTCAACACTTCCAGTGATGGGGCATCCACAACTTCCCCAGGAAATTTATTCCAGCGCCTCACCACCCTCAGAGTGAAAATTATTTTCCTAATATCTATTCTAAATCTACCCTCTTGCAGTTTGAAGCCATTGCCCCTCGTCCTATTACTACATGTCCTTGTAAAAAGTCCCTCTCCAGCCTTCTTGTAGGCCTCCTTCAGATGCTGGAGGCTATGCTTTTGGAGATTGGCTTGAACTATAAATAAAAACCCAAGCAACTTTATTACCTGGCGGAGACCAAACCGTGATGACCCATTGCCTGGAGTCTCTGTGAGGGTCCATTGAACATCTGCTCTTTTGATCATATATAGGCCCTGGGGAGGACAACCAGCCTGCCAGAGGCAGAGAAAATATAGTGTTTGAAGAACATGAAGAAAGTAATAGCAGCTTGAGACTAGATGTGAATGAGGAAGAAGCAAAAGTACCTTAAAAGGCCAAGGGACAGTCTCAGACCTTGGGTGGGTGCTGGGACAGGGTGCTGGCTTGCAAATGAGAAGGATCACATATGACTTTGTTTTCCCCAGCCCAAAGGATCAGACACCATCCAAGACACTGTCCAAGCAGGGCCCACTGTATCTGTCCCCACTGCCATGAGGTTTCCCTGTCACCCGTTTGTCAGGTGGCTTTTGGCACAAATCACACTGCAGTTGTGTCCTTGTGCCCAGGCCACCCTCAAAAATGAGATTTTTGCTCTCCACCATCCTGTAGCAGGTCTTTGAACCAGCACGGGAGAACAGTACTCTCACGATCAGCCTGGCATACCCAGGAAGCAGGGCATGCAGTCAGAAAAAACTGCATAGCACCATCTCTTTGCTAAGATACAAACTACACAGGAGTGTCTTGACCTGTGCATGAGCAACCTGTTCTCCAAAACCGAGCCTATACTCCACTCATCAGCACAGGTCAACCCTTCAGAGCTGCTTCACCTGTTTGAATCACCCTATACCCCAGGGTTTCCTCCCAGCAGAGTGCTTTGAGTTCCCCATATACTGACCTTATACCATATCTCATCCCGGCTGGCACTGGGGGATGCTGGTGTGCGCCTATTTCCATTCATCTCATATGCAGCTGGAGATCCCCATTCAGAGAAAAAAAGCAATCACAGCCTTTTTATCTCCCAAGCTACAGGTGCTGCCTGGCTTTGCTAAATTCAGAGGTCTGCGAGGCATGCACCCCTAATCCTGTGCTTTAATGGTTATCTTAATGAATTTACAGTTTGGCTATTTCTCAGCTATAATAGCCAGGGTCAAACCTTGTTTTGCTGTTGTCGTGACATTCTCCTTTGCACAAGCAACCTGTCCGCACAGGACTTTTCCTCTGCAAATTTTGTAAAGCGTTGTACAGGGGGTAATTAAAGCAGTCTGTTTCTACTGCATGTTCTGTCTGTTTCTTCTTTTCATTATTAGATGTGATGACACATTTGCCTGTGTGGCTTCCCACAGATGGCACTGAAAATTTGTGATCAAATGGTAAGAGTAAACCAACTGTCAGCTCCGATCACAGCTTCCCATGTTGCTCCGCTAGTGTAAGAATACTGTTTTAATAAAGGGCTCCTTCTTTTTAAAGTGGTACGGTTTGCAGCAAGGATGGATTTGGAGAGTAAGTTGTCTAATTTGATATTAACAGACTCAAGGTTCTGTTAAGAAGTTTTATGCTCTAACTATAGATTTTATTTGCAAACATCTTTAAAAAGTGAATATAAGAAGAATTCTAATTCTGCCTTTTTTTTCAAGACACTTGGTCTTTTAAAAGCTCAGAAGTTTCACTTAAACATTTAAAAAAACCTTAAAATATATGGAAAAATAACTAAAAGATTTATTTATAGAAATGCGTTTTTTGAACATTTAGAAATAGATTTTTAGAAGGCTTTAAAAACTTTTGATAAAAACAAAAGGGTTTAATTTTCTTTATGTTGTTTTTGAAACATATACCTTGGAACTGACTTTACTAAAATTATCGTATTTGTACAGTAATAATAAGTGAACAGTATCAGAGAGTGTGTTTAAATCCACAGGCACATTTCATGGCAAACTGAATAAAATATAAAATAATTTAGGTGGTGAATAATTCAAACGCTTTGAAAATTCTAACTTCACAATAATCTAGTGTAATATAATACATACACACACAAGAAAAGAAGAAAAGTCAGACACGTTGCTTGATTTTGTTTGTTTTAAAACAGAAAACTGGTTTATAGGGAAGACTGATGTAGGCTAGAGGTGCCCAGCGTAGTGCTAATGAAAGGAATATACATGTCTGGCACTGACCAGCTCATCTCAGCCCCCTCTGAAATGGTTAAGACTTGTCTTGGGGGCAAGTAAATTTGGATCTGACATTTAGGAATCTAAGTAGGATTTCTGCTTGATAATTCAGATGCAGACAGAACAGCATAAACAATGCAGATCAAACATTTATTTGCAGTTTTAGCTTTTTCTGCTATTCACAAATTATCTATGAACAGAATTTGATTTTGACAGATTTGTTCAATACTCAAAATAGTCAGAACATATTCCAGTCTACGTCTTGTTTGCAAATTATTTGTTTTCAGTACGGGTGTGTATTCAACTGTTTGCTGAGTATCATCCTCTGCTGCTGCTTGGAGGAACAAAAGTTCTTACAACAGAGAAAAGAGAAATCAAACTGCCTCACGCTAATAAGCACCTGTATGAGCAGTGAGCAGGCTCTGCCGGCGAGGTCAGGCTGCGGTTTTCTTGCAGACAGCTGATGGAGGCAGCTGGTAACAGTGGGTCTCTTCCTCAGTTCACCTGGAACTCCAAGCCACCCGGATCTCTCCCTTACACCACTTTGGTCCTTCCTCTAAATGTTCCATAGGATTTTTCACACTCAACCCCCTTGAAATATCCCATGAGGTTTATACAGGTCTCCCCCCGTGCACACCAAATTAAGCCCTACACCCCTGCAGGCAATCAGCCCTTGGTTTGTCTGGGCTGGCCGGCGGGGACACGCACCTCTCCTTGACCACCTCAGTGGGCTTCAGCACAGGTACAGTGGACTGCTTGGCCTCCTTGGATGGTCTTGGAGTAGCTGATTTAGGGGCTCTGGTTTTGCTGTCTTCATTGGGACTTGGTGTTTAATTTGCTGAGCTTTTGGTCAGGGAACATAACCAAAAGGTTTGGGTATCCTCCAGTCTTTCCATGGGCATTACGCAGAGAGGGGAAACCTGCTTCAGCGGGGCAAGTGGTGAAACCAGCCACTGGTCCAGGTTTGGGAGTGGAGAGGGGAAATCCCTCGATTCAAAACCCTGGTACCTAACGCTAATCCCAGGCTGACACTTCCACAGCAATCAGATGTTCTTCCATCTTCCTAGTACTCTCAAGAGGCTGATTAAACGGAGGGATCAATGGATGGCTTTACAGTAATTTCACACTCAGAGAGGATTCCTTTCGCCTCTCGTTATAATTAAAATAACTGACATTTTTCTATGTTAATAAGCTACTTTATTTCTTGGCGGGGCTTGTTGGGGCATAACGAACTCCAGCATGGACTGGTTTGCTAATGTATATTGTCCCTTTTAGTTCTATAGATACAGATGGTTTCTCAATACCACATGAAAGATCAATTTGACTAAGATACAGTATTTAGTATTAGAATTTCTCATGCGCATATTAAATAGTATTTTTAAAGGTCATAGCAATTTAAATTGTGAT
The DNA here is from genome assembly GCA_013398815.1 of Ibidorhyncha struthersii. Lineage (NCBI taxonomy): Eukaryota > Metazoa > Chordata > Aves > Charadriiformes > Charadriidae > Ibidorhyncha > Ibidorhyncha struthersii. The sequence goes on along the minus strand of VZSZ01006963.1, from coordinate 1,710,267 downwards.
CTGATGAACCTTGCAGTTTAGTGCATTATGCATTAGATGTAAGTACTTTCAGATTTTTAAGCCAAAGACATTAAAAACCATTATTTTATAATTTTATTCTGGAATTTTTTGTTTTCTGTACTAGTGGCCTTTAGCGCTTTTACCCTGGGGACAAGCGGTGTGATTTACTTTTACACAGCTCCTATAATCCCCCTGGCCATAGGGGGATGATGTTCCCTGACAGCCTGGCACAGAAAGAAGCGAGGTCGCAAAAAATGTTTATGAAAGAATCTTGACTTGAAAACAAGGCACACCAGTCTTGTTTCGGCAACACAGAAATAGTTTCTGGTTTTTAGAAAAATCAGATCAGCTTCCTAAGGGTCTTGTTAAATTGCCGAGTGTAAATTGCGATTGGAATTGACTGTTAAAGATCTTGCTTGAGCAGGTTAAACATCTGCTGGATTTATTACGGTTTTATTTGTACTTCATCTGTAACTGGTACAATTAAGCGAATCAGAGTAAGCGAATCAAATCTAATTTACTCTCTAATGGACCAAAGAGGAATGAATAAACACAGCACTACTGGATCCAAATGATTAAACCTGTCTCTGAGGTATTTTTTTCTATTTCGGCATAGAAGAATCACGGTGTTTATGCTATAATTAATCACTAAGGAGTGATGTAAACTAGTTTGAGCATTCATTCATATTTCATATGGTTTCATAAAAATGCTAAACAAAACATGTGAATGCAATGAAATAAATTCCATTGGAATTGGGTGCATTTATTTATATAACCATTTACCTTATGCCTAAGATCGTTATAGGATTGATACAGAGAGACATATTTATCAAATTGGATGAAAATATGTTGCACTAATCTTTTTCACTTCACCAGACCTTTTAAAGACGAAATTCAGCACATGTGTAAATAACTGTCTAAGATGTACATATCATGTTCAGGTTCATTAGGTGACCATAAAAGTTAAAGTTACATAACCAGGATTAATTTGGTATTTGATATTTTAAAAGTATGCAAAATGGCGCTGGAGGGCGCATCTACTCTGCACACTGTTAAATCTGGAGTCCTTCCTTCTTCCCACCACCAGGAAGAAAACCTCAGCTTACAGCTGTTTGCTCACACTGCCAGCTGGAAAGAGGATTTAATCTAAAATAAGTAAGCTAAGAAAACCATTTAAAGCATTAATAAACAGAATATCATATGGAAACAACCCTTTCTTTTGGAATGACCTGCGCTTTTTTTTGTGCCAGTGTGATGCTGCTAGGTTTTCATATTTCAGGAGGGGCCATTTATGAAGCGGTTTCCTTCGGTGCCTCTGGAGACATTTCATCACAGCGGGAGGCAGCTGCAGTCCCCATGGGGCTGCTTTGCACCTCCTTGTTTCTCATTGTGCCTTTTCTGCCATCCTTAACCTACATGCTTTTGTGTGAAGTTATGTTTTAGCTCCTCCACTGTAGGAAAGAAAGCATATTGTCATGTACGAATAGGTTGGAAACAATAAATACCTGGTAAATGTGAACGTATTTTATTCCACGGGGAGACGTCTTCCCAATTGTCTGCAAGGGCTGAGTTGCCACAACCTCCTAAAGTTCTTCTTTGTCAGCACTTTATTAGGGCATCTCTAGGGCAGAGACATAAGGAGAGTCAGAAATTATTCAAAATCTTTTGTAAGAGAGCATGTTGCTCTGGAACTTCTAAATTTACTTGGATATTTAGCAAACAACTGAAGATAAAAATAGCAGGATTTATACTCCAAAAGCAGTACTTTTCTTAACTGAGGCTATCATAATTCATCAAATCGCTTACTTAAATAGCAAATTCGCAGTGACAGTTTTCAGTCTGGGCTTGTACAATATCTAGTGTGAAGGAGTCCTGGCCCACAGCTGAGGCTTCAGAATAACATAACCATCAGACATACTATGTTGCTATAGCAAATTTACCACTGCCTTGGCATAGATTATAGCTCGTATTTTTATCAGTCGTTACCGTTCCCAAAAATATTTTTGCAAGTGGGGCCACCGAGATGAAGGAATCGTTTCCACAACCTGTGTCGACGTGTGATTCCTGATACAAATGAGAGGTGAGCTGCAGTGATGGCGTGGGGAGCTCCTTGCCACCTTGGTGAGCTGTGCAGCCCTGCAGAGGCATCACGCTTGTGTCCAGGTGAGGCAGACCCCTGCGGTAAAGCACATCAGCGCTAAGCCTCGACGCTTGCCCTGGCCTTTGGGATGCTGAGAGATGACAGCCCAGGTGTTGCAACTGCGAGACAATTTCTGCAGATCCTCTGTGCTGCATCTGAAGAGCCACTTGGGTAATCACAACCTCCTGACCCTCCTGAGACAATCCCCAAACTGGGCTCCAATATCACAGGGCCGGTGAGCCCAGTTCAGCTGGGGGGTGGCAGCTTCTTAAATCACCTTGTGGTCATCCCTAATTGTATGAGTTTTCCTTTCAGAGCACAATCAGCTTTAAATCATGACTGACCTGTTTGATTTTGCCCTGAAATGGCATAGCAGAGCTTAGATATTCAGTGAGAGCTGAGATGGGTGGAAATATAAAATTATAAATTCATATAAATATATGAAAAGATTCAGCCTGTGCTAAATGTCAAGTATAGATGAACATTTTGGTTTTTAGCAGGCATAATGAACTCAGCATTTATGCTCAGTCACGTATCTGTGTAAACATGCTATTCGCATACATCCTTCCATTTGCTTGGGTTGCTGCTGCCATGTGACACAAGCCTGATGACAAGAACCGGGCTCCCAGGGCATTTGTACCATGCATATTTTATATCAGGAGTGAGATGTAAGCCACAAGCCTGCTGGATAATCTGCAGATCTTTTGCGACAGTCTTTTCTTCATAATGTTTTATTTAAAGACTCGAATCAATAAACCTATTACTGTAATACTGTCCAACAACCTGTTGCCTTTGGTGAGTGACTTTTGGGATCAATGATCCACAGAGTTGGTTCAAAGGATGCACATACTCTGCCTTGCTGCCCCAGCATCATTGCCGATGCTGAGTCACTGGTTATGAACTGAATCATCTCAAGGAAAGTGAATTCCACACACAAGATTTTCAGAGCTGAGTGTGAGAATAGATGTTGAAATGCAACATCTGCCTACAGATTTCTGTTTCTTTGAGTTTTACTCAGGCTTACAGCTGGGTGTTAAGTAATGCAGCTCTAAAACATATGTAAAGGACAAAACAAGCTGTTTATTTTCAAAGTGGCAGACCAATTCAAAATTACAATGAATAATTTAACTAGCGTGATTAATAATTACTTCCTCTTGAAAATATAATGAGTATGGTTTTGATGGGTGGATTTAATGCACCATACCTAGCAAACATTGCTTTTGAAAACCACTTAAAAATACCCTATCTAATCACCTGGAAAATAACTGTGTACCAAAAGAAAGGGACAGGAGCCTCCTGGGACCGTGGATCAGAACCTTCAGTGAGATGGCTTTAATTAGCAGCAAGACAGTGACTTTCCAGAGTCACAGTGCCAAAGTTAAAATTCAAAGTATCTATTGCTGGAAATGTGAAGGCACATAAATTCCATAAAGGAGTTTAAAGACCTAGAAATGGATGAAAGGTAGGGTTGAAAGACAGGCAAAGCCTGGAGCTCTAGCTGGAGGGAGGCTAGAAACGGAATCCCAAAGGGAAAGCTGCGAAGATGGCTTTGATGTGAGGCATGGTCAGAGGCAGGAGATGGAAATAGCAGCTAGAATAGCTAGCTTTGGTGAGAGGTCTTCTGCTCAGAAACAGGGGTGTAGAGGTGCTAGATGTTTATAGCATTTGCTTTTCATGCAGATCCCTGGGGTTTAGTTCTTGATCACGGTATCATTTCTTTTATGCAGTGTGACTGCATGATGACTGTTTAATACTGTTTAATGCGTGTGTTTTTACTCATGTGTTATGGCAGGGCTTGAAGTAAGGCCCTCCAAGCTGAATACTATCTTTACAGGTTTACAACATCATTCTGTCTCCTACGGTCTCTCCTTCTGACCCTAAAAACCTTCCCACAGTTTTTTGCACAGTAGGGAATGTGTACTAGGCAGGAGGCTCTACCCCGTATGCCGTACGGATCAGTATTTAGCCTTGTTTGCTGGGAAGTGAGCTTGATCTGCCTCATGCCGGAAAGGACTCAGCTCTGAACACCAGACTAGCTGATAAAATGATGTTGCTACTGACTATAGTTTTTAAAGAAACAAAGGGAGCTGGTCGTCTGTACCCAAAGGGATGATTTAAGTGACAGAGTGTTGGTCTGTGAATCTCACATACGTTTTTCGAGTCTGGGGCCAGAGAAGGAACAGATGTCTAAGTTTGGAAGAAACACTCTTCCCTTTTTAGCACTTCCTATTGACTGTTATGAGGTGTCCCCTCATTCAGTAGTGGTTGCTATTACTCTGTATCTAGTTCTCATTATGTAGACACCTAACCTGGCACTGAGAGGTTAATGGAGGAGCTATGCTCCTGATGTAGTACTCTCTGGTGAACATCTCCGTGTGCAGGGGCTGCAAAGCCATGATCGTAGTGAGCACAGGGTGCAGTTGCTGTCAGGTTCAGCCTCAGCCTTTTCATCTCAGCTCTTGATAAGTCTGCTTAAGAAAGCAAGGTTGGTAGGAAATGACCATTCACAAAGGGAAAGTACTCTGTACCACAAGATCCTGCAGGAAGGAGATATGTTAAGAAAGTGAAAGAGAGGGAATGCCATGAATGATTTTTTGTTTGTGGGTATGACCTCTTCAGAGTTGCACATAGTCTCTTGGTAGATATTGCTATACAAATTACCCTTTGTATGGAATAAAGGGCTGTTTGAACCACTCTCCCAGCTAAGTCAAGAGTGGATAGATATTGAAGCGCTAAGTTGGTATGATACATATGTGTCACCTTCATGAAAGTTTTGAATCTTTGAATCTGTTCTTTTTTACAAGCAGCTGTATGTACCGCTAGCTCCTTTGGCAGGAACGGTGCAATCAGGAGGAGGAGAAGGTGTCAGGCACATGAAAAAGGAGCCAAGGGGCCCAAGTCTAGAAAGATGATGACTGAATGATAATATTGGCAACATTAATGCTCACTCTCTTTGCTCATTAGAGGCATCATGGGACCTGCTATTACTGAAGCAACAAGACTTTCAAAACTGGGAAGGGGATATTTTTCTTTAGTTTACATAGAATTTACTGGTATTTTGAAGTTGCCACGACTTCTGTTTCGATTTTATTTTTAAAACAGGAAATATTAGTCATCCATTCTCAATCTACAGCACCTAAAATACTCATCCCAAATCCACTTCAGGTTTAAGCGCACTGTCTTTGCCATGGAACCTGTGGGCTGGCTTCCCAGCTGGCTGCAGAGCAATGCTTGCGGGTTTTAAGTTCCCCTGCCAAACCACAGACTTCATCCCATCTCTGCCTTTGCAACCTGCATGAAGAGTTGAGGTCACACCAAATGCACATGGTCGCCTGAACGCAGAAGCTACTTTTCCTCGGAGGTGCCACTGCCGGCACCTGCAGCCAGCACAGAGCCCCTTGAGCCGCAGGCTGTGCCCACCCTTCCTGCCCTCTCGCTCAGACCCCCTGACTCCCCTCAATCATCCCAACTATCCCAGGGCTCACGTATGAACCATACCTTACCCAGCCCACAGAGCCAGCAGTCCCCGGAGCCGACCCTACTGGGCGAGCCTCTCCTCCCANCCCTGCCGCTCAGGGGTGTTGTGAAGACAGGCAGGCATTCATAATTAGTTTTTGATTTTAATAAAATCCTGTCATCCAGTCTGTGACACGGTTCATTTGTGACTTTATTAAAAAACCACAAAATTTTATTTTAAACAGAAATAATTTTATGAGTGAGGTGCAGAGTGCTGCCAGTTTTGTCCCCTGTGGCTCATCTACAAAAGGGTTTTGGTGGAGATAAGAGAGGGGAGATCAGAACTTCTTCACACTGTGCCAGAGAATATAAAACTGGGAGGCAGCCGACAAAAGGTGGCAATGAGACAGTGAGAGAACCATGTTGTTGCAGAGATATAAAATCCTAATGCCATAAAAATAGCATTACTGAAAAATAAATTTAAGTTATGAGCGCATATTCAAAGAGAGCTTGAGGAAGGCAAGAAAAGGATATTTATGTAAAAGGAGTAAGTCCTGTGGTTGCAGAGTTTTGAGAAGCTTTCAGACGACAGGACCATTTATTGGCCTCAGCATGTCATCAGGCTGGGTTAGCACATCACTTATCACAGCCAGGTTAGCACATCACTTACAGCAAACTCCTGGCTACCCTTCCCCTATCTTTTTCTATACATCTAAGATTCAAGCTGCCCCTTAATGTAACATCTGAAAGGATTGATTGCACATACCTTACTGAGTAATTGCAGTCTGAATATTAATATTATAGACGGCATGATTTAAAATACCCATTCTGATGATACGGTGTGGGTAAATTTGGATTACATATGTCTCCTTATGTAAAAGAGATCATCTTCTTTTAGTAACACATTGTCTGCTGCATTTGCCTAGCACCCCCTACCATATGCTCTTTAAAACAAGCTGTTGCATTTCAAGAACTGTCCCTAGTAATTAACAGGAAAAATATTGTATTTTCTTTCTGAATAAACTAGAAGACCTTGTATCAATTAAGACTTATTTTTCCCTCTGGCTAGTTGTTCCTGTAAGCCATAAAATCACTTCCTTCTGTTCAGTCCCTCACCTCCTGCCTGTCAGTTCAGATTTTAGCACCAGTGCTCCCAGTAAATACAAAGCAAGCTTTTCCCAGCCATCTTTTCATCTCCCTTTTCCACTTTGTCTCTAAGCTTCTTGAAATCCTTAAATTTAATTTGCTTTGAGATCTCCTTTTCATCTGTTTTGCTTTCTTAATTCTCATGCATGGGTCTCTCTTGCTTCCAGAAGCCTATGTCTGAACCAGTCTCAGAGCTGCTATTTGCATGCCCTTGGACCTCTTTCTTTTTTCTGGACCAAGAATTAGCTTTCTTCATTAATTCCAGAAAGATTTTGCCTCTGTGGCTTTCTGTTCTTCCAATTAATCTCCCTAGTACTTGATCAATCAATACACTGGGCTGTATGGGCTCCCTGCTCCCTCTTTCTCTTTCAGTTGCTCTAAGATACTAAATCTTCAAATCCTTTCCCTTTCCCTCCAGCACCTCAATTCTGGCCCATGTAATGTGCATATTGACATCTATAGGTATATTATATAGACACATATCTGTATCTATAACTGTGAGTCTCAGAGTCCCTCATTTCTGACTTTCTTCCTTCTTCCAGTTCCTCTCCTTTATGGCCTGTCCAATATCCCCTAGATACTCCAAAGCTTTCTTAAATCCAGCACGGTGGGAGTTGAGTCATTTATCACGATCTAGGTCTTTTCTTTTTGTGTGAGTTGCAGGTTTGTTTGACATCTAGCCATCCAGAACTCAGAAAACAAAGTAACCGTCATACGAGAAGAATGGTTTTCATCTCTTGATGCCTAGACTACCCTTCTTCAAAGCTCCCTACTAACTTTGTATTCTGTTGGTTTTGAATGACTTTCCATCACCATCATATAGGAACACCTTTCATATAAACCTATAGAAAAGTTCCCAATACAATGAGGAACCTCTTTAGCCAGAATTTTGCCTAGGTTTTGTTAAATTTGTGGGTTTTTTTTTTTTGAATGGGGCTTGAAAGTGAAAAGGTTGTTTAAATGGCAAGCTTCTTTTTTGGCAAAGAGAACTTTTTCAGGAACATTAAAGAGTCCACAGCTCTAAAATTAGATCTTCCTGACTGAGCATGCAAAAGCAATCCTGAGTTTATCGCTGCCTTAAGAAATAAAGCTGTTGTGATTTCTTATAGGCCAATCTTAATTTCATCTTTAGGTATTGCAGTTCCATATATAGGTGTATCAATTACTTTGGCCTGGTCTTCAATTTGGAAAGAGGTCAAAGTTTCCCAGAAGGTGAATGGGGGAAAAAAAGTGTTCTGAAAACAGGTTCCTCGTTACTTGCTCATCTGGGTTTCACAGGGTCTAATTGAAGTCTGAAGATGTGCAGTGTTCACTGCTGAAGGCTGAATGCTGTGCAAGACAAAAGTAATATCTGGGGAACAATTTGAAGAGATGGTTCTTCTTTTTGACCAGCACAGGTTTGGTCTTGCATAGCTTAAGCAAAATTAAGCTAGACATAATCTTCTATACGGATTTTGATATTCTAGAAACAGTAGTGGTTTCCTCAGTTGACATGTACAGTTTTTGTACTCTTATTTCAAGAAAGCTTTCTTTCAACCTTGACAACTAGTTTGCGTGCCCCACCTACCCAGACAATCCAGGGTATCCCCTCTTGAAAGATATCTCTTTCACAACATCTCCTTCAAGAAAGTTCGAAAATCCCTATTTCCTTTAGACTAAATCACCATTTCATTTTGGCATGCAAAGACTTTGTTCAATTTACAAGGACAGTCAAGTGTCTGGATCAAATACAGCAGCAGTTATACTCTGCCTCACGGGGAAAAGTTAATCCAACACTTTGACGTATCAAGTGATGATTTGACTCCTCTTGGGAGTCCTAAGTGATGGATTTGCTTCTTCTAAAACAGCAGCTGTTTCAGATATGTGTTACCAATTAGGAAATCATTTTCCCATACATTGAGCCTGTAGAACATATGGTATGTTGAGGTCCCCATAATCACAGTCATACACACCCTCACCACTGGTTACTCCCTAGGGAACCTAAAACTCTGCTAAATGCAGTGCGTAGTCCCTGAAATAGACCCGTACATGGTCCAGTCATCAGTCCTGCAGAGTAAATCCTCACTGGTACTGCCTCCAGCTACCTCTCCAAAATTGCTCTCCTCATGTGAGTTGGCTATAAACAGACAAAAGTTTAAAAAAATCAATTCTATTTAATTTCATCATGAGGATTTATTTCACAATGTGTTCATGGCTTTTCATTCCCTGTGTTTTCCAATGCAAGAAGATTTTTCCTTGAACTTTGTTGCTAGGGAATACCACTGCTGTATAGTACATCCTGCACTAAGGCATGTGGTAAAGGAGGTGTTTGCACATTCAAGCCAGCCTGCAGGCCTGAAGTGGGAACGTTTAATGGTTGTCTTTTACAACGGCATCTTGTGCACATACTGTGTGGCTTAGAGGGACAGACAAACTGCCAGACAACAGTAACATTACACCGCAACATGGGAAAAACAGATTAAAGGGAAGATCCTAACCACATGGTATGGAGAAGTGTGAGAGTCTAGGAGACACTTGTTTTATCTCAGCCAGGAAAAGAAGAGGTTTCTCCTATTCTACACTGAGAAGCAGTAGTTGCGCTCTTCCTATTCATTCCTGTGTAAACCTGAAAGCTGCTAGAAGCTGGTTGAAGAGGAGGAGCTGCTCTCCACCGTCTCGGGAGAGCCTCCAGACCAGCTGGTGGAGAATCTGCAACCTGCCACCACCTGAGCAAGGTCTGCCCACAGACTCGTCAGAAGCCTGCCTCCTTCACAGACAGATATTTTGCCACCTGACTCAAAACAAATCTCTGCTCAGAGCATGCTTTTTAACAGCCAGCTCTCGTCACTGCTTCCAGATGCCATCTTCCTCCTTTGCAGCCTGGAGAAGGATGGTGGAGTGGGTGATTTCCAGAGGAGTAAATGTTAGCAGTGCTGGGAGCGGCTTCCCTGCATTTGGATGTGATGGTAATGAAACAAAAACGGTGTTGCCAAGTGTCACATCTTTCTCATGTATCCTGTAATACATAGTGTTCTCTAAAGCTTCAGTTCAGAATATCATCACAAGAAAAATCTACCCTGTCTTTAATTCTGTTGCATATTACTGTGTGGAAATACTGGGCAAAAGTAAGTTTCAAACAAAGTTTAAAAATCTAAGAAGTCCAGTGTATTTTGGTGTTCATTTAATTTGGGTACTTCGGCCTAGTAATGAAATTTATGGCATTTACAGACAATCATAACAACTATCAAGGGAGCAAAGTTTATAAGAAAGAAGTAAAGATTAGTGAAATTTTTGTGAGGTTTTTATGTTACTGGTTATGGCTTCTTATCTGATATTTTAACTCTAACTAAATCAGCTTTTAAGCTTTTAAGTTATTTTAAATTTTAAATAAAGTTGTTTAACTTAGTTTTAAATAAATTATTTAAGTTATTTTAAACCTTGTTCAAGATCTGACACTTTTTAAAAAGCACTGATACATGGAGATACACTGCAGAACTTAGTCTTTAAAATAAATTGTACTTGGATGGCAAAGAGGGCCAGCAACAATAACAAGGAATACCACACCCTGGGAGGGGAACTGTAACAAAACCCAGGTATTGGCAGTCTCATGTACCATCAGTATGGAAATGAGAAATTTCTTATCGCTACCCTCGACTAGTTATGTGGAATTTACTTATTCCAAATTCAACTACAAAATATATAATTCTAATTTTGCCTGTGAATGTGTGTTTACAAGAAGTGTACACCTGTGGCAGATGCACCAGTCATTCAAATCAGTAAAGACCAACTAGAAAAATACATTAAGAATAGGTTCTTAATGTGCAGTTAATATACAGGACTTTCACAGAGTTAGTAGTATAATAAATATACAGGTGAAGCAGGGAGACCTTCCCCCCACCCCCATCATTGAAGGAAAAAGTTCAAAAAAGTGTGAAGTGTTCCCCAAAAGCAACCATATGCTCTATCAGTTCACTGCAGTGGGGACCACGGGGCTGTACCGGATGAAAAGTCCTTTCTCTGTGTATCCATTGAAGAACCTGATGCATTTATTTTCTGTTCTACATTACCTGAACATTTATAAATTACTTTTAAGCCTGGGATGTAATATTAACATCTGGGAGTTCCTGTCTTTGACAGAAGCACATGTAAAAGACTACTGGCTATATTCTGGAGTATGAAGTCGCATATATACAAACTTTGATGCTGCTCCTCGCACAAATCTTTTTATCTTGAGCACACTGTATTTTAAAAGATATGTTTACAGTATCCTGTCTCTGTCTCCCAAAACCCCTTCCTTTCATTAATCTTAGAATAAAAGCTCTGAAACCCAGCAATATCCTTGGTATATGTATAGTTCGTTGGGGCACCAACCCAGATTGCTGCATTACAAATAACTATTAATAAATCATTGCAAAAACTCGAAGAGTTTAATTGCATTGGAATAATGGATCTGCTGTAGAGAGAATGCACAAGGGGTGAAATTGCACTGCAAGATTGGCAACTGTTTGCCTTTAATATTAATAGATTAATTAGACAGTGCATTTGAGACATGATTGCCTGAAGAATTTTCTTCCCAAACCAGTGCAGTGAACTCAACAGGATGAATCTTTGGTTGTCAATGGTTACTCTGCAGATCTTTGAAGAAATTTATTTTTATAATAACTTACAAAATATTGGCATCATCATTACATGTTCAAATGTAACTAAGAGTTCAGCAAGTGTGATATTTTAAAACATGTTCAAGATGTATAATGTTAATGCTCTTGAAACAAATCTTATAACGTGCCTTCTTAACATAAAGATTTCCTTTGGTCTTTCAAGACCTATATTACCCCACTGGAGACGTAAGAGCCCTACGGGGGTTTTTTAAAAAGATTTTTTTTAATGGTTGGAATTGCTACAATGTGAGCAAAAGTTTCTACAGCAGCAACTGGTCTATGGAGAACTGCTGGGATGAAAAAGAACACAGAACAAAGGAAACAGTAAAAACCATGATTCTGAAATGCAGAGTGGTACAGAACTGAGTCAGTGCAGCTGGGAGTGTGAGCTGCCGTTCAGACTGATGCACTCTCAACGTTGGAGTGATGTGTTTGAAAATAACTACACGTGACTGCAAAACACAGCACTGGCAGAGTCTACCAAGTACTGACACTGCTACAAGAGCCATTGCAAACCTAGTAAAAGCAGCGTCCCTGGCTAACCTCTGACAGAATATGTAATCACACATTAGAGCTATAGCGAGGGCTCCATGCGGCTGGGCTGATAAGTTATAAACTTGAAATCTTCGATTTCTGGGAATTTCTTCCTGCAGTAAGTGGAGTATCACACAGAAGTAGATTATTGTCCAAAGAAGCAAAGAGCAATGAGTTTAATTCGTAGCATGAAAAGCTTAGGTGAGACAGTAGGTTAAATTTCATGGTGGCAATGCCCCAGTGAGGCAGTGGGAAGAAGTGGCTGCAGACCAGGTCACCTCTGGAGCTGGGGAGCTCTGAGCCCAGCTGCTGCGAAGGGCAAAGGCAGAGCTGATCCTGCCCTGGGGGGAGAAGGAAGGGACCAGGTCATCTCTCAAGACTGTTCCTAGTCTTATTTTTCCACAACTATAGGTTATTTCCTTATTCTGTGTTCTACATTTTGTTTACATTTTGTATGTACATCTCAACTATATGCTGCATTTAAACTTAAGCAGTGTCCTATGTCCATATAGTTATTTGGTTGAGTTAACGTGAATGGGATTATGGAATTGCGATGCAGTTTGATATTGCAAAATGAAACGAAATACAAAAACGCAGCACTACACTGACGTGAATTTCTTTGCAGAATGAAATGCTTAGCCTCTAGCCCTAAGGAACTTGCTCTCTTCCATTTCAGAAGCTGTCAGAGCTCTCATACCTTATAGTTAATTAATAATACGCTGTTACACGTAGTGAGAAAAATCTGGGAGGAGCTGATTTAATCCAATATGATGCAAGCTTGTCTTAGAAATATTCCTAAAAGGCGTAATATGAAGGCATGATACTTGAATAGCAAAACAGCCAGAGACAGACTCTATAGCAACAGGGCAGCTGATGATCTGCCTTCCCCAGCTGTTAAGCCGCTATTTTGCTAACAAAGTGTCTGCTAACCTCACTCTCCAGACAAGATTTTATTAAAAATGAAACGAGCTTAAGTGACAGTGGAAATACCCATGCAGATGTTTCAAACAGCAATGAAAAGATTACAGATTTTTGGCTCTGATCTTCAAATCATCAGTTTTAATTAACTTACTAGGGTAACTAGAAAAGATGAGAGGGAGTAAAGAACAATCATATTGCCTTCATGATTTCAGGAACTACTCGCAGAAGTCTTTGTAAATAGAGATAAAGTGTAGGTCTTGATTTCAAATGCATGCAAACCGTTTATTTTCAGCAATGGGTTGTCCAGTTCAAGCGCCTGGGCCAGGGCTACTGAAGTATTTAGCTGATTTGAAATCAATGGATTTACAGTTGCTATAGATCTTTCTACATCTCTACCTAAGATTTGTGGCTTACACTGACCTCACAGTCAGGGAAAATAGGAAATACTACTTTAGCTCCAGACTTCCTCAGTGGCCTTGGACAGGCGTTACTACCAATGCTGTGCACCATCTACACCTTAAAGAAACCAAATTTTTTTCCTAACTCCTACACATGTGCTGTAGGGATAAAATCTGGTGGCAGAGTTTTGAGGGTCTCAGAAAGTCTGGGCAGCTGACAGATGTTCTGGCTGCAAAAAAAAAGATACTTCTTTCATGGTGGGATGAAACGAGAAACACCCAAAATACTGAAGAATAATAAACTGATCCATCCTGAAATAACCAATTTCTAGCACTTAGGGTGCTAAGACAGACAGTGGGAAGTGCAGGCAGAAATACCCCATGTATTTCAGGTAGAGCAGAGAAGGGAACCGTGGTTTCTATGCCTCAGACAACCAATTCAGGGGAGGAAAGCTTCCTTGCCATTTAAAAATTCTACCTATCTAAAACCTGAAAAGATCTCCCTTGATGAAACGATATGCTTCCTCTCTAAGTGCTATTTTTGACAAATGAAAGTTTTCAGACCAAATTGTGTGGCTGAAACATTCCACTCAGCTCTAGCACTCAGCTGGTGGGCAAGGGAGCCCACCTACGCAGAGCCCTGAAGGGGAACCCAGGTGGGGAGTCCCACTGTCAGCAGAGTTCACCCCAGTGTCACTGGAGTTTTGGGTCCCCTTTGCTTTCTCACTTATCTCATTTAATTGGAAGTAATGCCAAAAACAAAGTACAAAGATCTAATACAGCTAAACAGGAGGAAACTCAGGATCAGAGTAACTGTGTCCGCTATGTGCCTTGTCCTCATACAACGAGGGAGATAGTTCTATTGTCATAGGCACCAAACAACTAGTTTATTTTACGTGCTCTACCGTATTGTTACTAGTTCACCAGTAAAGGAGGATTAACTGGTAATCCTCCACCTGTTACCAAGGAATGCTGAGCCATGAGTATCTTATAGCCCCTCTAATGTCACACTTGAGTGAGAGTCCATCACCATTTAAGTTATGCCAATAGGATGTCGAGGACGAAAACTCTGCTTTTTGATTGTGCAGTGCTCCTCCATGTGCATATCCAAAGGTAGGCTAATGAGGCTCTGACGAGCCTTCAACTCTCTTGGGCACTGCTATGATGGGTACATAGCATAAATGTCTGGATTGATAAAATGAAAAGTTCACAAACTGCTAAGGTAAGATCAGTCCTGAAATCACAGCATGGTAGCCATGGCAATGGGCAATTCAGCTTCTAATACACACTGTAAGGAAAATGATATTTTTTCTTTACCTTGCCACCTACTGACTTTTGTCTTAGACTAAGGTTGTCATTTCTGTTTGTCACGGGTCTACATTTTCCTTGTTTGTACAATGCCTAGGATAGGGACATCTAAATTGTAATCAGTCCTCCTAGTTATGCAAGATTGGTACTACAAGACTGATAACAACTACATAGTCAGTCTTTCCAAGAAGGAGGCTTATACTTGTTATCAGGCTAATCAGAATCAGGATAATGAAATTGTGCCTGCTGTTTCTATATTGCATAAAATGTCTAAAATAGCCATTATTTTCTTATTTAATATATAGGTAATGTTATACATGTAATAATATTCCAAATCATTCCAAAAGCAGGGAGACCCTACATTAATTTCACTGTGATCATAACACTAGCGACAGTGCTTCTTAATCATTTGAATATGCAATTAAGAAAACCGCATATAACTTCAGATTGGCAAAGTGTAGGATAAAACATGTCTTCAACCTAAATTAAGCCTCCTTAAAGCAACATCTCTCAAGGCTGCCTAAGATTTTATTTTTCCATTTCTCTCATTCTTCTTGCTGCACACCTAGCCATATGGGTAGCAGAAACCTTTTGAAATATCTGGTGTGCTCTTCCTGCACAGCTGAGAAAGAGAATTTGGAAAAAGTCAAATTATGATGCTTGTCCTTTCCAGGGAACCAAGCCCAGGTTTTGGTTCTGCAGTTAAAGCTCTTAGAAAGGCAGGGGTAGAGCATAGGGTTAGAGTCCTTGTTTAGATCTCTGTTTCTCTAGACTCTCAACTCCACTAGTGTGCTTGCATGAGCACCAAATTTATACAAAAATAAAAAAAATAATCCCGAAGTCTCTGCCAACCAATAATAATGAATGTCAGTATTTTGATACATGAAGCAGCTGGTATCTCCTACTAATATTTCAATTAGCAATACGAATGCTAGTTATAAATATTTCTGTGCACTTTGGGAACTTACAGTTGGAAGGCTTGGCTGGAGAAGAATTGAAAGCGCTAGCATTTTCTGACATAGCCTGAATACCTCTTGAAGCAGCAGGTGGACAGGATGCTATATAGATACCACTCGGACATGTGTTCATGTTACAAACAAGATCCCAGCATTGGCTGTAACTAAGATTTGGTATTGATTCCCATTTTAGCCACTCTTTTTGGTTGCTTATAAGTTTGCAAAGCTGTAAGTTTTCATAAGTGCCCTGTCTATGATTTTCTATTTGGAGAATAAATTCGTTTTTGGAAAATTCAGCCAAAAACTCTTCACAGAAAAGCTGTCTCTCTCGCACAAGTTAACGCATTTGAGGGGCTGAAAACTTCCAGTGCCCCAAGCAGGAAGCCAGAAAGCCCCATTCAGATGTGTCAAACTTTTGCCCAAATTGTAGTTTGAAAATTCTCTTGGCACAGGATCAGTAGATGTTTATTAAAATGTAGTTTCTAAATGCCCTGACAATTTCAATCATAATATGCATACTCTGGCACATGTGAGTAAACCGGGAGCCTGCAGGTAGGTGAAAACTGAGAGGAAGAGAAGAGGGGAAAGAAAGAAAACGGGACTGGGTGGGAAAGGGTGCAATGTACTGATGAAGTATGAACCAGACTGCGAAAAGATGCGGAGCCAGCAGGGGTATGGGAGACTGAACTCCGGGGAGGACACCAGCCTGGGAGAGAGCCTGAAACTGGAGACTGGCTTTGCCGGGGAAGAGATCGAAGTGGTCACACTTCCTGGGGAAGCTTCACCTTTAACTTTACCATCCCCATGACTTAAGTTAAGTATACAGCATAGCAAAAGCCTGCGGATCTTTGGCCAAGCCAGGAAAGTAATGGCCTTGTAGTACTTACATACTTTTCTTGTTTGGATTTTCTTTCTCCTTTTACCAAGACAGTTGTGTAGCTATTTCACTTTATCTTAAAAATAGAACTAGAAGAAGAGATCACTCCTGCCATTGTCTTGCTCTTCGCAGCAGTTCCCACCTCTGATGGGGAACATTGCTCCCTGTTCCTGTGCTCCCTTCCCCCTCCTCTGGATTGGCAGTCTGGCTGTGTAAAGGAGCATGTGATGTTTTATATCCTGAAAATGAATGCAGAGGTGTTAGAAATACTGTCATAATTGTTTGAAGAAAACTGCTAGCCTTTCCAGAAGGAGAGGGGAACAGCAGGAGGGTTTTTTTTAATGTAAGTTTAATTATAATAGCCAAGTAGCTCAGCACCGTCGGAGCATAAGTTGCAGCTCCCTGTTTATGATACACCTGCCAGGAGGAATTTCAGATTCCTTAAGATATGTGTCTAATAACTGGTGTCAGTCCCTAAAGGCACAAGCCTTCTGCTCCATATCTTTTTCCACTTCAACTTGTTCATTTTTTATTGAACTATGAAAACACATAGCAACAAATCCTTTAAAATTAATAACTTATACAACGAAGTAAGATTAATGAAATGCTTTATAAAACAGCTTAATCAGTGACAAGGCTAAATGCTGCAGTTCACAAGTTCTGAACTTGGAAATTCACAAAATAAATCATTTCTGTTTACTCACGCTGGGTTTATGCGACTCAGACAGTAACAGTAACCTTCAACGGATGTGCAAAGATTCAATGGAATTAAAACAAAAGAGCCAACAGATGGCACTGCATGTAATTCTTTAAGTGTTCACTTTTTTTTTTTTTGCATTAAATTATGTAACTTTTCAGGGTTATTTGTGAATGCATCAACAATACTCTATTTAGTAAGTGATACAATGTTTTTTCATGCCCATGAGTAGCATATCTAAAATTTTTAAGGCCAGTTTTAGTACAGCTATAATAGCTTGAATGGAGTCTCAAAATATTTTATATCTGGAAGCTGCTTTTTTTTTCTCTCTGCTTTTTCACTGACTATCAAGACTATCGCAGGAACACCTCCCAGGCATGTTATCGTAGAACGTCTGGTGGGTGCGCGACAGTCTTCAGCTGTGGCTGTTACTGTAGGAGTGCTGGGCAGCAGTTTTGGACTGTGTTATTGACTGTGTGCCAGTTTTCAAATCTGGTGCTAAACTTAGATGCCTGTTGTCAGCGGTACTATTCCCTTGAGTATCACTTGCAGGATTAGGTATTTCGTGCATAACGTTACAGGAATTGTACAGTTGCTGCAAAGCTGAGAGTAAGCGCTCGAGAACTACACTCTGAGCTCCTGTGGCAGGCTTTGCTTAGTTTTAACCCTACTCTAAATCACAAGGACCATCTTCTACCAAAATCCCAGTGGTGTAAGTCACAGCTTAAAAGACAACCAGAAACAGGATCAGTCAAAACTCTCCAAAACAAATGGCAGTTTTATAGTATTTAAACTCTAGCTCTGGGGTTGCAGGGAAAGAAGGTTGGAAATGGGTGATTCCTCCCACAGACCTTTTCTGGCAATACTACGCCTCCTGGAGACCACAGTACACAAAGAAAGCCAGGGTAGAGTTGTAAACTGGTTGCTTTTCCCCGCTTTTCTTTTCATCAGCACTTGCTGGGTTCTCCGGTTCCATTTCCTCAGGTTCTCACCCACTTCTGTTCAAAAATAAAGTGTTCTTTTCAAATACAGAAATTAAATGTCACCTATGGACAAGAAGTATCCTTCTTCAGAGGTCACTGATGGAGCTGTAATGTCTCCTGAACCTGAATATATGCAGGTTTTGTCTCTGGTTTTGTTCTCCCAAACAGTTCAGCTGCCCATTTCTACATATGCTGTCCTGAAATCTGCTTTTCTCTTCCAGACAGTGTATCCCACTGGTATATCCCTGAATGCCCTCTCCACTTTAAATAAAATACTCTGGGGGTCTTATTCTGTTGCTATTATTTAGATATTGTAATAGTGGTATATCTAATATCTAAGCCAGACATTCCTGAGAAATTGTATTTAAAGACAAATTATTATTAAACAACTACATTCATATTTAGACATCTAAACGAGATATCTAATTTGCAGGAGTGCAGAGGTAAAATTAAGTGGGTTTGAACCTTCCTGGAAATCAGGTCAATACTTTTATTTAGGTGTCTAAAAACTTAAAAAGGAACTTAACTTCAGAGGCATCCAGTTGATAGTGCTGGTCCTGCGTTTCCCCCCTGAAGTTGGAGAGATGTAGAGGATGAAATGGGGATACTCAGAGGATGGGAAAGAGAAATCCGTATTTTTCTGTTGTTCTGGTGATACTGCCATTGCCTTTTCCTACCGATGGATATCGTTACTATGGCACAAATATACTTCATTGTCTGTTCCCCAGGGAAAGAGACCCCTAACATCAACAGGGAGCCCTTGTGCCATGAGGCCATACAACTCAGCTGCCAACAGACCTGTGGGAGGGGAAGAAGAACCCCAAGGAAAACTACAGCCATTTTGCACAAGTCAGCAGACCTAGAGTTGCAAACCCAAGGAGCACTTTCTTACCGTCCTAAACTGAAGAGTATTGAAGAGTACGAAATCTGAACTTACTGATGCGAACGGCCATTTGGGAAAAGAAACCAGGTGACTGTATGGTAAATGTCACAAAAATCCTTAAGTTGTTCTCTGATCGAATTTAGTAATTAAAATCTGAACTTCCCCTACTTACATACAGACTGCCATTTAACAGAGCCAGCGCTAAGCTTTTGCTGAGCAGGAAGACACTATTGCAGCATGCTGGAGTAGGGTGCCGGATGCCGGCCGGATCCTTCCAGGGGCAACGCAGCCCGTGATGGTACAAGGGTGAAGGGGCTCTTTGCGACCCGTTTGCCTACCCAGCACAGAGCCACAGGAGATGTTTGAAACTGATCTGAGTAGGCAACGGGGGCTGTACAGATAAGTTCCTCTGATTAGTTCTGCTGGACCCATTTTGTGCTAGGGATGAAAGGTGGGAAACCAGGCACTGGGGCTGTGATGCAGATGGGATGGCGGCTGCAGATTCACCAAAAGACAGTGCCCAGTGCTCCCATGTAGCTTGGCAGGGGCTGCTACAACTCCCCAAAACATCCCCTGGCTTTTTTGTAAGGTTTGCAGGATGGGGCAGTGAAAATCTGGGGAGTGGTTGGAAGGAAAAGGGGAAGAAGTGAGAGGTGGAAAGAAAGCAATGACTGCAGGTGGTGGGGGAGCATCGATGAGAGCAGAAATTAGGGCAAAGTTGGTTCAGAGGTGGGGTGGGAGGGAGTGAAGGATCGCAGTGGAGCGTGGAGAAATGGAGAAGAAATTAGGAGTGGTCTGAATGCCTGCATGTTTCTCACAGTGAACAACAGCACACCTTAACGAGGCATTTTAGTTACTACAGGAGCATGAGCGAAAAACTGCTGTTTAGCACAGTTAATAAGTTAACCCCACCAGCTGACATTGCTGCACGGTGTTCAAAGATGAAGCAGGCAGGAAAACGTCAGAGGTGGTAATACCAGTGGTCTGCAGGAGGTGCTTGAACTGCTCAGCTGTGCCTGGACTCATGGTACCTTACTCATTTGGAAAGTGGTAATGAGAAGTCATTCACTTAAAGGCTGATATTTAAAATAACAACTGCAAGTTTTACAACCATCGACTTGTACAAGTTAATAAGTGTGCCAGGAAAATGGAAGGTATTTTTAACAGCCAGCCCCTCAACTTGAAAACCTTGACATGCAAACAAGCTACTCCTAGAATAACAAGTTACCAGAAGGCAATGGCTAAATTCAAAATTGCACCAGTGTGGCTGTAGATCAACTTAAAATATATTTAATTAAATCAAGCAAAACCTCTATTTCTTCCAGTTTATCCAAAGGTTCTATAGACTTAATCTGAACTGATTCAAATCCATATGAACCTGCTTTAAATACAATTAAGAAATGCCTGTGGGTCGGCTGGGTCTTGCATCTGCCAGCAGCATACACACACAAATGATCTTATGAGATGCTCCTGACCAAAGGTAAGTTGAGTAAATGGGAATGTTTTTCCTTATTAAGTAAGGTGGCCATCCGTGTGCCTACCTGGACTGGGAAGATGGCCCTTAGGACCCTGAAAATGAGGTGAAGTGGTAGTGGTGCAGTGATCTGCACTTGCCCGTTGCCTGCTTTTGTATGCTGACAGCTTTTAGCTGGTAGCCAGATTCAAAACAGACAGACTTTTTGCATAGTAAAAATACAGAAACAGAGAGTTGGTGAAAACTGTTGTTCTTCCATTTTGTTGACTTTTTCACACGTAGCATTTTCCATGACTGTTTAAGTCTGTGAGAAAAACCAAACTCTGCTTATTAAAAATATGTGTGTTTCGAAAGGGATACGCATATCCAATATAACCTTCATTACGATGCTTTTAATTAACCAGTATGCTTCACAATAAAGTATCTAGCTGTCATCAAAATCAACACTTTTCAGTTATTAATAGATTAAGGAAAGAATGTTAATTTCTTCAGGCTCCATTTCATTTGGTCTCATTACTTCGCAAGCCAGATGGTTAGCGGGGTCAGACCTGTCAACAGGCACCGAGAGGAAGAACACACTCACCAAGAGTGCCAAGTTGCAACACGCGCAGCATCTGAAAACCTGCACTCTGGGGTGGCTGCCTACAATTCCTGGGAATTATTCTGTGGAGAGCAGAAGAAATCATGAATCAATCTAATTTTGTTTGATTTTTCTCACCTCTCCCCCTATGGTACCTGACATTGTCCCCAAAATAACGGCGGTGTGTGCCTCCGGCTGCGAAGGAGGTAGCTCTCCATTAATTTTAGGTGGCCAACTGCTTGCCTTTTTCCTTATGGATTTTACGATCTCTTCTGAATGGAGGTGATGCCAGCTTGGAAGAGATGCTGCTGTCTACGTCCAATTTGCTAGAGACTTTCTTCCTGCAGTAGAAGTCTTAGGACTAAGAGAAAAGTACTTAGTCATGCTGATCAGTCAAAACGTGTAGCACATTCCCAGGCTTACATGATAGTAAAACCCAGAAAGAGAAGTTCACCTCCATTTACAGCCTGGGATAAAATGGCTCTCAAACTGAAATTTTAAGAAGGTTTTTTTTTCTTCTCTTGGAAATAAATTAAAGAATTAAAGGTTTTGAAAGAGAATCACCAGTAAAACTTCTGAAAAAAAAAAGTGAGACCATCTGTTTTTCAGAAAAACTCTCCCAGATTTTTACATTTCATCAGACAAAAATGAAAAATTTCAATTTGACCTGACACTAAAATTCAAGAAAGATTTTCTCAGGTTCCCTTTTCTCTCCTTGAAGCTATGCACAGGCAGGGTGGTTCAGAGAAACACAAGGCTGGGTCAGGTTGTCTTTCCATAAAGAGGCAGAACTAAACATAACACGGCCATTCTGGAAATATGTTATTGGAACTTTTCACTGGGAATTCTGCCATCTCTCTGAGTAGCCTGTAACAGTAATTTTCTATTGTTATAATTAGCAAGGTTTTCCTAAAGTCAAACCTAAATCTTCTTTGCTGCAAATTACGCCAATGTCATCTTATCCTTCCCTATACCGAACAATTGATCACTTATCCCCTTTAGCTTCTGTTGTGTGTGTTGTAAGACCATTAATGTTTCCCTACCCTAAATGTTATCTTCTGTGTATTAAAAGGATGTCTTATTTACAACAAGCTCAGATTTTCTAAGTTTCTTTTAATTCTTGTTGCTCTGTCCTGGGTTTTCCTCAATCATTTTTTGGGCTCTTCCCAGCTTACCAGTGCATCCATGACTGATTTTGTCAACTTGTTCACAGTTGAAAAACAAAACTAATTTAAAGTAAACTGGAATGTTTATCTTTTCCTAAAAACCAAACAAAACAAAACAAACCTGTGAACATCTTCCACAAAAAGTAATTTTCCATTCTCTTCTAGAAAATGCCCTTAGATTAAAACATTTTACCATCCTGAAACTACTAGCTCCTTAAATCCCTAACTCTAAGTGTAGAAACAGTAATATTTTTGTGAAACATTACAGTGAAAAGGCTTTGAATGGGAGCAGAGCACAAATATACTTCAGCGTGGGGAGACTTGGGAAGAAAAAGCCTCTGTTCTCGTTCTCCTTTTTTTTGCCCCTTGTTTTGCTATGGGGAGGCCAAGTTACACTTTCCTTATCTGTCTGAAGGACAGGACATGCAGGGCAGTGGGAGCAGGGTGATGTAGGCAGGACCTCCTGGCTCCATCCCACCACGACCTGCAGCCTGGAGAGGGAGCAGCCGCAGCGACTGCTGCCAGTTGGTGAACTGGTAATGGTGAAACTAATGGCAGAGAGAGATAAAAAACGATCTGCTGGCTCTAATTATAGAGTCGGGTTATAGAGTTTAAATATAAAAGGCTTTCACACAAACTCATGTGTATGATAGCCTTATGTAATTAGATATTGTAGAAGACATAGATTAATAGTAATGAAGGCCATTTTAGAAAGGCCAGCTAAAATTACCCAGAAAACGAATGGAGAGAGGAAGAATGGAGGCACTGATGGGGAATTTATCAGAAAAAAAGGTCCTGTCCTTCATCTGAATAATGCTGAGGGAGGGGAAGGAAGTAGCAATATCAAAATGGTAATCTGCCAAGATAAAGACAATAAATTCTATAGTTTTTAGGAAACAAAAAGAGCTCCAGCTGGTACCTCACATAGTGAAAAAGAACGATTTATGCCACTATGTACAAAAAGGAGTAGCTCCTGCAACTTTGTTTTGGCCTTCGTTAAACTATGTTTTCTCATCAAAGAAGGAGATGTCAGGTTTAAGACCTAGACTGCTAAATTGTTAAAGCTGAATTTATTTCAGTAACTTAAATACTTTCTTGATGGAGAGTCTGTAGATAGAGAAAGGATGGATGAGCAAATGCAAGGAAGTCCAGACCTTTCCTAGACTTCTCCATCTTTGCCACAGTATCATAGGGCTGGAAGGTTCCTCAGGTCTCACACAGTCTGTCCATTGTCCCCAAGGCAAAAATCAGTGATAACCATGCCCTTCCTGAGAAAGGCTAGTTTAATCTGTTTAATCTGTTCTTAAAGGCCTCCAATAGTGGAGGTGTTGCAGATTTTCTTGCCAATCCATTCTTATCCATTTTTATGTACGCACATATGAGTTAGATATTTTAACATGAGATAAAACTTTCTTGCAGCAATTCAAGTCCATTATTTCTTTTTCTATTCACTCCTGCATAGACTTCTCCCTTCCTCAGTGCAGTTGTGTTGAGGACTGTTATCATTTATTCCCTTCTTGTCTGGGTTAGACAATCCTTGTTCTTTTGCTCTTGCCTCATACATCACATTTTCTAGAGCTTGATCATCCTTGACACTCAGCTTGTGATCCATGTCTAACATTAGCTTGAACTTGTTCTTCTCAGGGATGCATTTATTTGAAGTGCAAGGCATGGTGGTGAGGCTAGTTCGGTCAGGGCTTTTGCCTCAGGAGATCTGGGCTATGTCTAACATCAGGGTAAACTGAATTCCTTCCCTGAAGCACGTTGCTCATCCTCTAAATGCTTCATTTCCTTAAAAATTGGTAACCTGATTTACCTTTCCTCCTACAGGGTAAGCTAAGAAGAAAACCATTAAGAAATGCAGAATGCCTGCTACAAAAACATCCCCTGTCTCTCAATCAGTTTGCTGTCTCTTCTGTGAGGGCAACAGGGGAGCTCAGGGGGGGACAGTGACAGAGGTGAGCCGGGTGCCGCGTTAGCCTTGCTTTTTCTCTCCCGTGGGGCGTTTGCAGCCAATTAATATTACCTCCCAAACAAACAGCATTTAATGGGATATCTCGTGTCCAGCATCCTAGTTTAAAGGCATCAATAATGAAAAAGGTCTGTATTTAAGATTCTCCATTTCAGAAGGGATTATTTTAACTGAGGGAACTAGTTAAAAGTGTAAAAATAAGTGAAAAGCATCAGGACTGGCATGTAAGAGGGGTTCAGATCTCTCTGCGTCTCAGAGGCAGAAATGTCCGAAACATGTATACCAGCCTCGAGGTAAAAAGCTTGGAAAGAACAGCTGCAGACCTGATGGGAAATACTAGGGCTAAGCAATCAGACTATAAGCAAAGGAAGAAGGAAGTGATCAATAAAGAAAACTAAGGCATTGGACAGTATGGAAATAGAGCAAGGCTCCACAAAAATGAAACTGAGTTAGACCTGCCAAAGAAAATCTAAAAAAACCCCACCAAACAGTAAAGGATTCATATAATTAAAAAATAAAAAGAGCTGGCTGCAATGCATTGAGAATAGCAGAGAAGGATTAAAGATAGACTGGGTATGGCCAACATTTTGAAAAAACTAAATTGTAGAAAAAGATTTTTGAGAAATTCATAAAATGAGGGATTATATCGGAGACCAGCAAATACAGTATCTATTTTTAGGAAACGGAGGGCAGAAGAAAAGCAATCCCAGCAGCTACGCTACACTTCATGATCATCCTGGAACGCTGGATGTCTGGAGGTTTTGAGAACAAAGTGTGAAAATGGTGTTATAAAAGACTCAGGGTCAAACAGATGAGGATTTATCAGACCAGGAGAGAGAAATTAAAAGGCCCTGTGTCCTCCCTCCCAGCAGCACTGGCGGGTGTTATGCAGGTGGTGCAGCCGCTTGGAAGGGTGGTGGGCAGCGGTGGAAGGGCTCTCACTTTGCTGTACAAATGCACCATCCAGAGCACTGCTGCTTCCAGCCCTTTAGAAAGAAGATACGATAAAATTCAGCATAAGATTCAGATTTTTTTATATATATCCTAAAATCAGATACCGTCAGGATAACCCAGTATCTTCCCTCAACAACTTATTTTTCCATGCAAATGACATGCAGGCAATCTAATCTATCTGAACTTCAGTAAAGCACCAAAGAAGCAATCGTATAAAGCAGTGCTGGTTGCAGCAGGACTTTAAGGAACGTAGGAAATTAACCAAATAGGAGATGACAAAAGTTAATCTTGAAGAAAGAAGTATGATACTTGAGAGATCTTTAGGATCACCTGCAGCACAGATCTTGCTTAATATTTTCATAATGACCCTGATGTGAAAAACAAAAGCATGCTGATGACATTTTCTGATCACACGAAATTAACAAGAATTGTCAGGGCAGAGCGGGTTGGGATGACCTTGAAGACTAGACTTTAAGAACTGTCATGAAATTAATCATATAAATGGCAAAACCGTGCACTTATAAGCTAAAACTATTTTTTTTTTCAGAAGTTAAGTTTTCAAAAATGTGGAAAGTGTAACGGATTTGGAAATCATTGAGGAAGAGAAAGATGTGGGTATTGAAGACAACCACAACTTTCATAGAAGTGTCTGTAGAGAGGGATGTGTGTGGAAAAGGGATGAACGGCTCAAAACTTGTTCAGAAGAATCAGGAAGCCATCAATGTCCATCCAGACGCTGACAAGACATTATCTGGAATGCTATGGTGGGTGCTGGTGACCTCTGTGCGGGAGCAATGACTGAACATACAGCACGTATGGACAAAGGCTACTGAGGAGACAGCTAGGGAGTAAAAGCCCAAGACCTGAAGCATTTGATTTGCAAAGTCTCGCAGCATGCAGGCTGAGATGGAATATGACCACTCTCTATGGGTGCAACATGGAAAGAAGAAATGAGGAAAAAAAAAGCTGTTTAAGTTAACAGACTTTATTAGCCTATGAACAATATGGAGCTGAGGATAAACATAGGCTGGACACTAGTTGGGTCTCCTGCCATCAGGAAAATTATATTCTTAATTGCCTTCATGCAGAAACAAAAAAACCTCTAAGTCATTCTAAGATGAAATGAGATAATTTTATGAAAAGGATTGCATGATATGACTGACTGAAACAGCAGCAAGAAGGACTTCATAATTAAGAAGGACACTTCCAGTCCTTCTCTCCTGTTTCTGTGTGGATCAACACTCACTTTGTGGATTAATCAAACATTTTCATCTCTAATAGCAAACAAGATGAGAACAATATAATGCCTAAATAATTCTAAAATTTTTCATAGACAGCCCAAGGCCTTTCCACATAAAATCACGAAGAAAAATTCATCTGGTCAACATTCCCCTCTTTTAGGCTACTCAATAGTCATGAAATTTGCACCTCTGATACTTAATATACTGACTTCAAATGCAGCCCATTTATGACTCGCAAATTGACGATTAACTGTAACAGCCTGACATCTCTAAAATGCAGTGGTAAGTCTCCACAGCTGTGCAAGCTTGATCCAAATTGTGGCCTGCAGACCCAATCCTCTGGCATCCAGGCCAGAGAAGCTACTGGAGCTGGGTGTGATTCCCTCCTTTCCTGCTCAAATGAGTTTCCTATGAAATGCACTGCCTGGGTATGGGTAGGGGGTGCATGCAGATACACAGGTTAGGAAGCACCTGTGTCTCCCAGTTTAGATTTATATGAAGATGGAAAGGAAGGATAACCTGAGCAGTAACCTGGCTCTGGAGGGATTTTATGCAGTTCTTGCATTGCATACCTTCTCTTTGACCTTGGCCGAGTTTCCTCAGCTGACTCTGTGTAAAATGAGCGTGGAAATTGTCCTAGCTTACAGGATAAGGGCAGAAGAAAAGTCACACCAATGATCACAGAAATGGGAGCACTTTTAAATGCAGGAGGGTAAGTACCCCATATAGTTGGCTTTTATGTACACAAGTGTCTCAGTACTAAGCAGAAATATTTAATTTGTCAATATATGCCCATTAATTTCATTCTCTATTGGAATATAATGTGAATGCAATGAAGGATAAAAATCTTAGCTCCAGAAAAGGTGGCAGGAGTTTGGCTATTCACAGGAATAGGTTAGAAGATTTAACTCAAAATTTAAAGAAGAAAACTTTTTACAAAATCCAGACTGTCATAAAATCTAGATTACCTGTGTAAGATTGCCAGTTTAAACTACTCTTGCTTTGCCTAGGCTAACCACAACTCTGCATTGCCCTTCAGTTCTGCAAGGACCACTTGACTGAAATGTTCTCAGAAAAGGGAGATCCCTCTGACTTTTCATGGGGAAGGTCAAAGCAGGGTGCAAACCTTTAGAAATTCAGTGTTAAGTCCTTGGAAGTTACTTGTCCTTTCCTGTTGGTTTCACATGTTTATGAGCAGCTGCTGCAGTCTGAGCCCTGGTGGACTGGGACGGTTGGAAAGCTGTGGGGCATCACAGAAAATAGGTTTAGGCAGCTCTATAGAGAACTCTGGAGCTGGAGAGTGAGTGCTGATTGCTCTATTCTGGCATGGCTTCCTTAAATAAACAGGATTTTTCTTTCCATCTTCTGGTCCTAAATTTGCTCCCCGGGAGTCCCTGAGGATGCTGACTGGTGACAGACAAGCACGTCCGCCCCGAACGTGCTGCCCTCAGGCCACCACCACAGCCCAGAGTCCTTCAGCAAACTCGGCTCTGCTGTTCACAGTTGTTTTCCTTTCCTGCAAAGATTGACTGTGAATCTTAATAACTTGACTGAGACAGAAGAGGATTCTCAGTCTTTCTTCCCCATGTTAATGCCAGCATGCCTGTTAACATGGGATAAGCTCAACTGCAAATCAGCTGTTTTCCAAACTTAAAAAAAGAAATATTTCAAAGACATTGTGTGCGGGTTCATAGGAGAAAATCCTTTCTGTGCTTACCTCTCAACATTTAAATCCTTCATCTTTTCCCTAACCAGCCCTCTTGCTTTGTGATCTGAGAGAAAGAAAAGGCACTGGAAAAGTTGTGTCCTTCAACATCTCACTTCCCTCTTCCTTCAACCCACAGCAGAACAGCAAGAAAGATAGCACAAGCAGTATTTTTCAGTTGTTTTGTAATTTTACTTCAAACACATGGTGCACTTTGAGAGCATAAGACATCATCTCTGATATGAACAGGTTAAGATGACGGAAAGAAAGATAGAAAATGCAACCAAAAAGAAATAGCTGACAAGGGCATATGACTTAGTAACGAACAAGTTTGGTAAAGATTTGGCTTTATGGTAGTTGCGAAACTCGGCTCAAGTTCTGTGTCCTTTAATCTGCCTCAGCAATGCAGTCACCACCAGCTCCATGTCTGGTGGGGTCCTCATTAAGCCACACAGACTTATTCTGAGATTTTAAGTTTCCTTGTGCTGTTTCAGCAGGCAGATGTTTCAGATGGGCCCACAGAGCCAAAAATGCAGGGGAAAAAAGAAATGTTCACATGTAAAATAACACTCTAGTGGTAGAGCACATATTAAAATAGTTCCAAGGATTGATCTCTTAAAATGCTTGTGCATGGGTTACTAGTAGTGGTTACTGGGTTGTGCTTCCACAAGAACTTCTTCACAGGTCATTGCTTACTTACTACTACTTAATGATTTCATCTATGATTATACAAAAAATCATTGCTAAAAACACTGGCGTTGACACAAATGCCAGTGGAATGCTAAATAGCAATGAGACAGGGCAGCCAGGTATTTTAATTAATGAAAAAATATACACAGTCGTGCGAGTGAAACAATGACAGCTGTTGAAGGAGAGATGGGAACATAAGACTTCCTGGTAAGGCTGTAACTTGCCGTGCGGAGACAAGCTCTGTTGTCCAAGCACTCTTCTGCACCTTCCAGTCTCTGTTTTTTGTAATGCAGCGGAAGAGCTTCAGAGGACCACCATCTCAGGTTAGACTATGGTCAGAAGAGCACTTTCTCAAAAAAAATTAAAGATTGGATTTGAGCCTACCACACTGGCCAGAAGTTAATATTTTGCTTCAAGTGGAAGTGTGTGAGCACCAGGCTGCTGTGGAAGAGGAAGGTACCTTCTCCTCCAGCTTTAACTCATGGGGCTTTTTGGGGGTCCAAAGTCAGAAAGGTGCTGAGTCAGAAAGGGCAAATACCTCCTCTTAAAGAGGTGACACTGATGAAGAGGAGAATGTTGATTTTGGTTTTGAACCTAGTATCAGTAAGGATAATCGCAAAAGCCTGCATTCAGTTCTGCTATCCACATACTTATAAATTGGTTTGAAAGAGAACATGGAGAGAAACGATACAGCCATTTGAAAGCAGGAGAAAACACTTGCAGAACATCTTTGCATCCAGTGACCAGCAAGAAAACTAAGGTACTCTGACTACAATGTATAAATATATCTTTACAAAAAGAGGGTGCTGCATATTAAAAGATTGCTTAAAAGCTAGAAGCTCCTTCTCGCTATATCCTCTGTCAGTTTATAAAAGTAGGTGTTATAAAAGTAAGTGTAATGTTCTAAACTACAAGATACTGTATAATTTGTTCAGAACACTAGCACTAGTCCTGCTATGAAAATACCATGCCTGTTCTGCTCTACAACCCTTTTCTAAACAATGTTATCCATTTCTTGTTGGCTGTTTGGGTGGGTTTGATTTGGTAGTTGCAAGTTTTTCCATTCATACACTTTTTCAGGACGGACTTTTACTTGCTTGAAGAGGCTGATGATGGTCCATACCTTACTCTCAAGGACATTTGATGGTAGTATGTCCTGATGTATATTATACAGATACATACATACTTCCAGAGGTTTTCCTGACGTGTGCCACAGAAGCACAGAGAACATTTTGTAGACAGCAAAGCGTAGCCACTTGGCCTTAGACCAGTACTCTGCTAGCCCTAAATAACTCTCAGGAAGCCTTTTGTCTTTTCTCCTGGCACTGGCATGCTCTTGTTCTTATCCACATTTTCTGCCAAAAGCTTTCAGGAAATATGAGTGTTTGTATCTTGTGACCCCCTTCAGTTTAGCACAAACTGAATCATGCTGTATAGTTCAGCTGAGTAATAAAATATAATCTGATTGGCAGGAGGTATTAGAGCGGGCCACATCATTACAGATCCTCTTTTAACCCAGTTTAACAAGTTGCTCCTGAGAAGTTATTTATTCTAGCTGTCAACATCTTGTTGTTGAGATGACAGCGATCAAATCTCTGTTTGATCCTAATCTTATTCTTCTTACTCCACCTTCAAGTATCTGAGACCCTCATATAAGCAATATCACTTTTTGTCAGCAAAATGATTAGTTTGACATTGATCATTTGCTGATAGACACAACAATGTATTTTTTTAATATCAACAACAATTATTAGCATGAGATAAGGATGGAATAAATAGCAGACAATAATGAATCGTGGAGCACTGAAAGTCTGAATAGTTGCTATGTTGAGCACGCGGATCCATATACAAAACAAGAACGTA
Source organism: Ibidorhyncha struthersii (assembly GCA_013398815.1). Taxonomy (NCBI): domain Eukaryota; kingdom Metazoa; phylum Chordata; class Aves; order Charadriiformes; family Charadriidae; genus Ibidorhyncha; species Ibidorhyncha struthersii. Next base: position 1,679,686 of record VZSZ01006963.1, on the reverse strand, counting down.
TTTTACAATTATGAAAACTCAGCAATGTGTTCCCAGGTGCATAGATGTCACAGCAGCAAATTATTAGTCAGAGACTGATCTTCTCGTGGTGTCCTGGGGAGACCTCACTAGCTAGCAGAGTGCCAGACCCATCTCTGTTATGAAGTTATAAGAGTTCTTTTATTATGTCTCCTGATGCTGAGAATCGGGGAGGGAAAAGCTATATATTATCTGTCAGGCAGACTCCACCTCAACTTGAACAGTCCTCTGACCTGAGAAACTCTTGTCCTTAAACAATGTATTCTATCCTGATTTTATCTTCTCCAACCCCCCAGTCCTAGACACTCATGCAACTCTATCATGCCATGCCACTTGCATTACACTGGACAGTGAAATTACTTGGAAATTATTTCTACATATTTGTAAGCTACTTTACAAGAATGTTTTAAAGCATAATTAAAGCTTGAAAAATATCTGGAATTTTCTTGAAAGTAAAGTTTAGAACATTATTTGGAATAGGTGACTAATTTTTTAATTGTGGGAAACTTAATATTTTGGGCTTAAGACGTTTGAAATAAAACGTACCACCTACTGAGTTCAAAATTATTCCTTTAATATGCTATCTGTCTCTTGAGCCATTTGTGAATGCTAGCACATCTCATTCCTGCAAGGGAGTCTGAAAGCAAGTTCAATTTCAAACGTGGGTACTTAAAGGTAATAGTCCTGATTCTCATCTGACATCACTGAGGCATGTTCTTCCAGTGACAAAAAATCTTAAACTCAATATGCGGTATATTTGTGTCAGAATGGAGCCAGCTGGTGTATTTGAAGGTATTCACAAAAGTGTGAAAATATTGTCCCTGGTGGGGAGAGAGCTGACCTAATCAGCTCTGCCTCTAATTGCCTGTTTCAGACAATCAGTATGTCCCAGCAGTCAGAGCAACTGCATGTGCCCATGGGCAAATAGATGCTGCCTGTACTGAGCCACCCTGAGTGCTCCGGCCGAGCACGTCAAGTCTTGCCGACCAAAACCAGAAACAGTGTTGAAAACGTCTTTCTTACTAACAGAAAATAAAGCTTCTCTGCGTTAACTGACACATTTCCTGCAGGGCTGTACCTCTAGGACAACATGCCATGTGCTCCTCATCACGTCACCTCAAGCATATTCAGCTGTTTATAGAAAGGAGGCAAATTCATGTTTTCCTCTTCATGCAGCTTCCTTGCTAATTCTGCAAAGTCTGGATCTCCCACATCTGTTCAGGGCAATTTCTGCCTTACTGAAAGATGATGTTGTAAATAAAAGAGGAAAAAAGCAATTATGTCTTCTCTCTCCCTCTTCTCACGGACAACAAACAACTTACACAAATTAGTATTATTTTTAAGATTTTCTTACTAAAACTGCATGTGACAGACATGTCTCTTCTAGAAATCCCAATTGGTCAGACTATCTCGTCACCACAGTTGTATTTTTTGTATGTTGAGGGGATCTTGACACTTACCTCTTCATTTTTTCTTATGCTGATTCATTGCTTTTATTTTGGGATCTCATATTTTAGAGACTAGCATTTTTGTGTGCAAAAGGAAAATGTGTTATTTTGTGACTCCCTTTGCATGGGTTGGCTTTCTGCAGTGATCTTAATAAAGTCTGTATCTCAGATACATGTGAAAAAAAATCTATATCACCCCTCTTATCTCCTTCTCATTAAAGCAGTCTCATATTTTTACATTATTTTTCTCTCTCATTAATGAATAGTCTCATGTTTTTACATTATTTTTCCCTCTCATTAATGAATAAATTTGGCTTCATATTTTGAAATAGTTATTTATGAAAATTAACAGCCTTGAAACCCTTCCTAAAACATTAATTTCTAGATTTCTTTTGCTGACTTCCTTTGCAATTTCATTGCAACTTTTATGTAATTAAAAAAATAATACTTCTACATTGGTTTGTACACAGAACGAGAAGAAAGCCTGCCTGTTTTGGCCATAGGAATACTTTGGGGAAATATATTGATTTCTCTCATTGTTGGAGCTATAGATGTAAACTATGTGGAGCTTTTCATCATGTGTATCTATTTCTGGCATTCCTGCAGAAATTTCTGCATTTCAGAGCAACACATTTCTGCTTAAATGGGTGAAGGAGACATTAAGATGGAAAGCTGGCTGCAAAATGTAGAATTAAAGAAAAATTTTCTCTTGAAGCAATTGGACTAATAAATACTATTTCCCATGGATTTGTGTCTTACATTTGGATTCTGTGGTATTCGGTAACGCTCAAATTTAGATATACTACTTTGCAGAAGACTGCCCTGAAAGCAAGCTGTGAAGCAGGCACAATGGGAACTGCCCTGTTGTTCCTACTGGGGTGAGTCACTGTGTTTCATAAAATGCATGCCCCAGAGAGCGAAATGGAATGACACACTCTTGGGAAAAGAAATTGTGGGCCATGGCCCTTGCTCTAAGGATGGCTAGTGCATTTAGCGTGGACAAGTCGTAGGACAGTCTTTTGGGCAACGTGGCAAGAGTTGTGGCATTTAAGTTCTATAAGTGAGTTACAAGTATGAAAATCTAGTTTGCTCTGTAGTTATAATGGTGGCGTAGCTGGGTATCAGGGCTGTCCCTCTGCGCACACTTCGGACATGAACCCCGCAGCCCATCGTTTGCCTCGGTGAGATAACAGGTTGGTTTGAGACAGTGGACTGGTTTGAAATGCATGCTCACTGTAGCTCCTCCACAGCAAAGTGTTTGATTGCACCAGGAACTCTCCAGATGGTAATTTCAGGCAGTTCTGGAGATTCTCCCCAGGCAACAATTTGTATGTGTTGATTAGCATCCTAGCTGGAGTGTCCTAGAGATGCCTGTCCAGTTGCTCTTGTGGAACTGATCAACACGTACATAGATAAGACAGGAGGAAATAGTAGATATTGTTCCTGCAGCTACAGAAATGCTGACATAACCCTTTTATACATATATATATAGTTAAGATATTTAATAGTTGTTTTGTATGTGGTTAAGATAATCAGGTGCTGGTGTGGTCACATAGGACCATGAGCCAACCAGATTAGAATGGAGCAGAGCAACAGCTCTGGGAGTCTCAACCCACCCAAAGACACTACTACAAGGAGTCCTGCAGCACAGACTCTTGTCACCACCAGACAGCAACTGGCAGTCATGTTTGAGAGATCTGATTCCCTATGCAAGTGTTGTTGTATGCCAAGATGTCAATAAATTATTTTTTTCTTTTTTTTAAGAAACTTTCTGTCCATGTCCTTGGAGACATTCAAAACCTGACTAAACGTGGCCCTGAGCAAGCTGCTGTGGTGACCCTGATCTGAGCACGAGGTTGGACTAGACGATGTCCAGAGGTGCCTTCCCACCATTCTGTAATTCGGTGAAACTCATGGCATCTACATTTAGTCTAGTAAACTTTCTTGTATCTTCTTTTGTTTCTTTTTGTAGCTTTCCCTTAATCTTAAGGAATGTGCCACATCTCTAGCATAACATTTCAAGAAAATGCTCTCATTTCAAGGATTTTTATGATTATCTTAAACTGACCTTCCCATACATATTCTCATAAATAACGAACCTGAAAAAAATTGTCTACTATTTGAGAAATTTGCCTCACATCAGAAAAAATACGTAAAAGGAGTTTGGACTTTTGTTTGCAAATCTGAATATATTTAAATGTGAGAGTCTTATATCTGAGTAATTCCACTATACAAGTTAATCTTGTATGATCTATGCACAGGGCTTTATCTTGAAACCCTTGCTCAGGTGATAGAAATTTTCTCTAACTAAAGACTGAGGAGGAAGGACTTTGGAGATATAGTGCTATATCATGTAAATGTGAAATATTTAGTGTGCATTTGGAGCATGGATTTCATATTCTGACCTAATTCTTGCCTACAAGTACACAATGAACCTACTGAAAAAAGAAAGATTAGCTTTTGATCTCCAACTCTGTCTAACTGCAGCATAAGGCTTTTTTCAGTAATAAAAAGAAAATATTCCATAGGAGAAAACTGTTTTCTGTTTTGGTTTCATGTGTGAAGTTAAACCTGTAGAATACCCCTGCAAAAAGATTAAAAGCTAAATTAAAATTAGATTTGCCATGTCAAAAACCTCTCAAAACAGCATCTTTTTAATATCGTACTAAATGGATGAGGAATAAGCAATATTCCTAGTACTAAGAAAATATTGCTTAGTGTTTCTGTCTTTGAACCACAGCAAAGTATTTGGCTAAAATTCCAGTGAAGTAAATAATGCATCAATAATGTTTGCAATGCTTCCTTAGGTTACTTATGCAAAACAAACAAGAGGTTTACTTAACGCAGGCATAACTATTCCCCCTATTAGTTTTGATCAATTGCTTTGTGGTCATGTTCATTAGACAGCCTAATCTGAACCACAATTAGATTTTATCCTTTTAAAAGACAAAGCAGAATCCCAAGCCATTAATTAAAGGGTCTGACTACAGTTGGTTACAAGATGGATGTTGCATACCCTTTACTGATGACTCAACTCAGCAAAACAGAGCACTTTAGTTTTAAGTGGCAAATACCGTAGCAGTAATTGAATGCAAACTTTTGCTCTGGTGCAGCTGGAGAAAAGGAAATCATTTCACATGTGGATTCTTGAAGACATGAAATCCTAATGAGAACCACATGAATAAGCTAGATTTACATAGGGCAAACTGCAAGTGCAATTAAAATGTTTACAATAGGGGAAACTGATTAATATACATTCCTGCACCACTTATCTGCTGTATTATTTCTCTCTGACACTGCAAAACAGTTAATACTTGGTCTTCAGACCAACTGTATCTAATGCTGCAGTATCCCAATGGCAAAAAAACAGTTTATGGTACCTGAGAAATCAAAAACCTTATTACTTTCTTACTACAACAGAAAACTACAGGTCAGCTAGAACATTAATGAGCATTTCCAGGTAGAAAGTCTACCTCTGCAAATGTAAGAAAACTGTCTCCAGGTAAATAAATCCAATCTATTACTTCCTGCATGATTCATTACCTCTGCAAATGCTCCCTGATCGCACTCTACGGATGTTCCCCAGCCCTTGCTTTGTAGTAGGCTGCTCCATCGTGCTATCCATAGCGTAGGATGGACATTCCCCTTCCAGATATGAATAAGTCAGTATTCTTGGACCCTCATCCTCCCAAAACCACAGTCTTAAAAGAGTTGCTGATCTTTAAGAAGATTTGATATCACCTGGCAAGACTATAAGTGGCACTCAACCATGCTCAAGACCTTGTAATACCAAATGCTCCAGGCTTACGTTTCTGCCTTTCCAAAGATTTCCTGTACAACCATGAAAAATATCAAAGGGAACTTAAGTAGCTTATTTTGAAGGCAGGTGAAATGCGGTGCCTTTAATGTATGGGACTCAGGCTTCTGTGGATAAAATGGCAGTATTTCTCAAGCTCCCAGGGGTCCTGCAAGGCTCTCAGCTCTAGGGGTAACGAGGGAAGCACAAAATGTGAGCTGCAAGGTAAAGGTGAAATCTGGATGAGTCAACTAAAGTTTTAAAAAGCATAACCACATGGGTAAAGGGATTTTTCTTAATTAAAAAGAAAAAATTCAGGATTTCCTTAAATGCAGGACTCGCTGAGCTTTCTTCTGGTGTCTATTTGGATGTCTTTCCCTTTCCATGATTTTGGAATAATAAGAGCATTACCTAGAAGCTTTAAAAGAAGAAAAAAAAAGCTGCTCCTTGCCAGTGAGGGAAAAATATATTGCAGACCTTGGCAATAAGGGCCTGCAGTTGTACCAGTCATCTCAGTGTGTGGCCAGAGTTGCTAACTCAGCTATAAGGGAGCCAAAGTACACAGAGAGACTTTTTTTAATTAGCTTATTGTCCATTATTAATAGGAAACCCACAGAAAATAAAAAATACAAATACTAGATAAACACAAAAGCCTATTTTTAGTCTGTGAGATATATGAGAAGAAGGCACAGTGCAGCCACAGGAGGTTATCTTCCATTTCTCTGAAATTTTTATCATAAGTTTACCTACACAGCTCTCTGCTAGGGTACTATCTGCCAGAAATGCTCGCTGGCACTACCAAATTGTGCCCTTGCACTAGGCTGAGGGGATGGTAAAGAAAAGCCTTGCAGTTAGCTTGAGGAAGGTTTGTCTGGTGTACGTGTCCTCTAGGATGAGACTGAAAATGAAAAAAAGAGCTGGGTTCTCCCATGATAACCAAACAGAGCAAAAAAGTCAGGAAAATATGGGGCCACCACCAAGAAAAGCAACAAAACTAAATACAAAATTGAAAGCTGAGAGCAAGGACAGGCTTTGCTTCAGAGCAACAGTACCAGTACAGGGAGTCAGAGTTTAATAAGTAATAATTTTTTCTTCTGGTAATGATTTTCATATAGACATTCATGGACCGTTAGAAATCCTGTATATCAAACCTCTGGATCAGATCTTTCTGATAGTGAGCAAAACTCTGTGCTGAAAGCACTGGGGCAAACCATCATCTTCATCAGGTTGTCTTTGCTGGGCGTTTTCAGCAGACAACTGACAGAGAAAATTATGCTCAGACGTGTATGCAATGCATCATTAAAGATTAGAGACACTTTAAGAAAATTCGCCCATGAATAGGAGGAAAAAAGGGAAAACGCTCCTCGTTTTGCTGGTTGTGGGGCCTCTGCAGGGTCTGCAACAGAATAAGTAGTGGTTTCTTTTGATAAACATCTTTTTTGCTGAAAAATGTTTAAACCAAAATATGGGGAAAGATCTGTATTTTAGCTTACAAAAATGAAAGAATATTTACATAAACAGCATGAAACTTCCAATGTTACTATTCTAAGAAAAGGACATGCTGAATTTTCAGTTCAAAATTACTTCCATACTGACATTTAAGCTACTTAAAACACAGAAGTCAGAAGCAAAATGAAATGTCTGAAACCATAGAAATGACAGTTTCACCCACATTATTGCTTCATGAAAATTCTCAATATTTTGATTTCTGATATTTGTATGATTTAAATTTTTCACATTTCCAAATCTTTGTAAGACAAAAAATTAGTCTCTTCTCTTTGTTCATTCAGTCTTTTTGAACAGAATAATCAAGATAATTATAGGGGTGCTTTGCCTGTGGTTGAAAATATTACCTAGAGGAACTGCATCCTACCTTAAAAGTTAGAAAATGAAGCATTTCGTCAAACATTCATTGAGTTCAATGAGCATTTCCCCATTGATTTTAGTGGGTTATATATCATGCACAACATGAATGGCCTCACTTTCAGAAATGCAGATGTGTAGTTGCATGTTTAAACACGCACAGGCAAGTAACTGCAAACTGTTCCACCGATTATGTGTACGGATTGTCCTTCCAGTCTTGCAGACTTCTACACATATTTGAAGATGATATGCATATATGTATGCCTATCATGCATATATATGGAAAGGAACATAAAATATTTATGTATTTTGGACTGCATCTTCATACCAAGTATGCTTTTCTACCCTCAAAGGAACACCAAAAAAAACCCCACAGATCGGTAACAGCCTAGATTCGTTTGGGTTTTTTGATATATTGCTGCCTACCTGATCATTAGACAACCTTCCTCTTTCTAATTTATCACTTTAACATCAGATTTAGCACAAAGAACCAGCCTGCAAAAGGTAAAAAAAAAAAAATAATTATAAATTATAGTGACCAGTTCACATTAGTGTGAGTGTTAGCAACACCAAGGTGTTTCTATTTATCACCATTTGCTTTGATGGGGGACCATTCATTTCATTTATCATTTGATTCCTTTCAATTATTTCTTCTTGGGAAGAAGTACAATCAGCATTATTTAGCTAGGATAGTGTTTGCCCAACAGGTTTTGTAAAGTCCATTAAAAGGTGTCCTAGTGTTGCTAGATATTTGTGCATGGGGTCTAGAATTTTCCTCCAGTATCTGCCTACTTTGTGATTTAAAAACGTTTTTTTGTTGTTGTTGTTACAGGAAGCCAACATAGATTTACACCTTTAAGCTCAAAAAGAGTGTGGCGAAATCATATGAATATTTTCTTTCCAATTTCTGGGTAACACACTTCTGCCTGGAATAGCAGCCAATTTGAAAATCTACCAATATTGCTGCATACCTTACTGTTTGGCTTGAGGTTTTGGGGGGCTGGGGATTGTGTTGCTTGGTTGGGTTTTTTTTTTCAGTTTTGGAAGCCTTGGGATTCCTCAGCGAAGATGTGGGACATACGGTGCTAAACATGAAATAAAACTGACAAAATTAGCTCAAGCGTTGCACAGCCTGCTTAGGTGCTCTGAGTCATTATAGGCAACGTCTGCCAACCTCTCACACCTCTCCTTTCCCTGCTGCCATCTTTCCAAAGAAAAGACTGAGAGAGATGCATATATCCAAAGGACAACTTAGTTGTGTATACCTAAGTCAAGAAGGGCTCTTGAACTGTAAATCCCAAAGCAGTTCTCTCAGGGTTTCTGCATCGCTCCCTGCCGACCAGCTGGACATATTGGGCACCAGGAGTTTAATCCTAGAGCACTTAACATCCAGTTTGCTCTGGGAATGGCATTGCTGGACCCTGCCTTCTCAGGCAATAGCAACTGTCTATTGTGCCAGCACCTGTACCTCAGCCCCTTTGCAAATTTGAGCCTTACTCATTAAGTATCAGAGGATGCAAGGTGGTGAGTAAATACAGAAATGGTGCCCAGGGGGATGAGGCAACAGTCAAATGTCAGATGTAAATTTGCAAGTGTAAGCTGGTACATTACCAATGAGTTGCTCTTACTTTCAGTGACAAATTCCTTTGCTATTTCTGTTTTTTCATGTGACTCTGGCTTCTCATGCCCCAGCCGTGGGCACCTGGATGTTTAAGAAATTTGAAAAGGAGATCTGACCCTGAGTGTTGGTGCGGACACCGAGCAAACAGTAAGTTTGAGGCTCCAGAACAAATTCCAGCAAAGCAACAGGGATATTACTCATCTCTTAGTACTTGAGTGATTACACTTGGAGGAAGAGGACTCTGACTTCTGTGAGACTTTTAACCATTCTTCTCTAAAATTTTTCATTTGGCTCTCCTTTATAGGCGGGAGACAGGGTCTTTCTGGGTGTCATTTTCAGGCTGCCAGTTGATCAGTTGGTAATCCCTGCAGCTAAATACCTCTCTGTGCTTCAGTTAGCCCCAGCTAAAAACGATGACAGGAACACTGACTGGCTTGGCAGGGGGCTTTGAGAACCACAGAGCACTGTAACACTACTTCATCAGACATGTGCCACCCCTTTAGCTTCACAAACCTCTGACTTTCTCTGGGTAGCAAAGAGAGACAGGGGAAAAAATCATACTCTGTGTAAAGACATAAAAGCAATTTTCAACAGCATTTTAAAGAAGGAATGGCACAAAGGTGCCCCTAAAGTGAGAACTCTGTAACTATTCCTGCCCACCACCACAACAAGCACGCAGCCCCACTGACCATTTCTGTGCTGCAAACCCCTCTGGCAGGTAAGGCTGACTCCAGGACCCCTGTCTGTGACAAAACACCAACAAAACTCATGGAAAATAGTATAACCTGCATCGTCTTAGCATCTCTACATAAGTAGGAAAGTGTCCTAAATAGAGGTCGGGAATATATCTGCCTCTGTGTTTCGTTCATTTGTGAAACAGGGACTCAGAGGGGCACAGCAGGACAGCTAAGCCTCCATCTGTTGTGCAGAGCTACTTTTTTTTTTTTTTTGCAAAGTATACAAGAAATAACCAACACTTCATTAGAAAAGAATAATTTGACCTTCACTTTAAAATATGCCTTAGTCTGCCTAAGAAGCTATGGCTCGATGTCCTCAGCCTCACCATCCAGTAGCAGTGAGAGGGAAAAATAATCAAAGAAGTATCCAGAGCCTGGCATCACGTCCCTGAGCTACCACAAACATCTTGAAGGATCATGTGGAAGCCACAGGCTCTGTGTTTTATTTCCATCTCTTAAATGGTGCTTCCCTACACCATAGGAGTGAGGTGAGAACCCAGGCCACTGCAGTATTTTGTGCCTTGCACTGCGCGGAGGAAGGAGACAATTTATAAAAAAAAATGGGATACAGAAGTAGATTATTCAGCAACAAGTTCCCCTTTGAATACCATTTTGAAGGTTTGGAAAGGCAGGTTCAGGTGCTTTAAGTGGTACATAGATATTCAATGATTTTTACAAAAGTGTCTAATAATTTCATAGTCAAACTTAGGTGCCCCCACCCTATATGCTCCCCAGTCCTTATCTGTAAAATCCTATAAGCATTTGCAGAAGTTTGGAGTAAGCAGCTTCCTTCCCAGGGAGATACCAGCTCTGTCATGGTTCTACCCTTACGCCACTCCAAGAGCTTCCAGGATGCCGCTCAGCTCACCACCAGGTCACCCTGCCTGCCTCAAACCTTTGCTGTGATGTTCCCAACACACAGCAAAATTACTCAACTGTTCAGTCAAAACTCCCATGCTCATGGCAGTGAGGGAGGAAGATAAGGAGAGAGAGAAGGAGGAGGCAGATGGGTGTGGAGAAAAGGTACAGGGATTTTTTGTTGATTATACACATTAGACTTTCTGAGGTACCTGGCTAGGATGGTGGTACAAGCTGTGATTGCGTTAGGCAAACAGAATCCATACATTGAGACCTGGGTTTGTGAAAGGGCACAATCTGCCAGATGTTCCCCATTGCAAGTAGTGAGCACGCTTCTGACTAAAGTTTTCCTCATAAATACTTTCCTTCTCCAAAAGGCAGCATCTGGGCTTTAGAGTGCTATCATAAAGGCCTTCTTTTGGGCTAGATGTGCAGCATAGGAGTAGTTTAGACAGTAAACCTGGAAGGTTATTAGACATCAGGAAAAATACCAAAGGAAAGAACAAGTGCAATTAATAAAACATAAAACATTTGCTCCATAAAAATCTAGAATATCATCATTACTGCTTCAAATTAGACGAAGAGTAATTACCCCCAAGACGTTCTGGCACCTTCTACATCTTGTTTGCAAAAGTTTGACAAAACAGGAAAGACCTAGTAAAGATAAGGATATTAAAACTCTGTTGGATTAATAATGGGAAGAGAGTTAAAATAAATTAAGTGAAATGACAGTACAATCACAATTGGACAGCACTACTTATCTGCGTATGGAGTGTGCGCACATGAGCATCTGAACCACACCAAAGGTGACCTTGCATAGTCTCGTCTGATAGAAAAGCAGATTAAAATTCCAATCCATCTCAAGTATTGTCATTACCTACTTTTAATAATACAAACTTAGTGGAAGAGTCCAAGTGATTGTTTATGTGAGCAAGTGCTTGATTTGCTGAAATTGTGCTGCCTTTTGCACTGAGGTGATTTAGACAGAGAATTTATTAACCAGTTTTAGGAGCACAGGAATGCTTTGTGAACAGGGTGGAAAAAGTCCTTATGAAGCTTTACTTTAAAGGAGGTCTCTTTATAAGATTTATAGCATGAGAATCAATATCGTAAATATTTCTACCGTTTATCTGCAATAAGGAAAGCAGAACCCCTCTATATCGCAGTGGTGTAAAGGCAGCAGAAAAGTCAAGGTTAAGACTGTCTTTTAGGCATATTCCTTCTCTGACTAGACCAGGCAAGAATTACTGGAGACAGCAAGCGCATGACCCGGGGAGGGGCAAAGGTGATGATCTCCACAGCCCTTTGGTGCACTGAGTGAGTGTTGGCTTTAGCAGAGGAACAGATATCTCCTCTTGCCCAAGAAGAAAAGGAGTTGGGGAGGAGGACATGCTGAGAGTGTGTGGAGAGAGCGAGAGGAAAGAAAGATGGGCTGCTGGATGCCCTTCCCTCCCACCAGAGCCTGAGAAGAATAATACTGTGCTCTATACTGTGCTAAAACATGACATTTAGACTTAAGCAGTTTAAACAGTCCCCTGAGCTATGCTGAGGGTGCAGAACAGCTGTATGTATAATTAAGTAAAGCTAATTACAATAAATTAAGTTAACTAGAAAATCAGTCAGAGTTCTTACTCCTAAAAGTTCTGTTGTCGTTGCCACAGTTTAAACTGCTGCAGGGCAACATGCCGGGCCACCACAGATTGGCACAGATCTAGTCACTTATTCTTATTTTTAAATCAAAATTTGTAACTGGAAAATGTTGGAGTAATGGGGAGGGTGTTCGTGTGCCTGAATTTTAGCTGCAAATTTAGAAGCTCAATGAGGAGGCTGATCTCTCTAGGATAATTGTAGAGCCAAGGTACATGCCTTCTCCTCCTCTTGGCTACACAAGACTTCTTGAGTGCTCAAGTTGGCACCAGAATATGGTGTGAACATTTCCTTTGCCCATCAACTCAGCTATGCCTGCACAGCCCTACTCTGAAACTGTAACAGGTGCAAAAATTGTTGTTCTAGCACAACACACAGTCCAGTGAAAATGTAGCCCGGCTCCATGAAATGCAGCAAAGTTATACAAATATGCTGTGAGTCCTGTTGGGGGGGTGGGGGGTGCCTAACCACTTGCTGAGATTCCTGTTTCAAGCTGTGCCAGTGGAAAAGAGGCAACCTGCCAGGAGAAAGCCCGATTGTGTTGTAACTAGTGGAGGAGAATGTAAGCTAATGTAATGCAACCAGATGAATGGTAGATGCCTTGGATTTACGGTGGCATTGCTACCTTGAGGATCAACTCCAGGGAGAACAGTGTACAGTACTGGTTGCAAACATTTTATGGAGAAGAGTGCTGAGCAGATTTTGGCTCTAGCTAAGGACATGTGTGAGGCACAAATCTCTGGAGTTGGGGCAAACACACTGGGCAAGTGTCACTGTAGTTTGCCTTTTTCTTACACCCTTCCCAGAACATCTGCTGCTGTCCACTCTCAGAAACGGGATACTGGGCTGGAAGGACCTCTGGTCTCACCTTATACAAGTATGAGGACAGCACAATATGCTCCTTCAGTTGCAGGATGTATTCAGGAAGGAACAAATTGTGGTTCAGCTGGCACACAGCAAAGAGATGCCAAAGGCTGTGAGAATTCCTCCTGTGTCTCAGTGCTGTGTGCTGGAGTTTAAGACCAGATTGTGAGAGGGAGAGCAATCTTTCTTTGCAGAGTAATGACTTTACTTTGTGCAAGGAGAAAGGAATTAGATTGGCAAGTGCTTTGATTTTGCCTTCTCCCCATAACAAGGCAGTTCCCTGTGCTGGAGAATATAGACTGCTCTATGCATCACTGCCTCAAAGTGCTTGGTTTTCTCCAAGCCTCTCCTGGAACAGTGCAAAAAGGTGCCCCTCCCTCACCCAAAACTGGGGAAAAACCTGGACTGAGCCTCCTAGCAGCAAAAATACCATTGAAAACTACATTTAATTCATCTGTATTTGCCTTATTTGATAAGGAGGGATGACACCACAGCAAAGATTTTTTAGAATAAAAATGAGTCAGTAACTATCTTTAAAGGACTCAGTTTAAGGGTAGGCATAATGCAATCCACACAGGCTGTGAAATTATTCTCATCAGGAGGCTTTAAGGAATGTTTCTGGGAACCAAGGTGAATTAAAGTTTGACCTTCTTTTTAATATTGTCTTTCTTGACACTTTCTCTTATATATACACTTGTTTTCAGGTTTCAGGAATGAGCTGCATTGATCCTGTTTTTGGAGATCAGTCATAGTGGTAAACAGCAAGTCTCTGTGATTTATGGCTGGGCTTGCGGATAGGGCCTTAGAGATGTCTGAGCACCTGCAGCTGGAGATCCAGCTTCAGGAACCAGGAATTTAAGCCTTTCAGGTATAGCTTTCCCAGCTGTGCTCATTTGTGAGATTAAAACAAATGGGATGAGACAGTGATTATTACCAGTGATACTGATCACTGCTCAGCCCATGAGAAACAGATTTTTCTGCTTCTATAATATTCTTCAACTCCCCCTTCCCATCCTTGATCAACCCTTTAATAAAAGCTAAACATGCAGGATTTCTAATAACACCAATAAAAATGGAGATTGTCAGGAACTACTATGCATGTCGTGGGATTGACAAAATTAGTAGATAATTTTTTGGTTGGTGAAGTATTCAGACTAGTCAAAAGTGGTTTTGTTGTTGTTGTTGTATTGACTCACAATGTGGTTGAATACCAGCTACCCCAAGAACACAGCTACTGTGTGCAAGTCCTGGTTACTCATCCTAAATGGCAGCAATACAAAATAAAACTGTATGTGTGAACACTAAGTGTAATTAATGCATTTGTTTACCATTATACTTAATGAAAACAAGGGTAGCATAGAACAGACTAATGGCATAGCCACACATGCTTTGTTATCTTTTCTTTATCTATGACAATGATGGATATAAAGACATCCTATACTACACATAAACCCGTTAGTGACAGGAAAGACTGAGTCAGGACAGACTCCCCTTAAACTCCAAGCTTTAAATTCAGCCATTTTCCCCGCAAAATAAGTGATGCAAGGATAATTTTGGCTACGCAGTGCTGGATGCTGCCATGTTATTGATAGAAAGGGCTGTGCTACAACTGCAGCTTCACTTCTGGCTGCACAGCATGGACCAGAGTGCTAAGGGGGAAGTCTACCACCTTCTGAGCCACTGCTAAATCTGCTCTTTGGTACCGATGGAAAACTTCAGCATGTCTGAGATTCATAAGCTGATTTGTAACATTGCATCCTTTGAAACGAACACAGCAGCAGCAGCTAACAATTGTGGGGAAAACTCTGCAGGTAAATGGCACATCTGTATTGATGAAAAGCCACTTAATAAAGCATTGAAAACATGCCATTATTCATTAGCGGTGATTGAAGGCACAGATTTTTAAGGCCAGGGGGAATCATAATGATTTGATATGTTGACCTCCTGTGCAACATGGGCCAGAGGAGTCCTCTGGCACAAGGCCAACAGCTGTGTTTCAACTAGGGCATATTTCCTAGGAAATAAATTTTTAAAAAGCCTTTGAAATAAAAGCCTTCTCAGTCCTTCATAATGTGTTCCAATTGCTAACCACACTGAGCAGTAATCTGCACTCTACTCCACTATTCTTACTAATCTCTACTAATCAGTTCGTAGATATTAGGAGTAAGATTCAACCAATTTTGGGCACCTTCAGGAGAGATTTGCAACTGTGCTAGTCACACTAGGTGCGTTTCTCAGACAGTGGAGCAAATAGAAACTTTAAGGGAGTGGTTCATCTAACCCGTTTTAGACATCTACTTTAGACTGAGACGAATCGTGCTTTACAATCCACTGAGAGGATAGATTAGATCTGTGTTGACACACAGAGCTTCTGGATGGACCAGCTCAGATACAGACATCCATATTTAGCCAGATGAATCCTACCATGCCTTTTTTCTTGCTGAAGAGTTTGGCCTTTCCCAGTCAGATGCTTTTGGACTATGAGCAAACTACCCCTTAGGCCTGCCCTTGTTCAGGGAAACAGAACAGGATCCCTTAGTATCTGACTTGATTCTTAATACTTTAAACCTTTCTTACAGTCTTCAGATTCCTTCTTGGATTGTGAACATCAGAACTGGACACAATATAGAGAGCTGGTCATATATCAGGATGGTAAATATAGCAGTAGTAGGAGCAACAACATATGACTAGCTGTAGTAGGTCAGGCCTAAGGTCTATCTAGATAAATAGCTTGTCTTTGACAGTGATGTGTAGTGCATGATTCGGGGAAAGTTTAAAAAAGGAAAGAAGTGAGTGATACTTTCTGGACTCCTCTACCAGCCTCCAGCTTTACAACGTATACAGACACCTCTGTGCTCAAGAGCACTCCATGGAAGGTACTTACAAGAACTTGTCTCACTAAGCATAAGATTTTGGTATCCATAATATTGTATGCTAATGAGTTTACCAGTTTAAATATGGAACATTTAAAAAAATAATCCCTTTTGTTTGTTTTGAATCTGACACAATGTTTTCCTATCCTGTCTTCTGGGTTTCGTATCACAAGAAGACAGTGAAAAAATATCCCCCGGTATAACCTCCTTACTTGAGATCATCCTGTTTATCTACATTAGCCCTTCCTGCCACAGCAACCGGCAACACATCATCTGCTCCAAACCCCAAGGCGTTTTTCAGAGTTTCTGTTTCTAGAGGTGTGTTTTGTAATATAGTAGTCTTTGTCCCTGACATTTGGGCCTGAATTGAACATACCTGTCTGAATGTCAGCAAATTTATTTGTTGTTTTCTCTCATGATTTTGGGGATATTTACAAACTTTACCAGGATTTTTTTTTCCCCAGATAATTATTAATAATTGAAGTGCTAAGCAGCACAGGGTCAAGAATCGTATTTTGTAGAATGACTACTGGAACTAGAATGGCTTTACCATCGTTTTCTATTTATAATTACAATTCATTACATTTAAATATTTAACTGATACTAAATGCATTTCATGTGTGCTGCATTCATATATGTGTATGTGTTGCACTGATTTGTTTTATTGATCAAAACCTTGTGCTCTATAAAATTAGACAGCTAAATAGTTTAGCATTATCTACCAAACCTGCAGTCTCAAGAGGAAGCACCAAGAGATAAGACCTGTTCTCTTTGCAACCCCCTTGGTGGAGAAGGGAAATTCCTTAGTGCTGTTTACTGTTTTGTAAAGAGAATTACAGTGAAGTGCTCTCTTAAAAATGATTATGAATGAGTAAAATCTTTCTAAGATCTTCTTGTCATTTATTGTCTGCCATATTCTTCCTTCTCTCGTAAGACCCTGGGAGCACAATGAGAGATTCAGAGGCCGTTTTAGACTACAAATTAAGCACAGCCTGCAGTTTAGATCATGTTCAAACAAATCTGTCCCTTACTGGTTTGTGTGCGTGGTTTTTTTTTCCAGGGACAGAGGTGGTGGCATGGTGCAAGCCCAGATGTCAGTGCAGCATCCTTACCTGTAAGGCTGGATGTAAGTGAAGAGAACATATAGGAGCAAGAGGAGCCTGCGAGTGGGGAGCTTGCCAACAGAGATGCACTTATAAACAAACAATGAAATATCCAGATTTGGGAGCATGCAAAGATGAGAACCATGAACAGCTATGGCCCAAAATGCTTTGGCTGAGAAGAACTTGGGACCAGTGGCAGAGCCCATCCACAACCCCCCAGTGCCTTTTCAGAGAGACACCAGGGTGTGGGAGACTACGTAACCAGATTGCCGGCTGTCTTTACTCAGCACATTTGTCCACAGAGCAGAACCAAAATGTTTCTCTTTTAGGTCAGAGTAGAAATGGTGCTGCCTTGCTCGGAGGACATTGTCACAGCTCGGTTGGGCGACCCAGTGGAGGGGTGGTGTTCATGCCGTGGGACACATCCGAATTGCAGCACAGGTTTGCTCAGTTACAGAAGCCGCAGCACCCATAGGAGTTCTGCCACCATGACTGTGGCAGTAACTCTGCCCTTTGTGATTTCCCATTTTTCATTATATTTGAATCTCACTTGTGCTGCTGATCTCTGGTCTGTGGCACTTGTAATTGTAGAAATGTCTACTGCATTCTTTCCCTGACTTGCCTCAGTCACATCACACAAAACAAATTTCTGAAGGAGAAAATAGGACTTTCAACCTATGCAACGTAGCCAAAAATAGTTAACTCTTAAATGTTATTTACACTTTTATCTCCTTCCTCCTGGAGGTAGAAATGCTGCTGGCATCCTCCATGGGGAAGATGCTTGCCAGAGAGTGGAACGCATGAAAAAGCATAATTTCCTGAATCATCCTACCAAGGCGGCCACACTACGGAGGAGGAACAGAGCGACCTCTCTGCTTCTTCCCCATTTCACTCCATCTGGAGACGGATGTTGAACACAGGGAGCTGGAGGCAGAGGGGAGGCACATGGGGAGCTTTGTACCTCCCACTCACCACATTTGAAGACACCAGCCCACTTGCGCAGGCTTGCCCTCTCCTCTTTAGGCTGTTCTTTCATATATTAAGGAAGACCACGGAGCTATACCAAAGCAGGCCTTCTACATTCAAGTTAAAACAGTTATTTTATAGTTTTATAATTTCAAACAAAAAATTATAGTTTTATAATTTCAAACACACTGTAGCTCGCTCTGCGTGCAAAACATAAGCACAAACCCAGGATTCTGCTCAAGACCTCAGAAGTGAGAGGTCGATCTTTATAGATGATTTTCATTGCCTATGAAGATGAAGAGAAGGTAAAGGTTTCAGGATATTTGAAGCAGAAAGGAGACATGCCTGGCTCTGTGAAAGCAGTACCAGTGAGAGAGAAAGACATATCAGCCTTGCTACATCCAGCTATTCCATAAAAAAAATAATTTGGCTCACCCATGCTCAAGCAGGAACTAGTATCTCTTACACTATCAGAGATAAGAGGGACTTATAGTGACAGAGAAGTCATCACACAGTTAAAGAACAGAACCTGCCACCACCTGGTTTTCATTTTTACACTATGAATAAAAGGACTTTCTCAGGGTAAGCAGAAAACCATAAATCCTTATTGTAATATGATCTTTCACACACTAAAAGATGACATTAATGTGCCCTCTGATTATGTAATCTTAATCTTTCCATTGAATAAAGCATACCTGTACTTGTATATGTATATGTGTGTAGGAATAAAAAGAAGACAAAGGATAGAATAAAAAAAGTTTATCATTAAAAAATTATTTAGGCAGTCATCAGAACAGCTAAATAATATTACATATGAGCTATGCCATTTAATGTTTAGCAATGATTTCGCAATCTAATTGTCAGTGATCTGAGAGATCAGTTTCTACTGACACCGCTGTCCCAAAGATGCTTTGCAGTGTGGCCCAGGGTGAAATTTTCCCTGGCTTTAGCTCCTCACCAGCCAGCACAAATATAACTTAATCTACTGACTTTGAATTGCCACAGATATGTATGGAGGGATCTATATTTTTCTTAAATTTAGCAGCTCTACATCTGAGGAAAATTTTATACTGGAACTGCTGCACTGAAAACCAAGAAAAAAAATCCTGTGGAGCTGCAGGTCCATGGTGTAACCAGTGCCCCCAAACCGGCCGGCTCCAAAGCAGACAGAGTGAAATGCCTCATGACAAAGAGCATCTGAGCTGACCAATAACTTGACATCCAGTTTGTTTGGTCTTTGTATCACCACTGAGAAAGGATAAAGTTTCATGTCTGCCTATGCAGGGTGAACATAATTTATCATAGTATTTACTATCGATACAGTAGCACTATATCTACACCTCAAGACAAAGCCTGATAGAGATCTGCATCTCTGCAGAACATGAGGTTATACGGATGGCTGACACAACTGCTTCTGCAGGATTTGCAATAGTATAAATATGAAAACTGTCTTTGAATCAAAACGATCTTATTAAATAAGCATTCATGTCAATGGCATGGACAACACATTGTTTATTTTATCAGACGTATCCACTTATTCCACTAGTTCAACAAAGCATTGTATATTGATTTGACAAAGATACTGTCAAATCACTTTGAGTGACTGCTGCTGGTACCAGTATAGACCTTAATTTATATTCTGGAACTGTGCCCTCTCTGCCATCTTGGATCTTCCTTTAAAATCTTATAAGATGCACGAAAAAAATCTATTCGGCATTTTTCAGATTTATGACTCTCAAATGAAAGAAGGAACAGAAATAATCTTTCCATTTGTCAGCCTGTCATCTACATGAAACAGACATAGCTGCTGCTGCTGCAAGAAAATTCTATTACAGGTGCAAAATGGACATTTTCTTCACAAATATTTTTGTTGTTAATATAGCATAAAAATCTATGAAATCTTAGGCCAGTAGAATACTCATTTCATCTTATGAACAAAAAGACAAATCACAATTCACTTCAGCTTTTGACTTTGTTATTTTGTGCAGCTGAAAAGCTAGCAAATTCTGTGTAGTGCTTAGAAGTGCATGTGCCTGGTTTTGAGAAAGGTAATACGCAAAGTTGCTCTGTCACGTCAGTCTTCCACCAAGGAGATAACAATTGGAGTCCCTACAAGGTCCCTTGAAAGCATCAGGGAATGAAGGCCACCCACTCCAGCCACCTTGCTCGCTTACGTCCTCAGTAAGTCATGGCTGAGGACTGTCTCCAGACTAGAGACAACTAAGAACAAGCTAACTTTTTTTTACAGAACAACATGTTGCTTAGGAAATACACGCAACTGTGAAATTTCATCAGTAAGCATTAGGTTGACGGTAATATGAAAAACTGCCTGAAATATGAAACATAATTTAAATAAGAATAAAATGAAGATGAATAAAAAACCGTCAAGAAAAGGGGCAAAATTCCTCACCTGACCTGCTGTAGTAGCACATAATGTCCCTTTACCCCATCCCAAATGCTTCCCTAGGAAACAGATGGGAACCTGGAGACTGTAACTTGCCTGGGAGTGTGCGAGGTACAGAGATGCTTGGCTACGTGCTTCCTTTTCAATTGTCCGCTCCCTGGGGGAAGCAACCATCTCATCCTTATACAGTAGGTCATCCTGAACCCCATTTACTAAAGGACTTGACCATTGTTCTGAGAGCTGATCTCAGGAAAAGAGTTTCCATTTTACAGTTACTTCTCCAAGCAGACTGTGTTTCAAAGTCAGAGATCCTATACAGCTGTCCTGGATTGAGGTAAAACAGAACCAATTTTCTTTTTGGTAATTTTACTTTTCAGCTAAGCCTCTTCTAACTAACTGAACTCTCTGAAATTAATGGCATATTTTTAAGACTGTAGTCCACTTCCAGAGCAGTAAGACTTGATGTTTATAATTTATACCAAGGAATGGTATGCAGAGAGGCTCCTGCTTATACTTACTGCTATACCAACCACAGCCAGATCACTTTATTATTTGCCCCGTGAGAGGGTTGGAAGCGGAAAAGCATAGAGGGGTCGCGCCTACAGGGAGGAGCGGACAGGACAGGTGACCCAAAACTGACCAACAGGGTATTCCATCCCATCTGCATCGTGCTCAGCATAAAAGCTGAGGGACCAAAGGGTCAGATCTCTTCCTTCAGTTGCCGGCGTCCGAGGAGGAGTCTGTCTGTTCATCTGCCTTTGATCCCGATTCGTGCATTCCTGAATCCAGTTCTTGAATCCAGGTCCTGTCCATCACTGAGTCCAGTCTGGGACTTTCCCAGTGCCAGCTGGTGACATGATTGACATCCTGGGAGCTTGATACGGTTTTGTATATATTGTATATATTTCATTATTTTCTTATTAATATTATTATCTTTTCTTTTTATTATTTTATTATTAAAATTTTCATTAAAGTAGTTCAGTCTCTTTTTAAACTCATAAGTTTCTTCTCTCTCACATCCTCCTCTCCTTGAAGGGAGATGCTTTCCCTTCTCTGAAGGGGAGAGAGTAAAAGAGAGCATCTGTCATTCGTTTTAGTGCCCAGCCCAGCCCAAACCACAACAGCAAATGGATTCCAGGTGGAAACTTGATGTTTGCCTTATTTTGAAGAGTCGTAGACTCCACGCAATTATTTGGAACAAAGAAATGCTTAACACTGCTAGGATAATATAAAAATCTGCTGTGTTCAGAATTTAGAGATGTTCTGCAGCTGATGTAGTTAATGACATATTATCGACTGGATGGACAATTATTTCATATTCTCCTTTCTTACAAATAGAATATATCTAATTTTTTCTTAGATTTATTAGGATACAAGGAACAGAAAAAAGGAAGAAACAGAAACTGCACTCTTTTACTTCTGCAATGATGACATGAGTAAAGCTCTAATTTTCTGAGAAAAGTTATTTTAAAGTTTTGAGAATAGAGCACTGGATAATTCACCATTTTTATTCTGAGACTATTATGTTTATCCTTTGGTTTTAGTGGAGTTGGCATGCTCATAAATCCCACCTTCCTCTGGCTGTTATTTCTGTCTGGTAAATTATTTTTTTATTCACAAGGCAATAAAAGGTCACTGGAAAAAGGAATATAATATTCACTCTCATAAAATAAAGTTAAAGAGTATTTAGCATTTATATCTTTCCAGGGCAGTAAACAAAATATGGTTTATTTGACTCAATGAAGACCTATGATACTGAAAGAGATGAATCTAATTACTTGTTTTAACAGAGTAAGATAAATCTTTCCAGACAAATCTTCAATAATGCCATGTTTTTCCTGTGGAAGTCCACTACACAATTATACATAGGTGCCCATAGAAAGAGCAGCACTTTGGCTCTTATCTGCCAGAATTATTTATGAGATGCACAAGCGGATTTCTTAACCACTTCTGGAAGTACAGCACACTTTTAAGTTTCTAGTCTATTAAATTATAAAAGCAAAACATTGCTTAATAGAGTTTAGTACTAAATTTGATCATAAAATTGCAGGAATAACAGATTTTCCATTTTTCAACAAGCTTTATTTTGACTGAGGGCCGGTTCATGGTGTGTATTTTGAAAAATGAAGCAAATTAATTCCCATTGAAAGGAAAATTTAATTATGTTTAGTAGGAAAATGTAATTCTGTTTGAGATACTTGGTTTAAAAAAAACAGTACAGCAGCTAACCAAGTAAATGTACCTAAGTGTATACCAGAGCCAGAATAAGCCAGAATTTTTTAGAACAAAATTGTATGTGAAAACACAGTGAAATAATGCATAATAAAGTATGCTTTACATGTTGCAACTTCAATATTCAATATCATTTTCTTTTTTTTATGTGATTTCTTCATATTCATATTCTTTTAATGCAACCTGGAAGAATGGGAATTCTGCCAGAAAATCATACTGGTCCCAAATAGTTCCTTAGCAAGGAGGAGAATTTCATATTCACAGCCCAGATTTTTCCTGGTTGAGCCCATTATGTGGACATCTGACAGGGAAAAAAAAAAAAAAAGGAAAAAAGAAAAAAAACAAAGAACAAGCTTTTCTGCCAATGGAGTGATGAAACAAGGGTTTGTCCCAAATGCGGACTCAGCTTCAGATTTTAGAAATGAGAGTGAAGTTAAACACCCTTCTGCATTTGCCCTATGGCTTCTATCTGCTTTTCTTCATCTTAGCTCTGATCAGCCTCAGCCTATTCAGCCCATGCTCCTTGCAAACCCCAGTTCACTCCATTAATCTGTATTTTGCTTAAGTAATAGCAGTGGAAGCACTCACTTTTTGAGAACTTCTTATTCTTCCACTTGCTGTCCAGCAGATACCCTGCCATGGGAGGGAACTATTGGAAGGTAAGTCCTTCTCAGTGGCAATAGCACCGGACAGTATAAGGCTGATCATTCAGCTGGGAGGAAGGAGGTGTGTGTGTCTGTCTGTGTGTCTGTCTGTGTGTCTGTGTGTCTGTCTGTGTTATTTTCCCAGGACACAGGAGTTGTGCAGCCATTCAGCATGCTCCATTATGGTAGAATTTTTATAGAAAATGCTGTTGGCGTCCTAAAAAAATCATCTTGTAAAGTTAAGATTTAATTAACTGTTCTTTGGGAAGCTTAGCTCGAAATAAGTGGCCCATGTTGGCACATGGTAGACCTTTACACCTCAAGTTCTTACAGAAGGATTACAATGAAAATATGTAAGTAGCTTTTTCAGTTTTGGGCAACAATTTCCTTATTTCAAAGGAAGGAAGGAAGGAAGGAAGCAAGGAAGGAAGGAAGGAAGG
>VZSZ01006963.1:1615151-1656067 GCA_013398815.1 Ibidorhyncha struthersii | reverse complement strand
AAGAGGAAGAGGAAGAGGAAGAGGAAGAGGAAGAGGAAGAGGAAGAGGAAGAGGAAGAGGAAGAGGAAGAGGAAGAGGAAGAGGAAGAGGGGAGAAAGAGAAAGGGAGAAAGAAAGAGAGAAAGAAAAAAGGGAAGAAAGGAAGAAAGGAAGAAAGAAAAGGGAAATTATAGCATCTGCAACTTATGACTGACAAAGAACTGGAGTTTCATAGGCAATTGAAACCAGAAGTTCATACTGATGAAAAAGAACCTGAAGTACAGGTATTATCATTGGCTTTGCCTAAATGATTCACATTTTCAATCAAAGGCTCTTAAACAATTTCAGTTTTAGGAAGTGGAAAAATGGAAAAAGGAAAAGAACAAATCCTGTTACATAAAGCTAGGAATCTAAACAAAACTGGTTGGGTTTTCCCTTACTGCTTAGTTTCCAGCAGTCCCACTGGAGTTAGGGAAAGCTTCAGGCACTCAGCATCTCTTACAACCCAGCTTTTTTGTGTAGGTGCCTAAGTTCAAGCAGAAGACTACACTGTTGATTTTTTTTCCAGCAAATAAGCCTTAATCCTTACATACTTTTCCCTCAATTAGCATGATTCACGAGGCGTATCTGCTTTGTAAAGAGATTGATAGATTCAACAGAACCAAGTTGTACTTCCAGTGCTCCAGTAACCACTGAAAAAAAGACCTTCAGAGGTCCTTCACTCCATTCCCTGCCTCAAGGCACCAGCACCTACACCTAGACCATCTCCGACAGAAACTTGCTGCTTCGTGCTAATAGCTTAAAGAAAGTGGGGAAATGGTCCCAATAAACAAACAGGAAATAAGAAAAGTGCTTACTCTTTTGCATAGTAATTTTTATAATCTAGTTACTTGTGCTGACTACCATTTCCTCTATTATTCCATTAATTAGATACTAGAACTATTTTCAAAAGTAATACAAGCAGATTTTAGCCAGATCTGAGAGAGTCCTTTAACAACCACACGTATACACATTTGAAATCTAAAAAATAATTCGTTCCCTGTTCAGCTGCCCAGTTGTGGGTTTGGAGAACTCTCCTCTACTTGCATCAGGATCTAAACATCCAAATCTTGCAGAAGAAAAAAACTTCCCCCAATTTGCCTGCTTGAAAATCCACATCTCCACTAAACAGGTTTTGGCTATTACTCTTTTTCAGTAAAGGACCACCCTGATGTGGTACTGGAAACTGCCCAAATGCCATTGTATCCGGTAGGAAGATAATTTCAAAACAGGGTCTCAAAGAGGGATTGAAGTTTGATGGAACTTTTTCTTCCTTTCTATCTCAGTATTGAAAATCAAATATAATCACTATTTATCCTTCTACCTGCACAGCTCCCGGCCTTGGGCTTCTCAAGTGGCACCATGTAACTTCATAACTCCCATAAATCAGGTAATCCTGTGTATTCAGTCCTAGAGGTGCCACAAACTCATTTTTTAACCCAACAAGATTTATTGGGTGGTGATTTTTCATGCCTTCTGGCACCCCAAGACAGTGGATATTTATATTTTTCCTCCCAACTTATTCTCTAACATTTCAAAGTAATGACTGTATATCATGGTTTGTGTTCCAAAAGTATCACCTCATGATGAACCCCCTACTCATTCATATGCACAGGATCTAAGAGTTCTGCCATTTTTTTCCAATGTCTGACTGTGCTGCAGGTTTTTACAATGAGAGAATGGATCTATCTGGAACAGTGTGTTTTGCACTGTTATTTTGAAAGACCTTGTGATGTACCAGTATAATGGATCTCCCCACCTTGGTATTTGTAGAAACTGGCAAGCCACAGGAGGTATTTTATGCCCTGAATAACAATCTGTTACCAAATCTTGTCATCAAATTTTCAAGAGACTATTAAGAAGATAAAGAAATTATCTGTAAATAGGATACTACAGGCAGTTTCTCTCTTAATACCAAAGTGTCCTGATGCTCCAATGATTGAAGATGGAATGATTTTCAACGTTGTCAGGAAAATACTAAACGTATTGTTGGAATCAGTAACACTACAGATTTAAAGGAGTAATACTGTTCAGATAAACTTCCCTATTCTCATGCTGAAATGGTGAGAGTTGAAGATTCCCTGAAAAGCTATATATCCAAGGGAAAAGAAACAGTAGGAAAACTGCACATTTGAGCCAGGCTTAAACTACTTACCCTGGAGCAAAGCCAATGCTTCAAAGCTTGGCAAAGAAAACAAACACACTAGAGCAGTGAAACGCAACATGGCCTAGCCCAAACTTGCCTATATTACTGTCAGTAAAGTCATGTGATTTTTATATGAACTTAACCTATCTAATAAATGATTGTCTGTTCTGGCTTCTGCTGTATTTGGTTTCCTGATCTCTGTGCCATTTTGGTTAGACCACCAAGGAGCTGGTAAGCGTAGAGCTAACTGCAGCCATGCACATCCTATTGCAGCCGCACATCCACTAATTGTCAGCTCGGTGGTGTGCAAAGATAGCTCTCCTCATTATAAACATTAGACTGCAATACAAATATTATTAGGTGTCATCATTATAAAGTTGATAATACTAGAATGTTATTAATATTTGGAGTGTATTATGTTATGCTTCACCCTGTCAGTGTTTTGTTTCCAGAAGTTTCTGTGACGCATTTTACAGTTTAAACATTCCCTGATTAATTTATCTATAATCCTACCATTGTCTCTTGGAAGGCTATTGTAGCACTATATGTAACATCACCTAAGATCACGTAAGCGTGCATTGGTTATAAATAGTTGTATATTCAAAGCTCTTGAATAATGTGAAGCAAAGCCCTACCCGAGCCTCTCACTATACAATATTTGAGAAGCAGGGCCTAGAAGTGAAGAAAACACAGAAAAAAATGTATTTTAAATGCAGTCCTACTAAAGCATGACGGTCATTGCCTGAGAGTTCATAAAAGGTGCAGACTGCTTGTATATTAACAGCAAAGGTGGAATTGCTACAATTAGTGTTGAGGTCGGGGGTCTGATTATAAAAGAAAAAACTTAAATGCTCCTTCAAGACCCACAGAACTAGGATGAAGGCTGATGCTCGAAGGAAAATAAAATGAACATGTGCTGGACCTCTGCCCTCATGTGAACTAACTCTACTTGGCCGCTTTTACCTATCTCAGAACAGAACAAAAATCATTTCACAATTTTTTCATCAGTCCTCAACTAGATCTGTGTGCAGTATCAATATCAATAACAATATCAAGCAACTTATCTAACAGTTCACGCAAAACTGAAGCCCTCTTTTCTGTAAAAATGAAATCCGCACCCAGCCTCGATCAGATTTGGCCTCCATATGGCACAACATGGCCATGGGACATCAACTGTCTTTTCAGCCTTGTGCCTAATCATAAACTCAAGGAGGGATCCGATCCATGGCTGAGGCTCGTTTGCAGACCTTCCTGGAAGGGCCCCTTCAAGGCCAATGGTGGCCCAGTCTCCAAGTTAGCCTGGAGCGCAGGCAGCCTAAACTGCAGCCTGCTGACCCTTGTACAGCAGGAATTAGTGATAAATTGTAAAAAATCTACAAGAACGAGGAAGCACGCCAGACTGGCACCCTCCACGTGCTCAAAAAACCTAACCTCCAACTCTTTTCCATTACTAACCTACATCCAACCTGTCTTTAACAAAAAGACAACTTAACTTTGACAAAAACCCATACCCAACAAGCACATAAAGTGTAATACCCTGTGGGTGCCAGCCCTCACCCTCACTGTAGGAGATAAGCAGAATTCAAACATTAAGCAAATATAAAGCAGAATTCAAACATTAAGCAAATATAACAAACCTTAACGCTATCCACAACCCTATAGATACCAGCACTCACCTAGCTCTTAAACCAACATGGACAAGGTCTCAGAGGATCAAGGAGTAAGACTATCAAATCAGGCCTCAGTCCCAATCACAACCCTAATTCAAACTACAACCTTGAGT
This sequence comes from Ibidorhyncha struthersii, assembly GCA_013398815.1. Lineage (NCBI taxonomy): Eukaryota > Metazoa > Chordata > Aves > Charadriiformes > Charadriidae > Ibidorhyncha > Ibidorhyncha struthersii. The sequence continues at coordinate 1,652,121 of VZSZ01006963.1, read as the reverse complement.
TTAATCCTTCTTGTCCCTTTCTTATTACAGTTTCGTCCTAGGTTTGCATGACATAGACATTTGAACAGTAAGTCTATCACTTCAGCCTTTTCCATCCACAACAATAGATCAAGAAGAAATTATTCCTTAATCTTATGACATAAATCAATTTCAATTCAATTGTTGCAGAAAGCCCCAATAGTTGAGCAAGTTCTTGGCTTGGTTAAACTACTGTCAATAAATCAATCTATTTCACATGCTAAGTTTTGAAGAGTAAAAGTAAAAGAAAACTTTTACCCCCTGGGATTTTAATGAAGGGTAAACTAAGTCACTAACGTACATAAAAATCAAGTGACCTGTTTCAAAAGTTTAAGACATTCGGCAAACAACATTTATTCTTCTGAATGCTCAGTTGCTTTGGGAACCTTCTAGGAGGAATTCTTTTGAGGAAAACTAGATCTGGAGAAAAAAAGTAACTATATTGGCTCTCAGAAACATGAACATACTAAAGTTAGCACCCTGGAAAGCAGCAAAATTGAAGCAACCTATAAACTGGAAAGATATTGGAGAGAAGACGTGGAACGCTTAGCAAGATTGTCTGAACCAGAGGACTGCAGTAAGGATTTATGATTTAAAAATTTACAGTAGTTCCATCTGAAGGAATTTTAACCATGTAGAGTGCTCACTCTTGAAGTCACAGCAACTGTCAATATCTCTCAAGAGAATGACAACCCATATTTTTATGCCTATCAGTCCAAAATTTCCTTCCTAATAATGTTTTTTAAGTATACATATATGAAATGGGAAGAAATTCCTGGGAAAAACCTGTAAAAAAATAATCAGGTAAAATTTGTATGGTGCATACTAATTTCACATGTCCATATGGTTGTGTAATTTAACAGATGATACTGGAGAATGTAATATAGATTATGTTAATAGGTTATGGATTATGCTAACAGAGTGAGTGCTTGAGAACCTTATGGAATAGGATAGAAAATAACTTCTTTTTTAAAACTTTTTGTCTATAGCAAACACAGAATTGTTTACTAGCTAAGAAGCAAAGCTACTGAACAAAACTGGTCTGGTTTTACCTCAAACCAGGACACTCAGTTAGTGGATCAGAAAGAATTTAAAAGAGCCTGACTTATAGTTACCAGTATGAGTAAGAATGAAAATATCTCAAAAGCTGGCAAAGCACGTTTGGGCTCAGCCCTGCCACCTATATTGATGAAGAACTATGCGGTAGCACCATAATGCCCTCTCAAAAATTACATATTAGCATTTTTTTTAAAAAAAGGGACCACAGGATCGTGCAAAACCAAATGCATAACTGCACGGTGACGCGCTCCAGCTCAGGCAGCGGCTCGCTGCTGCTGCACTGTGGGCTGGGGGGAAAGGACCCTGCTGGGCTCAGCCAGAGGTGCTGAAGCTGTAGCCCACCCTGCTAACAAGGTTGCCACGGTTACCGCAGGGATGCCAAGTGTGGAGATGCAGGACTGTAATAGAGAAGCTTTGCTTCACTAAACAAAAAAACTAAAAAAATAGAGGGAGATGATTAAATGCTAGAGGATTGCTGCAAAAATAAATAAAACAATAAAAACATTAACAACTACATGCAGGCAAAATGCCAGAGCTGGCAAAATTATTGCTAAATCCTGAATTACCTGCTGATTTTCAAACGTGCTTTACAAACCCAGGGGGGAATTTTTGGCACAACACAATTACTTTAACATTCCTGTCTCTGTTATACCCTTTACCACTCTCACGGTCTGCTCACATTTATCCCACCTATACCACTTGCAGACAGACGTGCAGGACAAGTCGAAGCCTCAGCTTCAGCCACCTATGCTGGTTCAGGACAACTCCTCCTGCATTTGGCCGTAACGGGTCTCATCCAGGAGTTTTTTAACTGGGCCACAGGTTAATTCAATGTTTGAGTATAAGATACTGTTTGAATCAGGACGGCTGCTGTGCGTTGTCCCTTTTTGACACAGCGGGTCTGTGTGAGACAGGGTACCTGGGGCCGAACATCAGAGCAGAGGCATGAAGCCGTGCTGCTGAGCTTGCCACGGGCACACGCGCAGCCCTGTGTAAGCACAGCAAGAGTGTGACATTTGATTACACAGGCAAGGGTAAAATAGCTTGTATCTGAGTTCAGAATTGAGCCCCTGGTATAATTACAGCCTTAAAATATGAGTTCAGAAAGTTCAGAAACTGGTTCCTGTGGAATGCACTAACACTTTGAAAGACTCCTAAAATTTTGAGAAAATTCCATCAGTCAGAATGTTAAAACTGGTCGTTTTTTCATCATTTGGGCTTTTGCTTTTTTTTTCCCCCATAATTTTCTGCTTCTATTTTATAGTTTGCAGCTGAGGAAATTCTCGTGCTCTTGCCTTTCTTTTTTTTTTTTTTTTGACATGGAAGCACATACGTTTTATGATATCCTTACAAAATCTTATGTAATCAGCATGAGGTCAGGAAGAGTCATGGAATAAAAGAGTTTGAGAGAAAACTTGTCTTAAAAGTAACATCCCATCACTTACATAATTATTTGTGATACCATATTATACTGAGAAATTACTTTGAATAACAATATTTACACTTTTTTTTGAAGAATTCCTTTTTATATCTTCAATCTAAACATCTCAGGCCTAATAATTCCTGCAAAATATTGTTCTTCACGACAGGCTGTTTCTTTGGCTGTGAAACTTAGGTGGGACACTTCTGCATTAGTATTCTTAACCATTGCAGCTATCTAGGGTATCATAGAAATCTGTTTCTATTCTAAACCATTTCTCTTTGAAGCTACTAGTTTTGAATATTACTATAGCATAAATCCTGAACAAGGAAAGGGTGTCTGGATGTATTTATTCTATAAACACCTAGTAGAAAATTAAAATTTATAAGGCAAATATAAGAATGAAAAAGAATAATTAGTAACTCTAAATGGGCAGTTTACCTAGTGGAAAAATAATTTTCTGAACTTAGCTATTTAGGTATGCATCTTTATTTATTGTGAAGGTTTTCAAGCCATATAATTAAAGTAGACAACGTTGGTTCATGACCTTCAAGTTCAGCCTGCATTGTGAAAAGTCCTGTGAAGCAAGTGGCTTAGCATTGTGGCTAATTCTGCTTTTGCCAGTTTATGAATCTGCAGTGCTTTTAGGAGATGAGGGAAGGTGACGATGGCAGAAGGCCCAGGATGTTTCCATTTGTAGGGGCCAAATCCAGGCAAATGAGTAATCCGTCTCTTATCCTCAGCGGTGATTGGTTTGAACACAAGGATCCCTTCATCCAGAGTGATGAGGCTTGTTTCCACTGGGCACTTACAGAGGCTTTGGCCTTAAATATTTTTTTAGCTACCTAAGTGTCCATTTCCATATTTCTTAACTCTTGGCTTTCTCATAAGAGGAACTGTGAATGTCCTAGGCTTCTGGAGGTTGTACTCATATCAGCCAACTTTGAATTTCTGGGTTTGTCTCTCTCCTCCTTTGGACACACTCTTCAAGCCCACGTGTGAAATGGGGATCGCAGGAGCTGACTTCTTTGTCCTAGGTTCCCTAGGACGTTCCATGTGATGCCTCCAAAGCCTCTGCTTGGCAGTAATCAGGGAGAAGAAGCAATAAGAGAGAAAAGGTAGAGAATCTGTCCTAGGTATCAATAGCACCCCTTAATTTTTTTAAACAGCACGACACCAGTTTTGGTTCCACCTTATTCCAAACCCGCCTTGTTCCTGGATACCGGTTGTCAGACGTACAGGAGAGGAACAGGGAAGCCTGATGTACAATCTGGAGAGAAGAAAGCACACTGCAAGGGTACCATCTTCTCCTGCTGCCCTTTTCAGGAGATTTTATTCCTCTTTTTCTCCTTTGCTCTTTCCACACCTCCAATTGGAAGAGACTCAGACTGGAAGAGAGTGCAAACAGAAGACAAAATACTGCATTGGCTGCATAAAAATCCCATGGCAGCAGACTTTTTAAGTCACAGACAGGTTTGGGATTTCATTGAGGTATAAAGCTGAGGAAGAAGCTGACAAAGGCGAGAAAAATCTCCCAGCACATATAGAAAAGAATATAAAAAAAGAATGTAGCCAGATAAATTGCTGTTTATACAAATGGCGTGAAAGTCTATCTTCAAAATATTCAACATATACATAGATCTATTCAGAATGTCTCTGTCTTTCTGTCTGTCACAAGTTTTCTGCAACTTTGAATTGTTGGACCGGATAACTGAATTTAAAAAATTATGTCAAGTGTTTAGCAGTAACAAATGGGTATAATAATGGTCAGAATTTCAGTAATACAATTATGACATTTTTGTGAGAACTGGGGTTCTCACAAAATTAAAGGGATTAAATGTCTCTCTTAAGGTTTACGGTTTGATGTGAATCTATAAATCAAAAAGGCTGCCTGCAATTCAGCTGCCTAAAAAAAAATAAATTTAAAACGCGCACAGAGCTTTTGATCTAAATGAAAAACATGAAGAGAAAAGTTCTCATGTTAAAAATTTGAGGCTATGTTGAGACTGACTTTTTGGATTTTGTATTTTTAAAAGAAGTTTAGAGGCAACTAAAAGGATTTTTCCACCTTATCTAAACTAAATGAGAGGACAAAGGGAGGACTGTCCAGAGTACAAACGATGACCTATGAGATTAAAAAGAAGTCTCTTTGTTGCAATTTTATCATCACTTGTAAGTGACAAAGTGCCAAAAGACAGGTTTGTGGCAGCAGCAATATATTTTCTTCAGGGCAGGAAAATCATCAACAAGGTGTCTGTATATGTGTAGCACTGCTTGAATATGAAAGCAATTTTCTGAAGCCCTGCGGCTTAATTCTATTGTTTTCGTCAAGAACGAATATTCTGGATCACAATCTTCAGTGACTGATAGTAATGGACATGCTGAAAAATGGATGAGCAAGTTCCTTAGATGACTGCTGGACAAGGCTCCAGTACCATCAACAGCAATATTTGCATTTATCTAAAAAGAGATTAAATGCTAACAGGGTTTCAGTACATTTATCTGCCTGGCGTCTGTGTATGGTTCCCATTAAATTAAAGAGGGAAGGGAAATATGTAAAGGGAATATAACGAAGAGAAAGAAGAAGAAAAAGGCATGCTGCATGTAGAGAGCAACTATAATATTCCCTATTCTAGAATGTATTTATTCTAGAAAAATATCAACGAGGGATGCAGAAATACAAGCAGTCATACAACTGCTCAGTCAAAGTATAGGTAATATGGAATAATAGAAATCATTGCATGATCTACCTCTAATCTACTAACATACCTTTAAGAAAAGCTAATTATGCATCCAATATTCATGCTTAATATCTTCTGAAAAATGCCTCAGATACGTGACAGCCAGTTCTTTTCCTACAGCAGGATCATATCCTCCAGCATTTGATGGCAACATAAATTACAAGCTGCTTTAATTATTCACTTCCATCTAGCCCAGCCAGCACCTTCATTATCTTCCCATGCAGAGCACCCTCCAACTCGGAGCAAAGACTGTGATTGCGGGAGCAGGTTCTGTAGACAAGCTCAAGGGATTCTCTTTTCATTGGCAATTAGAGATAGTCATTGACTTCTCCATCCACGCAAAATCAGCCCCAAAAAATCACTGTTTTTTTCCCAGTTACGGAATTTAATTAATGTTTTTTGTACAAATTATTTTAAGGTGTGAAGAATATTTGTGTTTGATTCTATTTCTTCTAAAAACAAGAAAAAACATACCTTAGGTAGGAATGAGATGGGACACTGAAAGTATATGACTTCAAGCAAAAATTCAATATTCTCACCCTGATTCAGGCAAGAATATAATCTAGGTACAGGCCTCACTTTACCCATGTAAGCAGTCTCTTTTCAGACATGGCAAAATTAAAGCGGATGGAGGTAAACATAGGCAAAATTAAGTCTGTTCAGTTCCTTGCACGTATAAACTAAGGTATTTACTCTCCAAACTTCAAAGCTATTTAGGCACCTTAATGTCTCTGAGAAGCTGGGCATTACTCAGGAACTCTTGAATTGGGATTCTGCAATAAACAGAGCTGAAACAAAATGATATTTTAATGAATTTATGCAATTAATCTGATTAGAAAATCTGATTAGAAAAATATTATGATTCTGTATTCAAATTATTGTCTTGATCTTTACATTTTGTATTTTTTGCATTAAAAAGCCCACCTTTATATGAATTTTAAACTAGATTGTCCAGTTAGTGCAAAAAATTAAGCCATCAAAATAACATTGGGAAAATAGTTTTCGGAAGCATTAATTATTTGCTTATTTACAAATTGAAACTTTCCAAGTCTAATTATACAGGAAGGTTCATTAGCTCTCTGCTGCAGGAGTAACACAGCTCTGCTGAAGACACATGTTTCTAGTCTGTTATAAAGTTCATAAAATGGTGCCTTGGGGCCAAAGCACAAAGCTCAATGGAAGCTAGCAGTGCTTAGTCAAGGATGGGCTCTGCCCATAGCTTGTTCTATTCCTGCTTTTCTGGGGCAACAATCTTTTACAGTCGTCACTGGAGATGATATCCAAGATGATAAACAGTGTATGGGTATGCATATGCTGTCACCTCTTCAGCTAACGGAGAATTTCCCGAGTGGCGATGAAGTAAAAGGGCTGTCTGGTTACACGACCCACAGTTTACAAGGTGATGGCGTCTCCCCTAGTGGGACTCTGTTGGTTACGCTCGGAAATATTTTTGCCTAACCTCCATGAAAAACAGAAAACTACAGCAATCTGTCTTTAACTCCCACTCTAATAAACTGTGAATAATAAGTGGCTGAATACAACTATCACAAGTGAGGCTGCTATTCAGGTTAAATATAATAGCATGCACTGACTACACGAAAGGCCATAAGGACAAAGGGAACTGTTGGTGGTGTTAAACACGGATTAAAAGCCTAACTGAATGCCTAACTAGGGAAAAGAGTATTCTTTATACCTCAGGTATGAAAAGGGACTCATGGATACATTTCTATCTAATCCCTTTCAATGACAGTAAATTTTGAGGCTGTTTCCTATAACAATACATTCTGAAAAACATTTAAAAACACATTTTGCATGGGTATTATTCCTGTAATTATAAAACTGATATGAAACAAGTATTGTGAATGTCTTTAGTGACTGTTATAGTCTATTTGAAGAATTAGAATATTTCTTGAATTGAATTCACCTTTGAATGAGTTTACCTCACAGCCATAAAGATAGCTCTTTTTTTTTAAAGGAAACTTGTAAAAGAATATGGTATTACAGTGTAAGATAATGTAAAAAGTGTTTTACAGTGAATTCCAGTGCAATATAACCAGCCTCAGACCCTCCACTTACGTTTCTTAAATTTCCTCAAAACTGGCTCCCTCCATGAAACAATACAGCTAGTCACAACGCAAGCCCATGACTGGATCGTGGAGGCCGATCTCATTAGGGCCGGGGATTCTGGGAGGGGGCTCCAGAAAGATCAGACTATCAGCAAGAAAAATAAGTCCATTATTTACCAAGATATTGGCGTTCTGTCTCTTCATTCAACTACTTGTTACACCGCACATGAGAACTACAGTACTGAAAATATACTGTATCAGGAATGGCACACAAGATCTATGAACAATTTGTCCCTCCTGTCATTGCCAGAACAAGCCTCACCGCAGATCAGAAATGAAGCGAATCAAAAGAAAAACCTGGAAAAACCTCAGGCATCAGATATTCCATTCAAACAACCCACATATCAAGGGCTAAATTTTCAAAATTTGCGAAGTTCGAATTGTGTGACACTATTTACATGAAAATGCATACATGCGCCAATGAGGCATTTCTGAGTGTATGCCTCCGGTTTTGCATTTAAGGTACAGGTATCTGTATTTTACCCTGTACTTGACACAGCTAGACCTTGAAATCACATAGGTATTTTGTTCAATGTAAAAATAATAAATCATTTGAATGAAAGTTATTTACATTCTTACAGGTTAAAAGAGCAGTTAACAAACTACCACAGTGGAATGCTTTATATGAGCAAGATTTCTACAATTGTTGGGACAGATGAAATGGACAGTCATGCAAAGATCTCTGGACCATCAGCCCTGTGGTATCTTAAACAAGCACGTCATATAATTCCTTTCCTGTATTCACCAAGCTCCATCTGAAAAACTAGGTGTCTTGTCTCCACAGCCCACACTCAAGAATTTCAGGAGCTCTCTCTCCTAAAGGTTGCAATTTTTCTTTAGATTTTAGCCTAAATATATTTATTCATTCATATGTTTGCTCATCTATACTCATTTGTTTTGAGTCAACAACGCCCTTGATTTTAGGCAATTCTTCTTAATTCCTTGTGTCCACCTTCCTGATGTCATTAAATTGCATCCTTTTCCAGCTTACTTTTTGCAAAGCTAATAAAACCCTGTTGTGATCTCCAGTTCCTTGATCATCCAGGGAACTTTTCTTTGCAATTGTTTCTAATGGATTTCAGCTTTATTGTAGATAAGCGTGCAGAATTTTATCAGTACTCCAGATGAAACCTCACTAGGGCCTTATAAAATGGCATTCACATTTCCTTCTCTCTTAGAAACATTTCACCTGATACATCCTAAGACTGCTTACTTTTCACAGTCCTGCATCCAACCAATTTCAGAGTTATCCTTTGACTGCCTACAGCTGCTTCCACATCGCTTGAGACACCTACTACGGGTAACAGCAGAGGACACAAAGACAAATGGTGCAGAATTACTCATGCCCACACTGCCTGGGACATGCAGTCCTTTCTGTACTGAGCACCAACCATGTCCAAATTGCACAGCACTTGATCTGGGTCCCCTGTGGTGCCTGCATGGTATTCCTGTGGCCCTAAGAATTAATACTGATCCTCTTGTGCCTTTCCGGTTAGGGTGCCCAAATGAAAGGGAAACTGAATTGCGGTATGCCAGATTCACCTGAATCTTTTTTTTTTACCCTCTGTTACTTGCACCAGATGGTGGCCCCCTACTTGACAGAAAACATTGCTATTGCTCTCCATTGATCAGATCGATGCAAATTACTTTTTTAATTGGATCATCTCCTGGTCACCTCTTAGATTATTTTCTGTGGCCATTTCATACTTAAAATCGCCACCGTTTCCCTACGTTGAACATAAAATAACATCAACTGGCATTGATTCAATGACTGTTTACTGAAGAAATCAGTCTGTTACCAGTCTGTTACCTACAGATATACCACTAAACAAAACAGCACCAGTGAACAATGGAACTCCTCTATCATGAAATTATTAGAAAAGTCCATGATACAATTTTGCCCTTTTTCAACTAGCTGTCTCAGCCAACCCCTAAGCACAGTGTAGGCATTACCACAAGCTGGGAAATAGTCTCAATTGGCAGCATGCATGGAGACAACCTGTTGGAAGACTAAAAGTATTTAATACTATGGACATGGGTTGTGCCATGCTGTTGGCTTGCATCAGAATACAGCCCCAGGCTCTCTTAATTTGCTAGGGTAGACTCAGCTCACATCATTATTAGCCTTGCCTAAAGATAAAAAAAAATACTTCAAACTCTTTTGGAATGATTACAAACACTTAAATACATTTAAGTCTGTATTTAAACGCATTTCTTCAATGTGTGCAATGGTTTGCCATTTTGTCAGACCTTTAGGAGGCAAGACATTCAGTGAGAGTCTTGTAACCTTGTTTGGATATACTGAAATCTAATTGTGAACATCACAGCTCGCTTTATCTCTGTGATGAACAGAACCAGTCTCTGCATTCAGACACCTCGAAACTTTGGGCATTTTGCCCAGCTTTGCTCCTGGCATGGAGAAAATGATATTTTAGTATTACAGGGCTTTTTCCTATAGCACTAAACCCATCGAATTCCTAGAAGATAGTTTCTGCGAGTAGAAAAGTGGGACTATAAAAAGAACATAAATCTGCAAAGGTGGTCAGAGATTGTGATCATACAGGGTTTGTGCAAATCATACAGAGTTTCAGAGGGGCAAACCCTTATCAACAGAGACGCAGCAGCTCCAGCGAGTACCCTGCAGAGACACACACATTGGCCATACCTCTTTGTGTGCTCTGCTGACTCCAGTGGGACTGCACATACGTACAAAGCTCAGCAGGATCAAGGACAGCCTGTTTCAGATTCTTCTGTGATCCTGACTGGCTCCTATAGGTTCTCTGTAATTAATAAGTGATCACCATGATGCATTATGCATTCAACAATCTTTTTCTTATACTAAGCTATTTCTTCATTCTCCCAAGTAACATAGATATTGAATTCTTACTAAACGCATCACACTCGGTTACTGTTGTCTATTTACTCGGGCTGCATCTTTGTGCCCTTGCTTTCCCAACTACTCTTACTAACACTCAGGAAATGCCCGAGTTGATTTCGTTAGCATTTTTATAGTACTGGGAGCAAAGAGGGAGGGGATAATGAGAAGGAAAGGGATCATTTATCAAGACAGAGAATTAAAAGCAAGACTTTAACAAAAATATATTTGGGTTAAGATTTTGAATGGCATTTGCCTGAATTGTCTGGGAACCAATTTCTATCTGCTCTATCCTCCTGTGGCCAGAAGGCTTATACGATGCATTTTACACTGTGATTTTCCCCATATTATGAGGGGGGAGTTATTTCAGATTCTACTGTGCTTCCAGAGTTTCAAAGCTGAGTCTTAACCTTTCAATCTGCTTATTAATACTCATGTCATGGCTCCTGTTGAGAAAGAGGTTTAGTGTCACTGTCCTCAATCAGTGTCCTTTCATTCACTTTCATTAAAGAACCATGTTTTCCTGACAAAGGATAACAAATGGACGCTGTGGGTCCCTAATGTGCTTTTTGACTACAGAGCCTGTACCATTTCTCTGAAGCAATGGCAATTATTTGTCATTTTAATATGACTTGGCAAGGAGATCCAAAAACATATGACCATTATTCATCAATATGTATATCTTGTGCTTGCATTAATATTAGAATATCATTATTATTACCCTGACATTGTATGAGCTGGATAAAATTACATCATGTAAAAAATGTATTACGCTATGTTCAGCTATATCCATACAGCAAGGCAAAAGCAATTTAAAGACCTGTAGCAGCTCTGTGTTGAATGCTGCAATTTATTCTGATTAGCAGTGAAGCCCTTTTACCTGTGTATTAACGAAATATATTTCAGTATCGCTCCACTGTTAAACAGCATAGTTCTGTGTTACTGTTGTTAGCACACAGATATGATGATTTCATTCATTTTCTTTGTTCCTAAAATCTCATGATATTTAATACTCCTGGAATTCCTGGTAGGTGATAAAAAAAAATCAATTTCTGTTAATCTTGGAGAATGGCATAGCCATGTTTCTCCCATTTTTTCTATGTGTTTTCATTGCTATGGTTCGTGTTCAGGCTATTGCACATTTCTATAAACTGAGCTTGTATGTGATACTTGAGCCTAGTGCTAGGCTCATTATTATTTTTTCCTACAGAGGAATAAAAGAGTTGTGCTTATGTCAACGACAGTTGGATTTAGATCAAAAACTGCTGGTTAAAGCCAGAGTGACACTCCTATTGTTTCCTGATATTGTTGAGAATAAAATTAAAAGTGGATGAAGAAAACATCCTAACATATTTAATACTTTTCTTCTCATTTCCCTCCAGCTGAAAAATAACATTACTCTGTGAAAAAAAGTGAGGTAGAAAAGTCTAGGAGTAAAAGCTCTGTAATAAAATTCAAGGGCCGCAGGTTCTATTCAAGTAGGTTATTAGCCTTCATTGCAGAGTTAATTCAGGTTATTTCTCTCAAGAGAGTATGACTTGAGGGAGAAAGACCCCACCAGGAAATAATATTTGAGTAGCTATGTTTTCCCCAGTGACATTCTTATTTTTGCATGACATTAAAAAAGCTTCAGAGCATACATTCCCTTGCGCTCAACAATGCAGCCAGTTCAGCAATTTAAGGACACTTGGCGAATTGCTGGAAAATACAATTCATAACTAAACAGCAACAGCAAAAATTATTAGAGGTAATGGCAGAGGCACATAGCTTCAAAATGCTCAAAATGAACAAAAATAAATTTTGTATCACAAAGCCTGGAACCCATATGGTATAGTAACTAGTTTAGTAGCTGATGAATTGTATAAACTTGATTTTTCATGTATTCCTCTCTCAGCTGGATTAAGATAAGATACAAGAGACATAATACTCTACTTACAAACTTGTGTGTGTCAGATTTTTTTTAGGTCACTTCTCCCCAAGTGTCTCATCTTTCCATTCAGGAGTCCTGGATTAATATCCACTAGGATCTCCTAAGGGCGTGGGACTCCTCCCTTTGTTTATGCTCCTTGTCTTTCACTTAACAACAAAAACTACATTATTTTACCTCTCTAACATGATTTGTCCATTAATTCATGTTTGCTCCAACTGTAGCACCTCATGGATTTTGTATCAGATATTTCTGTTAAAATTAGGTTACTCTAAAACATTTAAAACCATCAAACCAACCATGCACCGTACAGTGCACTATGTGCTTAGATTAATATCCGTTATAGGAAGGGCTCCACTTTGATCACTTGAGTGCTTTCTTAGTAGGCAGAAGAGAGTTGTAAGATGCCATTGAATGGCTTCATGGAACAATATACATGAAGCAATAGGTGCATCAACTTAGGAGCAAGCACTTATGACAGACAAACAAAGGATCATCAAATATGCGGGTGGAGGGATTTTTGCAGAACACCATTTTGTGCAACTGAGGAAAAAAAAAAACCCAAAGACTTGAGGAGAAAGAATCAATAAATCAACGATATGTCCTGAACAATACCGGGAGTGTAGCCCCAAAAAAAGGCCCAGCAAGGGTTATGCCAAGTGCTATCTGAAAAAGGCTTATAATTCCTGCCATTTTGTGCACTCTTTGTAAATAAAAAGGATGATATGGAGACACCTGACTCCCTCAACAACTTCTCCTAAAAGAAATATCTCATTCACCAATTGCTCAAGACAAAAAAGAGATATAGGACTACTCTTTCCGCTACTGTTTGTATCTCTTCTTCACTTACATGCCAAGTAAGCTGTCCAGTCAGAGGGAGATAACTAGGCCTGGCCAGTGCAAAAAGCAAATGCAGCATCAGGATGGGGAGTAGCAGGAGCAGGGAAGGTGTCAGCACCATAACAATCGCATAAAGCAGTGAAGAACAGGCGAAACGTAATCTGGACTGCTCTTAAACCAGTTTTGGTAGCAATTATAGCAGAGGGATTCCACAAGCATATGAAACTTTATGTTGCATGAAGCCTGTATTGTCGTTTTCCATACCTTACTAAGCATAGGAATGTTTTTGGTATTTCAGGTTGGAATACATTTCTTCAGTAGTCAAACCCACAGAAGGACTGAGTTGCTTGAAAACTGCTAAGGAATTGACATGCATAGAAGGAGAGAGGAAACAGAAAGATGGCAGCAAGTCACTCTGTTCCCAGCCCATAGCTTGGGGGGACCAAGTCCTGCTCTGTAAAACACAAGAATCAAGTGAACAACAAAATAACGAAGTAGCTGGAGAGCTTGATCAAAGAGGAAGAATCCAGGGCTTAGCTACGTGGGATGGCTCTCTGAGCAAGGTCTGGAGATAGTGAGCTATGGTTAGATGATTTGCGTCTGCCCAGAGTGGATTCACTAGGGGCTACTTTTAATACCACTTTGGGACTGACTTTCTGTTTCCTACCTTTTGATGCAAAATCAGTAGGCATGTGGCCAAAGCGGGCGCATCAATGCTCGGTTATTGCTTGGAATCCTTAACAAACACGTCTTTTTAGTGTTTTCTCAAGTGTATATACTATGGTAAGAGCAGTAATAATTCTTCAGTCTTCCGAGAGCATGAGTGGGAACAAAGAAAAATGGAAAACACAGCACAATTCAGACCATCACCCTTAAGTAAGAACAGCTACACTACAAAGCACTGAAGGAAATCACATTGGCTAAATATCTTTAGTATGTACATTTATTTGGCACTTTACTTTTCAATCTTTGAGATTCAGGTTGTTTATCTTTCCAGTTTTTAGTATACAAACTACAGCTGGAGTGAGCTTCAAGAAACCACTTTGTGCAAAATCGTTCATGGAAGACCGGAATAGCATCTGAAATAGCAAATCACCTGCTGGTGCTATGGAGACAGATGATATCCTAAAAATAACCTAAAAAAAAAATTAAAAATTAAAAATTGCAGCCTTTATTAGTTTCCTGACCTGTCTTACCAGTGGGAATCCCACTAGCAGACCTATTGGCAGAGCAGCAGGGGAGGCACATGACAGAGAAAATGGCTTGAAGTGAGCGCTGGCAATGGAGAAGCTCAGAAAGAAATGTATGTCACTGAAAGAAATGTACATTAAATACAGCACAGTAAAATAAGTCTCATGTAAGCTTTATGTCTTTTTAGGACTGTACATTCGTGTAATTGCTCAGAAAACAGCGACATTTTTTCCTCATGGTTCATTGGAGAGGACCCACAGGAATACACTCTGCACGGGCTTGGTGGCCACAAGTAGTGGCCTGAAAAATCAAACCTTGCATGAAGCTACAAACGGAGGTCATAAACATTTGAAAGATATAAAGGAGAGTTTCTCAGGATAATCAAGAACAAAGAATATTGGTCTGATGTTTAAAGTCTGGAAAAATATGTAACCAATATAAGCACTCCCTTAATGCTCTTGCGAGTTTGGACTAGACACAGGAAGGCAGGAATGGCTCTGCTGTCATGGAGTTCCTTTAAAATGAGACCAAACAAAGCACTGGAGAATAAGAAGGATGGAACAAGACCTTTATTTTCTATAATATGGGGTTCTCTTTCATCTTTTGATCAATTTTTACATTGTCAATAGAGAAAACAGATGCAAAAAGAAAAAGGACATATGGAAGGCACCAAGGCTTATGCTAAAATACAGATATCATTTAATAAAATTGAAAGTCTTTTCTTCATGCAAAAAATTTCTCACTTTACTATTTCTTGGATCTATCACATTTGCTGTCATTTGCCACATCTTGCATGATGTAGCAATTTTCTGGTAAACTCTCTGGGATAATGATTGTCTTCTATATTTGTTGATATAGTGCACAGAAAACTGAAACTTTCATCCCTTTTTTAGGTCCTCAAGCAGTGGTACTGAAAAAGAAAAGAAAAAGTGTTATCTTGCACTTTTTAAAGCTGCAAATGACGTGTATTGTATTTTTGTTGCTGCTCTTTTCTTCCTGTGAAGGCAAATATTTGTCTTGAGAGGTCAACTAACACATAATTAGGAGCAGGGTATCTGTCACAGTACAGTGCTGCACCAAGACAGTCTTCAAACTCTCACCTTGAAGGATATTTACTGTCCTTGACCTTGACTGTCCTTTGGGAAAGAAAGAAAATTCTGTCTTAGCTTTCCTAAGCAGTAGCAAAAGCTAATCAAACCCACTTTCACTTCCATTTCCAGCATGTGTGTTGCCTTCTGATGAAAACTGCTGCCCACTGAGAGCTTAACCCAAATCTAAGACATTTCCCACAGGGTCTCCAGGTACATTGACACAGTAAGTAACTCCATGTCAACTTCAATTAATTTTTAGCTAATCTGTGGTTCTCCAGAATTTACCTTCAGAATTCCAGTTATATTTTGACCTGGAGAGCCTTGCATTTTATGATAAACTTTGACAGTAAAGAAATGTCAAATTAATTTGGCAAAAAGGGATATTTTCCAATAGGAAAGAGGTTTTCTTATCCCCTTCTAGCTCCTCCTTAAATAGAAACATTGTGTATAGCACTGTTTATAGCTTGACAGTGACATACTTATGAATGCACACATGCACAATACTTGTACCATATTAAACCTCAGTGCAAACAGAGTCTCAGAGAGCTCTGGAGGGTACCGTAGGACGTGGCAGGAAAGAGCATTCTAAGGAGCAACCGATGGTGCTTGTGATGAGGTGTAGCTTGTTTTCTACTTGGTAGACAGTCACTAATGCCCAGTGCTACTAAATTCTCCCAGTAAATACACTTTGGGTGAGCTTTTTTCATCCATTCCACCTTCCACCTCTTGAGAAAGAGGATACCAAGACCACCATCAAGAAGACTACCTTCTGTTCTAACAGAATTATAAAGGTAGTGTCTGGAAAAGAAATAATCAAATCACGTCTTTCCAAAAGTCTGTATATTGGTACTTCAGCTAAAGAATAAAATAAAAGCAGAATGAATATATTAAAATAAATTAGCATTAAATCATCACATTGTTCGAATCCAGAAGTTGATTAAATAATATTAAATAACTCAAGAATACTTATTAAGGTCTATGAAATAATTTTAGTTGTGATGCTATTCAGTTAGAAAATAAAAGCAATAGGACTTCATCTACCTCAACCGATATGAGTTCCAGAAAAAAACGTAATATAGTAGTAGTCAAAAACTCACAGTTTAAACTAAAAATTTCAGCTGATTACATCTCTGATGTTAAGTGAGGCAGCCTGCTCAAACTATCAGTTGTCAGTTTGCAGTGAATCTTTTCTCTCTTAAAACAAGAGTGTAATCAAATGTTTAGGTATAATTCAAGATAACATGTTATATTTCATATTCATCATAATGTGATCTCTCAGAATCAAACACTGAATTTCTGATGATGTAATGACTTAAGTAATATATCTTTTGCATATCAGGATTGGCTAATCTATTGGCTGCTTCAATATATGGGAAATGAATTATTTGAGAGTGGCCAAATACAAACTTCGGGACAGAACTGTCTACAGAAGACAAATTTCAGGATGTCCACTGATCATATATTTTCCTGGGCATGGTAATGGGAGTAAGAAATGGGTGGCAATTACAGCTCAGCTCTCTCCTTGCTCCAGTCCAGAACAGTACTTTTATTTTCACCCTTGGTGACATTCACCAGCTCGTCCACTCACTGCAGCTGGGCTAAGATGCCACCACTACCTCATGTTTCCAGTGATGGTCCTGTTGGGTCATGACTACAAATCGCTATGGTGAAAGGACCTTGAATTAACTGCAACATGATATTTTACATTTTACTTAAAAATCTCATTGTCCAAATGTTTTTGTTTTAAAAAATCTGATACTCTTTTTCAAATCAGCTCTGGTTTCAAACACAGAACATTTTAAACATATCTTCACACTATCTGCTGGAATTAAAAATGGAGACTAGTAAACAGAAGCAGATAATTATGCAGCACGATTTTTGCAACCATTGAGGTTTTCTTCAAAAATTTGGAAAGATTAACCAATATTCCTACTGATCCTGGTAATTATTCTTTTTTTTTGTTGTTGTTGATCATAGGTTGAGAGGGTGCAGAAAGCGTGAAACTCTTTGTTAAGCATAATGTCACTGCATGGCTAGAAGCTGGCATGTAATGAATAATGGTCATTTCATACAAATACAATAGCAAGACTTCTTCCTATTACTCGGTTTTGATCATGGGGACCTTGAGGACCTCCTTGGCACCTGTGACACAGCTCAAAAACTTCTTTGGCAAAGGGAAAAAAATGTAGCTTGTAAAAGGTTAGAAGTAACACCATATAATGTTCCAATCATTCACTAACTCGTATATGCCCAGAGAACTGCAGCTTTACAGGGAGATGCTTATGACCTAGAAGGAATGTCAGCTTTGGTTTATCACAGTAAAAATCTATTATCGCCCCAAAACCCCACAATCTGTGGGGAAGAGATAAAATGGCAGAACTACCAAAAGTGGTTACAAGTAAGCAAAGCACAGTCAGTAGTCAGTAGGCAAAGCAACTGAAGTTAGTAAAAGATTTGTTTGCTTAAAACAGGAGAGCTCAGTGCCACTGCAGAGATTGGGGTAAAGCTAGGCTCTGTAAGGGCTTGTGCGCAGGGGCTCCACGAATTTCAGCATGCTTGATTTCAAATAAGAAAACTTTGATAACTCAAAGGAAAACGATAAAAGCTCATTTTCTTAAATGGGTATACCTCACTGGCATATGCAAATATTTCTCAAAATGGATGATTTCTTATTGAAAATGGACAATAATTAGTCCAGACTAGGACATAATCTAGTTAAAGGAAGTTATATTTGAGAGCATGACGTGGATAAGAAGTAACTTAATCAAAATGAAATAATAAAGTTTGGTTTCAAGAGGGTCAGAACACAGAAGTCATACTATAAATTTTACTCTGCCTCATTGCTTAAATAATTTCTATTCTAAACATATACTATTTGTTTTTCAGCATATTTTGGCATTCTATTTAAGTGTTATCTTTCATGGACTTGAGTGAATGAACTGCATTGAACTGACCCCTCACATAAGATCCTACTGAAAAAAATGAAAGAACAGTCTGTTTGGGTTCCTGTTGATCCTTCTGGGTGAAATACTGCATCTGTTGGAATTGTGAGGAAAACAGTCATGGATTTAGTAAAATTTTCTCCTAATACATATGATTTTTCTTTCAGTGAATTAGTTGTATAAAGGAAAACATGGTACAGCAACACAAGCTGAATTCTATCATTGCATGTATCATTGCATGATACAAGCATAAGTGGGTTGACTACATCTCACATTTGCAAGATCAAGTTATTTAATATATAAAAATCAAGATGTTGCTCTTAAAAATGAAACACTGATGTTGCGTAATGTTTCCAAGACAAAAAGCTTTCAGTGAAACATATTTACGTCTAACTGACCCGTACTTAAAGCTATCGTCATAAATATTTTGCAGTCAAGAAAGCTAAAGCTTCTTTAAAAAGGAACTGTCAATAATTTCTAAAATAGAACACAAAAATAACTAAGGTGTCCTTTTGATCTTTGTAAGTATACTTTATTTGTCCTTGAAAAAAATATATCCAATGTACCTTTCAAAATGATTTATTATGTGTTATTGTAACAGTGTTCAATATTGTTCAATACTGAACTCCTGTACTGATTACCTCTCTCCCAGTCTGCTTTAGTTCTATCATGTGCTTTTATTTACCACCCGAGGCAAAAACATTTTAATTGGTTTAGGGGAAGCTTGAACTCTCTTTTATCAATGACACATTTCATCAAAATAGAACGAAGCCAGAAGCTGTACGTACTCTCCCACTGTTAAAAACAATGGTTTTGTTTGAGGGCTTAAGTTTGGAAATGGATCTCTGCAGTGTAAATGACTTAATCACTTTAATAGCAATAGCAGAACATCTTGGGTTTGTTCTCCTTCATTTTTTTTTAATAGTAAGAAAACTTATAAACGATTGCACTAACTTTTCCATAGTTTAACTTTATTCTAGACAAATACATTGTGCAAACTGGCCCTAAAGTCTGTGTTGTATATCCACCAAAGTTCTAGAATATAACATAACATGGTTTATGGTGCTGTAAGTGACAGAACTAAATCATGTACCTTCTCCTGATTTAAGAAGTTCATATGATTTTTATATAAAACAGAGAAAAATTGTAGTCATATTTGAAGTAAGTTTCATTGTTTGCTGCGATTAGAAATAAAAAAGATCAAATTTTTCCAGACCAAAAATGCACTTTTAAAAAATCATATGACTTTCTTGGGGAAGACATCGCATGACTTGTGAACAACAAAAAAACCCAGTTGCCTTTCTATTTTATTAAAAGTGCTTAGTTGTAGTTGACTGGGCCAAAACCCCATTGTCAGAAAAAAAAAAAGTTATTTAAAACAATAATATACGTATAACTACAATATAGTAGTTAAACTTAATTACAAAACAAGGAATAAATCTATTAGTCTGTCTCTATCAATATTTTCAACTGTGACCATAAATATTTTTACATTGAAATACAACAAGAATTACATGACACAAATATTTTTCATGAACAACAGAATCAGTGAGGCCTTTTCTCCCTCACAGAGCTTGCCTGCCACAGTACCTGCGTTTATCCCAGCTGTTTGTCTGGGCGAAAGGTGGGATGGCTGGCGGGTATCACACACGTGGTGACTGACCAACCAGTCTCTGTTTCAGCACATGCAGCGGTTCCGTGTGTACTTACACATGTAAGTTCTCTTTGTCTTTTCCTCAACAACGGAAATCTTCCTCAACAACGGAAATACCAATTTTCACAAAACTTCTCAAAATTTGTTACCTTTAAGATCTCAGATCCACACTGCCCCTATTGTGTGAAATTAGTTTCTAGGATGCAAAAGTTTTTAGGGCGAGTTGGAAGGAAAGACGTACAGACAGACCAAAAGAATAATTGCATACGTTTTGTTTCTTTAGGAATTCAAGTTAAGCAAAAGCGATAAAAAAGAGACACTCGCGATCTTTACCTTTTGGCTTGCACAGCAGTACCTTATTGCACGTCAGAGACCCTTCAGTGTCACCAACAGCCACTGGAAAAGACTTCTGCTTCCCCTGACATTTGTGGTGCTTGCTCTCTGCATGTTTACTGCAGAGGGAACAAAGAGGGCAGGTCTGCAAACTTCAGACACTGCGGAGGATGTGCTGGGCATCTAGGGCACTTGTTAAGACGCCAGGTGGCCCTGCTTCATTGATCCTTACTGGCTTGGGTGAGGAATGCCTTGTTAACCTTAAATCACACTTAAGCCAGGTTGAGATAAAATGCAAAACCCATGAACTCCAGAATAGACGATATAGTTAGAAACATTAACAGAATACATGGAATTACTATTATTACTTTACCTACAATTAGTTTACCTTTATAGTAGTAATGATTTTTTTCTCCTGACAAGATGCTAATAAGGTTTTCAGGTTTTACGCATTTCTTTCCCCACTTTTGAAGGTACCTTAAGTCTTACAGCTATTTTCTTCTTTGTTGGAATCGGTACCCTTTGAACAACTTAAGTCTATTCTCTCCTTCAATATGGAACAATTTCACTACCTTTTAATTAGAATAAAGTTTTTTCCCTTTTACAGTTATGTAACGGTTTCTTTTACACCTAATAAGGAACTGAGAAAAATGAGGTGTAATGAGGAATGTATTTTTCAGTGTACTCTTTATCAGTTTTTGCATTAGAAACATATATGATACAAATACCTGAAGAAGCTAGTGTTGTGCAACTTATTGCTTTTTCTGGCTTGACACCAGATATTGGCAGTTATTAACCAGTTTAGGGTGATTATGTGTCTCGGGTGACTGATCTCCAAGCTTTTCCTCTTAGGCATACCATAACAGTACGGCTTTGAGAAGCTTTTGAACACTCCATGCAGACGATTATTTCAGGAAAGCTTCTCAGTCAGCTTTAGATGTGAAATAAAGCAGATGTCTCTCCCATTGCTCGACTATTGATGATTCTGAGGAAGCATTTGTAACCAAAGGCTCCATAGATGAAGACAGCATTTGATACTGGGAATCTGTACTGGGATACTGGGAAAGGGATTTATATTTCAAAAGACCAAGCAAATTTTCTATTGCCTTCAGTGTTCCAGGTGAGCTGCTAGAAGAGCATCTGGCAAATCTCTGCCAGATCCTTAAGCAGACGCAAGGTTGAAGGTCTGGCACTGGCATTCGTGCCAAGTTTCATACTAACAGGAATTTGGGTGCGCATTGAAGATGACTTCGATGATGCACTTGGCATTCAACATCAAAACATTTCCAACACCATCCTACCCGGGCTTTTTATATTCTTTATTCTGAAACAGGAAAAAGCCCTTCTTCTGTCTAGGGAAATACTACTGGTGTTTGGGTGACTGTTACAAAAAGACAGTATATGACCCATGTGCCTAATTTAAAAAACTTTCCCCTGCAAAAGGTGTTTCACTTCAGTTCGGGGAAAACACTCTATAACACAAAGTCTTGTTGACAAGTCATACAGAAAAATAGCATCCCTTCAAAACCATTTGTTGAAAATCCATCCAACTTTGGGCCTCTTTGGACTTAAGATTCTGATTACGTAAGTTGGCAGTAGTGTATTTCTTTACCATGCACAGTTAAATATAAATGGATAATATATTTTTGATGCTTATGAAAAACTTACTGGCAAAAGGTGTTTATGGAAAATACTTTTAAAATGTATTTAAAATTTTACTTAAAAAATACTCAAAAAACATGCTACAGGAGATGATGCTTCCAGACATGACCTAGTTTCCAACAAGTCAATAATAAATTTTTGCACGGCATCCTAATTCTGTTCAGTAATTTAAAACATTCGTTTTGACATATCAAAACTTAGAGTCAAGCAAGGAAACCAAATACTGCAGACCCTGCCTATTAAGAAGCTCAAAGAGAGCAAAAGACCCAGCTATAGCAAGATCTATAGGCAAACATCACGGTAGCAATAACATTTGGTAACATGGGAAACATTTGGCACATTATTACTTCATAGTCTTTACCTACACAAACCCAGTTCAAATGAGTGCATTGTAAAAAAAGACTCTGTAGTTTCCTATAAGGCCAGGTTGATCTTTCATAAAACAACATGTGAAAACTAAACTAGGTCCTATGATTTACAATGTTTTTTCCATGTTATTTATTGCACTGAATGGCATTAGATATATAGCGTATATATTTAATATTCATCTGTGGATTGTTTTGAGTTAGCACATTATTTCTTAAATTCTATTCCCTTTCTTTCCTTTTGTTTATTGGGTGCAATAAATTCTTATTGTTTCCCTTTCTTCATTTTACAAGGCAAAAACTGTACTTAATGCCTCATCTTACGGGTATAAAAATGGAAGCTGATGGAATACACTGTTATGATTTATACATCTTCATCCAGAACTGTGTATTTAATCCCATCATAAGGCTATAATGTCTCTATAACTACCATTTATTTCTGAATACAATTATTTGAAACAAGAAATATATAACTTTTCGGGGAAAAAACATTACAAGAGAGAAAACCAAGAAAGGCTAGAAACAGATCAATTACCAACGTGCAACAGTCAACCTATCTGAAATCAGACTTTAGAATTGAGTATACATCGCACACTGATATTGTCTTGGTGCTTTTCCTCCCTGGAGCATTAGCCTGAGGGAACAAAGATGACCCCATAACTGATTACTACCTACATACACATACCTTTCTTTTCTAAGCTTTCACATATTGGACTGTCAGAGGGAGAAATCTCAAAGCCTGTTAATTTTCTACCTAGTAATGGGATGGGAAGGCACCAAGAGACTTCAGTTCAAGTAGGAAACTACTAAGCTGTTAATCAAAGCACTCGATGTATAGCTTATAGTATCTCTGTACACAGTTGCTAACTCAAGATGGTTTAGATTCAGCAAAATGACTCCATCTCTCCACTGAAGATGAGCCTTCAAATAATACTAGTAAACTTCTCTCAGCAATAGGAATACACAGAACCATGATAATAGTAATAACTAATACAATTAGCCTGGGAATCAGAGTTACAGAAAAGCCCTCCAGTTAGACCGAGAGAAGCAAAAAGTCCAGGTTTCAGACGGATCACCACTGGTGTGTGCAAACAATTACATGATGCGATTATCTGCAACAAGAAAGTGAATGCAACTCCTAGGGACTTTTTATGAAAGAAAAGAAGATATCAACTGAAATATCAAGAAGACACAGAGAAGGTGGAATAAATATAATACTGTTCATGCACTTCTTAGACTCAAGTAACATACTATACAAATGAAAATTAGTAACTTATTTCCTCTTCTTTCATTTTAGTTGTGTCATCTTTATATTGCCCCCTGCAGAACCAAACTCCATTGACCTGTACCTAAAGAGAGACAGATCTCTCTTACTGGCGTTAGCTCATACGCATTCAACAACTATCATGTAATGAATCCCTTAGAATCATTTAGGTTGAAGGAACCACTGGTGAACACTTACACCAACCCCCTACTCACTGTAGGTCCATTTAGATCCAGCTCCTGAGGGCAGTGGCCAGCCAAGTTTTGAGTACCTCCATGGATGGAGATTCCACAACCTATCCAGGCAACCTGTTCCAGTGTTTGACCACTCAGAGCAAAAGGTTTTCCCTTTGCACTAGGATGGAGTTTTCCATGTTCTAACTTCTGGGTCACAGCGTCTTGTTCTTCCACTATGCTCCTCTGAGAAAAGTCTAGCTCTGTCTTCTCAACATCCCCCTAGTAGTAGTCATAGGCAGCAATAAGATTCCCCTCATTGTGTTAGCCTTCTCTTCTTCGGACTGAACAAATACATCTCTCAGCCTCTTTTTGTACATCATGTGCTCCACCCCCTAAGCATCTCAATGGCCCTCTGATGGACTTGCTCCATTATGTCAATGTCTTTTCTGGGCTGGGGAGCCCAAAACTGGACACAACACTAGAAGTGTGGGCTCACAAGTATCTGATAGAGGGAAAGAACCACCAGTTCCCTCCAACTGCTGGCTATTCTCCTCCTAATGTAGCCCAAGATGCAGATGGCCTTCTTTGCCAGAAAGACACACTGATGACCCATGTGCAATTCACTGCCCGCAAGGGTCCTTTTCTACAAAGCTGCTTCCTAGCCAGGCAGTGCTGCCCTGTGCTGTTGTGTAGGCTTATTCCATCCCGGATGGAGGACTTTGCATTTGCCTTTGGTGAATTTCATGAGGTTCCTGACAGCCCATTTCTGGAGCCTGACAAAGTCCCTCAAACAGCAACCCTGCCTTCCAGCGTACTGATCACCCTTCCCAATTCATATAATCTGCAGACTTGCAAAGGATGCACTCCATTCAGTCATCCAAGTTGTTACTGAAGCCAAACATGACTGGCATTAATCCCTGAGCATGCCACTCATAACCAGCTGCCAGGTGAGCTTTGTACCAGTGACCACCATACTGAGAGCTCAACGGTTGAGATAATTTTCCACCCACCTTACTGGCTATTTATCCAGTCCACAGCACACAAGTTTGGCTGTAAGAACACTCAGTAGACTGCTAAAGGCATTGCTAAATTCAAGGTGTACCATATCCACTGCTCTCCCCTCATTCGTTCAGCTAGTCATCTTGTCACAGAGTGGAAGGCAAATGTCCCTCCCAGACCACACTGCACAGAGGATATATAGGTAACCTAACAAGAGCTGATCACAGATGAGGAGTGGCCAGAGTATGCAGGAACCAGTTGCTTGGCAACTGTTTCCAACTGGTACAAACTAGAAAAAAAAAAAACAACAATATCCAGAAATCTGTTGAGCCATAACCAGTTCCCTATTGGCCTTGCATTTTCTTCTGAAATTTTGTGAGGAAACTTCTCTGTCTGCAATGGTTCTGCTCATTGCAAACACAATGCCATCTGAAATTCACAAAAAGGAGTCAGGATTTTCATTTGCTTTGCCGGTGCAGCAACTTCTCATGCAATTGTGACAACACTGGAAGCTCAGAAGTGCAAGACTGAGGGTATACATCCTCATCAGTAACTGCCTGAAATGAATAGATTTCTTCACTGAACTACATAACGCTTGTTGAAATTTTTGCCACATCAACCTGCACATCGATTTTTCTTTTCAATGTCATGTGAAAAAGGTGCCAAGCCAAAAATGTGCCTCTGTCATCACATGATTCATCGTAGCACAAACTTACACTCACAGCTCCTGACAAGCTCTTGAGTTTTGCTTTCAGTTGCACTGCTCCAGAATGAAGCTATCAAAGACAGAGGAGGGGGATGCTGCCCTAGGATTTCTCTGTACGTAGGTGATGCTGCTGGAAATATACTAATGCTAATGACTTATGATGATTTTTAGAACAAAAAAAAAATGGTGAGGTGATAGGAAAGACGAATGGATTTGAAACTCATCCATACGTGCTTCACATAATGCTAAGTTTTGTAGAACACTATGCAAGGATGTACCATATGTCAAATCACAGAACAGGCTCTGACACTACCAGTTTCATACAATTTAATAACAAGCATTTCAACTTCACCTGTTTCTAGTGACTCAACAAGATGCTTGAATATCAGACTGTCTCCTCTGTTTTCCACAGCCAGCCATCTTAAGATGAGAGTTGCCATAATACTCTAGATTTATCTCCTGATTATTTTTTCTTAACAGCAGTGTTACCACCAGTCACACTGTTGTGCTGAATGAGCAGTTTTCTTCGCAGCCTTACTTTCAGAAGCTCATATATTTTTAAAAGAAAACTGGGCTAAAATTTCCCCTACTTTTGGACAGCTTTGCAGTAATGACATTTTAAACATCTGGCAGAATTTTGTTTTGCTGTGAGGCAGAATAAGCAGAATTTCACAGTTTAAGATCAATTTGACCCTTTCAAATGTTTTGGACCTATAATCATTAAAAATCAAATAGTGGAAACAATTTAACTGGCAGAACAGATTTTTGCAGTGATTAAATATATTCTTGAAAGTGCTTTATGTAATGTTCTTTATTTAAGAATTGTACTACACTTAATAATTGCAATTTAAGCTTCACAAATTATCACTCAAAGAGTTATATGTGTATATATTACATAGATGTATATGTACAAGCCAACTATATCCTGGGCTGCATCAAAAGAAGCGCGGCCAGAAGGTCGAGGGAGGTGATTCTGCCTGTCTACTCCACTCTGGTGAGACCCCACCTGCAGTACTGCGTCCAGCTCTGGAGCCCCCAACATAAGAAGGACATGGACCTGTTGGAGCGGGTCCAGAGGAGCACCATGAAGATGATCAGAGAGCTGGAGCACAAGGACAGGCTGAGAGAGTTGGGGTTGTTCAGCCTGGAGAAGAGAAGGCTCCAGGGAGACCTTATTGCAGCTTTCCAGTATCGGGGTGCCTACAAGAAAGCTGGAGAGAGACTTTTTACAAGGGCATGTAGTGATAGGACGAGGGGCAATGGCTTCAAACTGGAAGAGGGTAGATTTGGAACAGGTATCAGGAAGAAATTTTTCACTATGAGGGTGGTAAGGCACTGGAACAAGTTGCCGACAGATGTCATGGATGCCCTGTCCCTGGAGGTGTTGAAGGCCAGGCTGGATGGGGCTTTGAGCAACCTGGTCTAGTGGGAGGTGTCCCTGCCCCTGGCAGGGGGGCTGGAACTAGATAATCTTTAAGGTCCCTTCCAACCTAAACCATTCTATGATTCTATGATATGTATTACAAACGTATTAGTTGTCACTACTCCAAAATATAATCACCACTACAAAGTAACAAAGACGAGCAGCAGTTGGGAGCAGAAGGTAGAGAGCATAAAATATATTCAGGTGAATCTATAGTTGAGAAATAGGTAAGTGGTATATCATTGAATACTTTTGAATTTTGTGAGAGGACTGTCATCACCTCTAATTGTATGGAAAGGACTAAATAATTTTAAACATAAATCTTCAGAAAAAAATGCTCTCAATTGTGTGCCTAATTTGCATAGGCAATTACTGTCCTTTCACACAGTCACTGTAATTGTGATTGCTCTGACTACATGTCCAAATTAGAGAAAAGAATGCAAGCACAGTTACATAAACTTTCTGCCTGAATGACTGCAAGTCATTAGTTTCTTCTCATCTGAAAGATGGATTTAGCAACAGAAAACATACTGGATACAAATGAAGAAATATGGCTTCAGAGATCTAAATCTCCTGAGTATTAGATTCTATTACATTGTATTAAATCAAGGTATGCCATGTATTGGACATTAAAGATGGACAACAGATACAAACACAAGAGTGGAGGACCACATAGTAGCCATGCTAAGCTGTAATAGCTAACATATGATGGGAGGATTACAGTGGCCATGTGGTGCTGGAAATATAATGATGAGGATGATGATGATGGTGGTGGTGGTGAGCTATTATTGTCAAGAAGCTACAGAGCGCTGGATGAAAGCATGAGGCTACGGAAAGATTCAGACGAGAGTGAGCATATATGACTTGCACAAAAGGCAGTAAGAATGGCATAAGAGACAACCAAACAAGAAGACTGAAGAGATCATTAAAGCATGACGGATGGGTAGACACTGAATTGCAGATAGCTTCCATAGCAAATCAAAGGTAGGATCTCACTAAGAACTTTTTCTAAGAGTATGTGATACCTGAAGCTATTTAGTGTATTTCAAAGGGGGCAGAAGGGAAGTAAGAAGAGAAAAAATATATACCTTTGAATAGGCTCATATCTTTCTGGAATTGATAGTTTAACAAACCCCCACAAAAAAATGAATTTGTACAAAACTGAGAAACTTAGTTCTTTCCATCTAATGGCAAAACTTCAAAGAATACCCTATCTAGTACTTGCCATTATGGTCCCTACTATAAGGACCATGAATCATTCAAAGTATTTTATCTCAGGAATAGTTTGTTTAACTAACAGAGGAAAGTAATATTGAGGAAATGCTCCTATTCTTCTACAAAGGTTTTAACTGAGAGAGGACTGTAGTATTGAGGCTATGTTCCTAATTCATCTAGACAGTTCTAAATCACAAACATCTCTTGAAGCTTTGATGCCTATCAATTGCTATTTGGAATGACAGGAGAAAGGGCATTAGATTTTATTAGTCTTTATTCTTTCATTATAAAGAAAGTAAGAAAAGGGGAAGCAAACAAAAATGTCAGCATAATCTTGTATGTTGAGAAATTTAAAAGGAAAAAAAGAATTAAGTGGTTTCTATGCGCAAAAATAAAAGTTGTCAGTTAAAAAGCCAACAGTATGTAAAACAGGGACAAGTCATGGTTGTTGTGGGAAACCATAAATTTGACAAACCTTCACTTTGTGTGTTCCAAAGCAGATGTTCTACTGCTATAAATCAGCAAAGCTCCCTGACCCTTAATTTCTTAACCACAGGATTGTGTGGAGGATTTTTTGCACTGAATTTAGTTAAACTAAGTCCCATTATTCTAGCTATTCTAAGAACTACAACACCCTCTAGTGGGCAAAGAATTTTTATTCAAATATGCTAAAGTTCAGTTAATTTCAATGATCTGAAGCAACCACCGATTGCATTCTTCAGAATGTCGAGCCCGAGTGCGTGACTCACACATACACGGTCTATACAATAAGCTCTATATAAGCTATAATAACATATAAAATCCGTTGATTTATTTTGGTGATTACGATAACATTCTGTAAAGAGGAAGTAGGAATTAATCTCAGAACAAATAAGCATCACATCATATGAAAGAAAAGACCCATCTTAAATAAATTCTGAAGTTACAGTAACTTGACCTCCCTTTCCCTAAGGTTTCTCATCTGATGGGCGCTTTTCTCAATACTACCCATCTCCTCTGAGGTCCGATTGTTCACAAATCATTGTTCCCACCATGGTTCCTCCCTGTGAATCTCTTGCCCTTGCATCCTTCCTTATGTATTCTTAAAACGTCATGAGTATGTGATACTTTTGCAGAATGCATTGCAGAAACAAACTTGTCACAGGCCCAAGGAACTCACAGACTCTTGCAGAAAGGGTATCAATATCAAAGTAGATGGGATTTTCAGCTACCTCTGTGAAAACAGATGAAATAATGAATTTTCATAACAGATCTAAAGGACAAGATGTCATATAGGAAGAAATAGATCACTCCAAGAATAAAAAAGCAACATTTATATTCATACTTAAGGAGACAAAACAACAGTGAAGCATGGAAAATTAAACAAAAGGCAAGTGTCATTAAACAAGTACCATAGATGAAAAGGAGATAAGAACACAAAGGGAGGAATACCACTGTGTCAGGCATTTAGAAAAGAGGAATTTCAAACAGAAAACCTGAGAAAGTAAGAAAAAAAATTTAGAGAACAAGACACTTACATAGGCAAATGGTTTTGACTGCCACTCTTGGAGAATGAGGTTCCTGTCCCTTTAGTACAGACCACTTTCTGAGTATCTTCATTTTCTCCTATCAGCAATCCGAACAACCTCTTCATTCTGCATTCTTCCAACACACCACCTGCTTCAAAACAAAACTTCCTCAGTACAACCAACTTTTCCCCAGTCTCTCCAAGATAAAAAGTAAAGCTGGTCTAAATACTTTGATGGAATTTTCTGCAGTCCTTTTGCAAAATTGGAACTTTCCCGTCCAATTTTTACTAAATTCTTTTAACTTTTCAATACAATTAATGTATTTCAATTCAGCTTTATTAAATTCAAACAATTCAGTCTTTTGTTTCAAATAACTTTTTGGCTTGGAACATAGTTCACATTAGTAAAATTGATGACTCTACATGCCTTTTAAAAATTTAACCGCCTTACTAGCTCTCCTTAACTTTTCTTCTCCGCATTACCACTGCTAGGTAAATGCTGCAATTAACCAGAGAGTGGTGACTGCACAGCAAGGTATTAGCCCATTCACGTCATGCTAAGCTCGTCGGAGCCACTTGTAACTAATAATGCCAGAGATATAGCATTAGCATGACTGTGTTGGTACTTGACATTCTTAATTTAGTTATATCCCTAATAGTCTTAATGATTACAGACTTTTTCTTGCCAATTACAATGCCAATTTTTTCCTTTTCCTCCCTCAAAATTGCAGTTCATAATCCAAAGGTGTTTGCTGTGAACCATACAGTAAGTAACCATATAAGGATAATGGACTGTCAAACCAGGACATGGATGTTTAAATTTTACCTGTCTCTGTAATCTCAGTATGCTTTGGGAGGGAAAAAATCCCTCTTGTCTAAACAAAGTGAAAATGCCATGGTAACTTGCAAAAAGTGAATAAATTACTGTTTTTAAAGTAGTCCATTTTCTGTCATGCTTTTTTCCACTTACACTTATGAATCTTAAATGAAATGCTACTGTGAGTAGAATCATTATGTTCTGATGTAGCTAGTACTATAATGTCCTGGTTTCAGCTGAGACAGTTAATTCTCTTTCTAGTGGTTGCAGTGTTTTCAGATTTTGTATGAAAGGAATGTCAATAATGCATATTGTTCTAGTTGTTGCTAAATGATGTTTATACTAGTCAAGGACTTTTTTCAGCTTCCCATAGAAGCTGGGAAGGAGCATGGAATGGCCAATGGAATATTCTGTACCACAGACATCATGCTCAGTATCATGGGGGTTGGCCAGGGAAGGGGGAATCTGTGATGTCTGCTCAGGTAGGGCTTAGCAACCAATTCATCAAGTGGTGAGAGTGACTTGTGTCTTGTATATTCTTTTACCATCATTATTATTATTGTTGTTATTATTATTGTTATTTTCCTTTGCTGTTATTTTTCTATTAAACTGTCTTTATCTCAACCCACGCGTTTGTTTGGGTTTTTTTCCTTTCCCCTCCTTTTCTCCCTATTCTCCCCACTCTTCTCAGGGGGAAGTGAGCGTAAGCGAGAGGCTGCATGATCCTAGTTGCTGGCTGGGGTTAAACCACAACATATGAATACAGGGATATTCACTTATTGGTGTTTCTGCAAATGATGGAGTTATAGCTCCAGCAGTTCTAAAAAACTTACCTAAAACTAATATTGTCTATAGCATTAAGATACTATATATGATACATACGCAAGAAAGAGCTCTTTTTTAACTCGCTGTATTGGCTATCACAGAAAGCTGTGATTCTCCAGGAATTCCTTCCCATTCCACAACGATGTCAATCCCAAACATCAGCCCGCTCAGGACAATCAGTAGCTTCTTTTGTCTCATTGACAGATTCTGAGGGCAAATACCTACAAAGAAATTGCCCATTTTCCCTTTTCCATGATTTCAGTAGGAGTCAGACCTCTGAGAACTTTTTCACATGTAGCACTAATTCATCATTTAAAAAGAGAAAACAAGAGACAACAGAGGTTTTTGTTTCTTAGACTTGAAGTCTACCTGCCCAGAGAATCTGGTGCTGACACACAGGTCAAAATATAAGAAGTTTTACACTCTTCCCAAAATAAGGAGGCCTAAGGAGAGAAAAATGAACCATTCATGTCTCAGGGCCATAGGATGCCCCTTGGCACCTGAAGAATTCACTTTTGTGCACCAATTTCCCTCCTCATCTTCCTGCTAGCAGAAAGAAACTTACTCTGCCGGTTCCCTGGATTGTGGGCCCTTTTTCTTCACCAGGCAACAAACCCTGCAGGACTACCCCAATTCAAGATGCGGACACTGAGCAGGCAAGCATGACATGGTGTTCTTCTCTCTTCCATATAGTGCCTCACTGGCTCATCTGAGCAAAAAACAGGGATCAGTGTCTCTCTCCCCCACCACTTTGTCAACACTGCTACTAAAATTATCTTTACCAAGATCTTAAGTGCGAAACAGTTGGAAGAATCGATGTCCAGAGCTTACCTCTGCTGCAACAGAGGGAGTAATCAGCATTTTGTAAACTGGTGACATTAATTATTCCCCGGTCATAAATTTGCACACAAATGGAATTCTGGGTAGGATTTTCGTTATCAAAATTCCTTCTCAGAAATCATCCCAAGAGCAAACAGGTACGTAACACTTTGTGTTGCACTATAAACAAAGTTCAGACACATTCGTATCAGTAGGATGCTAGGTATCCAAACAACAGATAGACAACTAAACACTTCGTGATTTGGTTGAATGGCCTTTTCTAGCCCATTACAATGTTTCAACACTTTCAAAACATTTTTTCTATATGGACCTGACGGTGTGATTTTTGGGTTGGGAGGACAGGGGGCGGGGGTGTGTGTGGTTTGAGGTAATCAAAAGGGAGTAAACAGAAAAGGGAACTGTAGAAAACTTTAATTGTAATCCCCAAATATAGCTTCTCATTAATGTCAAAACAATTTATTTATACAACACCACTGTGATTCCCTTTGGAGCTATATGCACTAAGTCAGTTGGCATTCATTAATATACTTGTTTTTCCTACCACCCAAGCCAAACAATGCATTTTTAAAGACAAGTAAGACAACGCTATCTTAGTGTGGATGAACTTCATCGAGATTTGTTGGGCAAAAATGTACAATGTCTGTAACTCCTATTGCAGTTTGTCAACAGTTCATAGCAGTAAACCCATAAACTCTCAATTAATCCAAAGACTTCCAAGAATAGGCTTAATCCTTAAAAATGTATTAAGTAAAGCAAAACGGGCTGCACACACACAGAGTATATGCTTATATTCTTTACCTTCTGCTTCTGTGTAGTGGAGAACTGTTCTAAGATGTTATGTGCTGAAATTAACAGAATCAAGCTAAACCAAGTGAGTTTGCATTACAGACTAGAAGGGAGAAAATGGTAGTTGCCATGTTTCCCTAAAAACCCCCAAAACTGCCAAACCAGCCTGCAGAGGGAATTAATAGCATTTCACAAAGAAAAAGGTGAATAGTGCATATTATTTAAGAGGAAAAAAAGGAAACTTGCAGATATTTTTAAAAGTGCACATCAAGTCACCAAACCAACCACATGATGGCAGTCCAACATTAAAAAAAAAATAATAAAAGGAAAACCACATGCATTTAATGGAAATTATTTGAAAAAGTAGTTCAAATCCATGCATACTACTCAGAATATATCCAAGCAATACTGTAGAACACTGAGTTTTAATCTTTCCTGATTTGCATACCTCTACACATTTTTAAGGAGGTAAAGACCCAATAAGCAGAGAAGTCTGCTGTTTTATCTTCCATTAAACTTTGACTTTATAGTACAGTTCATACATCCCAGAGTCTACAGAAACAAGATCTAAATACCACTGTTTCATCATTTTAGAAAATAACTATTTCCATGTATAAGTGTGCTGACTTGCACACTCTTCACTCAAGAGTTCAGACTTCAATCCACATACATTCTGTTTCTGAAACATAGTACACAGTTTACCCTCATATAACATAGGTCAACCTGGTATTAGACCCAACTGAGCTCTTAGTTTCTCCCTTAATAAGCAAAACCAATAACCTGAAAAAACAGAAGTTCTTGTACATTCCTAACTCCAAAACAAGTTTTCTAATATACTTTTCTCCTAATCCTCCTTTGTTAGTTTCGTCCTCACTAACTGTAACCCAACTACCTACAGAAATTCACTTACGTATCTTCCAGTCCAATTCTTTGGTATGCATATGCAACATATCACTAGCTTATGAGTGCCCAAAACTGCAAAGATGATTGGTGAGAGATCAAAAGTCATAACTGATGACATCTGCAGTCTCATTTGCTTGTATTCAGTGTTGTTTGCTACCACTGACAACACGGTTTGCCTTTTACCATTTGTATTAGTGAGGTTAATGATTTCAGTGGTGTTTCCAAAATAATTTCCTAATGCTTTTCCTAACCAGCACATGGCAGATTGTTCTGGTTGGCACATATGCCCAAAATTGCTCCCTTGTTCCCAGATTCATTAATTTTTATTTGTCTATATTGAACTGCATGTGCTGTATGCCAACGAAATCAAGACAGGTCAAATTGCTTTACATCTTGGGTCTCTCATTACTATCCTTACTTTTCTCAGTATAGTAACTCTGAAGACATGTTTTCTCCTATCTGTGTTCAAATTATATGGAGCAAATTAGCAATGTCAGAGGTATACAATGGCCAGTAGCTGGAGAGACATTTTTTAAAAGCGCAATAATTTTTACACAACACAAGGCATTAGCCTAAAACCTCACTACACAACAAAACTGCTACTACACCAATGCAGCTATTTGTCTTTCTAATTCAGGTTAGAAATAAAGAGTCGATTTAACTTGATATTGTGACTCTACAAGAATATTAGCTGCTAGCTCACCTGTGGGTCCATAACCACAGATGTGTGGCTTATAAACATTCTTCCACTCCATGACGAGAAAGTAAACCTGTTGCGTTTAGAGCACATTAAACTGCAATGCCTGGCTCACAACTCCCAAGACTGTGACTGAGCTTTTCCTTACAACTCTTCCAGTGTGAATACCTGTTTGCAACCATTAAATCAAAGGGCACTCTCATTCTAATTAACTTCCTTTCCACAACATGCAAATGATGATCCAACACACCAGAGAGGGAAGTGGAGGAGCTTTTCCAGCCTTTTGGTGCCTCTGGGTGGTACCATCCAGCTCCTCTTCCACACAGGAACGGCCATCGTCCAGTTGTAGGCTCAGCACCCTTGGCTCTGCAGTGCCTTCTCCCCTCAATTCTCCACTTGTTCACTGAATTAAGTTTTTTGGATTGCTCCCCCAGCATCCATGACAACCTAAGTTTGCTTCCTCAGAACAAGGCCAGCAGCTTGAACAGATGGGCTAAAACTGGCAGTTCTTTCCTCCTCCCCGGAAAGCCTGCCTATCAATGGACAGTCCACTGAGCTAGTTGACTTACACTTGCACCATCGCACCATTTTGACATACACACTCCTCTGAAATAATATTTCAAATGTATATTCAACATACTTTAAAATATATATGCTTTGATATTTTCCTCCTGCTTATGGGATGCTTACAATTTCAAGGCTGCTATACCTACTATTAAACTCAGAAGTACTACATCTGCAAGAAAAACTGCATTTTACTGCATAATTGATTGAAAACACACAAAACTGAAGAACATAATGGCCTTTATTATAGTATCTACAGAACATAATTTTGTTGTTATGATGTCTTTAATTCTAATTAAATTATTTCCACTTGTTTGGAGTTTTTCTTTCTTTATGCTAAAAACCAAAAAGTGTCCATTATAAGAATTAGTTATGCAAATCCAGAATCCATTCAGTTAATCAATACTGAAGGAAATTGATAGCTTGCCAGTAATTATTCAGAAAATGCTTAACTGTGCAAGTCTTTGAAAATGCTTAAAAATCTGAAGTACAACCACACCATCTTCTGATCAATTTGTGGTATGACACGTCAGAAAGATTTACAAACACCCCGATATTGGTTATTTTCGTATTTAATTCCGAATGACTGCTCGAGCTCCATAACAGTAGTAAGTGTATGATGAAGTGGGTGGGCACAATATTACAGCCAAATTCCATCTGTACTCCACGTGAAGAATTCCAAGTGGCACACAATCCTGCTTTCAGCCAGTAAAGAGTTAATTTTCTTTCTAGTGATTGCTGTGAAAGGAATGTCAATAATGCATATTGGTTTAGTTGTTGCTAAATGATGTTTATACTTTTCAAGGACTCTTTCCAGCTTCCCATAGAAGCTGAGCAGCAGAACAATGGAATGGCCAATGGAGTATTCCGCACCACAGACATCATGCTCCGTATGTATAAATGGGGGCTGGCCAGCGAGGGGCAATCCACGACCGCTACTCAGGAAGGTACCAATTCACCAGGTGGTAACAGTGACTTGTGGTAGTGTTATTATTGTTGCTGTTATTGTTATTTTCCTTTTCTGTTATTGTTCAGTTAAACTGTCTTTATCTCAACCCACAAGTTTTTTCCCTTTCCCCTTTTCTCCCTCTTCTCCCAGTGTTTCTCAGGGGAAGGGGAAGAACTCCAGGAGCAGCTGTGTGGTCCTAGCGGCCGGCTGGGGTTAAATCATGACACAGATCCAATACCAGTTTCACCCATAAAACTTTTAGATTGAAATGCTTTTTCTAAGAGAACATTCTTAGTCCAGTTTTGTCAGTGGTAATGGTTACCACACTTCTGAAGAATTTTGTTCAATAAAGTCTATGTTAATCTTGTGCACAACACTGACCACAAAACCTCCACAAAGAATTTCCATTCAAATGGAAACTGTCTTTCAAAAAAAAAAAAAAAGCAATTATCTTTTATAAAAATACTCATCTTTTATCTCTAGAATCTCTAGTGAAAAAAATATTACTAAATTATATAAACCAAATTTATTTTCCAAACCTGAGTATTTTCAAGTTCATGAGATTTCCATCTAACACCACTAAGTAGTTCAAGAAAATCACGTGGCTACCTTTCATTCTTCATTTCAAACTATTGTATGAATAAAGGTACTGCCAGGTAAGAGAACTGCTTCTAAAATAGTAAAAATATTTCATGTATATATGGGAGCACATTTTACCTATACATTAGCGCTTGCACAAGACACTATACAACGCACACGCAGAGGAAGCTNNAAGCTCTGTACTTATACCGGTATGATTCTTAACTCCTGACATCTCTTGCTATATCCAGCCCACATGCAGATTAGGAGTGTTCACACTGACTACTGTCTGCTTCACGTTAAGACTTAACAGACCACCTTCGGTACCGCCCAGCCTACCGCCGGTACCGTCACGGCACTTCTCGCTCCCCGCCAGCCGCCGCTCCACCCTCACCCGACTGTCTCCTCAGGGAGCAACGGGCGACAGGCACCTCGCTCCTCCCGCCAAACCGCCCCGCTCCCTCCCCCCCACCCCC
>VZSZ01006963.1:1547186-1614796 GCA_013398815.1 Ibidorhyncha struthersii | reverse complement strand
CTGCCCGCGTCCGTGCGTCTGTCTGTGAGGGGAGGGGGGCGGGGGCGCCGCTCCATGGGGCTCGGCCCCTCCGCGCCTCTGCGGACGGGGGCGGCGATAGTTGTTTGCGGTCGTGTTCCCGTGTCACCGGCAACCCAGCTAGCGTGGGGCCCACGGGAAAAATGATGCAGCAGTTTCACTTGCTAAACAATCTAATGTTTTTTGCAGCTTGGTCGTCTTCTGTCATAAATCTTCAAAGGGACTTAAAAGAGTGGGGAAGGGAATGTATTTCTTAAATATATTTCAACAGCATCTTGTGCCGTTATTTTACATAGTTCATGGAAACGTGAACGTAAGTTGCCTATTTCTGTAAAGAACGTGGGAGTCTCAAATAGACTTCTCAGAAGTGGGGATAGGCTTGGATCAGAGACCCACAGGTATTTTTTTTTTAACTGGTTCTTTGGTGATTGAAGCAGGTGCATACCATCTTTAGTGGCAAGAGATGAAAGCAACAATAACCTTGGAACCTGGAGTATTTGTAAGAGGTTTTTTCCGTATTTAAATTATGCAGCCTATACATAGTTTCTTCTTGATGGAGACTTTCTGGTATTCTTTCAAAACTGCAATTGCAAGGTGTAGTACAGAGACTTAATGATAAAAATTATATGCAAGAAATCAGTCTGTGTACCTGTCCTGGCTGAAAGAAGAGAATAATAGCCTTCTCTATAACTTACCATGGACCGAACAATTCTAAAAATGGTTATGAAGATCATAATCAAAACATCCTTAATTCCTGGAGAAAATTCACAATCATAGTGCAATCTATTTTTTTTTAAACAAAAATATTTTTAATGCATTCAGGTCTCAGGGTAAAGTTGGCTGAAACAAAAGGATGTTCTTAGTGTTCTCTGTTCCTTGTTCTTTTTTTTTAACAGGAGTTTTGCGATCCACATAGTTTCAGTAGATGCGTGTGTCATTTTGGTTTGGGAGCTGCAGAGCTTCTTGCCTGTCACAGGACACAGTGCATTACCAGACTATCTTTTTCCCTAGGTTAATCACATAATTCAGTGAGAAATATTTGTGGAAAAAAATGCCAAATTCCTTCCAAGTTCTAGAATTTAAGCAGGCCTGGTAAAGCCAGTACTTTTCCTAGTGAATTGATTATTTTTATGGAAATATAATTACCTTCTGAAATATCTCTTAAGTTTTGGTAGAGTGTTGCTGTTTCAGTACAAGGTTTTTGAAAAGTCTGAAAAACGAATTGGTGTTAAAAAGCTTAATTATTTCTTTAACTGGTAATGTTAGATTATTGAAAGTGAGATTTTCAAGACAGATTGTTTGTATATGAAATTTTAGCAGTATCAAAATTTATTGAAATGGGTGTTGTAATGCCCCACATTCGTGATCCTATGACAGATTAATGGAAAAGGCCTTTTGTGTGCTTGGTGGCTCCTGGAAAGGAGCTATTATTTCCTATCTGTCTTTAGGGAAAGTCCTATAACTATACTGTGTAGTATATCTGTTGCCTTCTCTATATCCTCTTTAATACTGTCAATTTTGTGTAGCAAAAACACATCATGACAATAAGTGTATTGTTTGGAGGCCTTGTGCTGGGAATAAAAAAGTAACTTTCAGTCCATTATGTTGTGTAGCAGCATAACACATTTACCCAACTTTCAGTTTCTATTTTGTTGTAAAAGTTCTGCACCATTCACCTACTGCAAAGGAGTCTCATCAACACTGACTCATCAAGATTAAAAAAACCCCAAACATAATAATCAAACTTTATTATTTCCAAAGACTTCAAGTTTAAAAGATAGACCCTTGTTTCACATCATATATACAGAAAATATCAAAGAAGTATAAACGATGCTTGCTTAAACAAATGGTTTGGTGTTGGGGTTTTTTTGGTGGGGTTTGG
This sequence comes from Ibidorhyncha struthersii, assembly GCA_013398815.1. Classification (NCBI taxonomy): domain Eukaryota; kingdom Metazoa; phylum Chordata; class Aves; order Charadriiformes; family Charadriidae; genus Ibidorhyncha; species Ibidorhyncha struthersii. The sequence continues at coordinate 1,612,896 of VZSZ01006963.1, read as the reverse complement.
TGGGGTTTTTTAGAGTACAGTGCCAACGATGGAATTTATTTCAGATACTTTCTGAATGTTGTCTGATCCTTTCTCAAACCCTTTGGAAGTTGAGAACTATAATTAACATTTAGAAAGAAAAGTAGAGAGTAGGGAGGGTGTTGAGGAATATAAGACTTGAACCAGTCAGTTTCTCAGTAAAGATAGCAATATTCCAGGAATCCTCGTCATGCATGAAACTCATTAGCCATCATATTTGTTTGGTCAAAACTGAAGACAGACTGATCTGCAGGTAGTTAACAGAACTGCCGTACCTAGTGTGGATATGCTGTTTGAAGTTAGTGACAGTAATTCCCTCAGTTTGCTGCGTTGGCAACTTTAAATATATTGTTTTGGTTCCTGACTTAACAAAGGCATGGCTGCAGAGCTGTTGTTGAAGTTTGGTTGGGGTTTTTTGTGTTTTTTTTTTTTTTTGATAGTTTTTTTTTTCTTTGTGATAGCAGCACAATTTGCAGTTTGAAGCTTGTGTATCCCATTTACCAGGATCTTCGAATGGGACCCAGAGGAATCTAGGGCAAAGGCTCGGTCTGCACTTCGGTGTTTACTGGCATAGATATGATGACTTGGGAAGGAGTTAGGAGGAGGACTGAACCCTAAAGAAACATACAAGTGTTAGGAGTGATTTTCTTCATTGTTCCAAGAAACAAATTCGATTCATAAAGCTGCTCTTCAGATCAGCCCTAAGGCATGCGACATCAGGTCTACACAACTATGAATGTCTGGCAGGTTTGGGGGCAGCATCCTTTCAGAATTACCTAAGCTGTTTTCTCAGTGGTCTTTGGAAAGATGTGACTATGGGACAGCCTTTTTAAATGACAATTTAACTTCAAGGTAAAGTTTAACTTCAAGTGTGAAGGTATTAATACTACAGTTTGTGCATATGCGTAACGCACAATGTAAAAAGGTCCGTTTTATCTGGATCCTTTTCTAGCTTCCAGGTTGAGAGCTGGGTGAGTAGATTGACAACTTTCCTTTTCTTTCTCCCCTAGTCTTTCCAGGTTTCCTTTTTTTACATGCCTCGAACTCTGTTTCCTGGTCTACTACGTTTAAATATCACCAGATTGGTTTTTATGACATCCTTGGTTGAGGAGCCTATAGTATTGTTTTTAAGTCATAGGAGCTATAATGTTGTTAGACCATGATCAAGTCAGAGTTACTAGGATATAATATTTTTACCAGACAAGCAGATACATTTTGAGCAAAAGGAATATACTTGCCATTCTTCGAAGTCTTAAATACAAGTAGCAATTTGAAAAGTGTTCCTCTGAGTTTAGTTTAAATGTTTAATTCATCTGGGTGGTGGGAGAGAAATACTCTTAGTATCTATGTAATTTTTTAAAATCTTTTGATGACTGTGGTTTATAGAATATTTGCATTTGTCTGCTTTCTGTCTGAGTTCCATGTTACTCAGTGCAAACAGTTAATCGGGAAGCAAAGAATGTTTCATTTAAGAATCACTGCTAGGGTATAGACAAGTGTGGGTTGTGCAAACAGCTTGAGGACGTTGCACCTATTGGCCCACCTCTGCCTGCTTGTTGCTGCTTGTCTGCCATAAGCGTTGCCTCTTCAAATCTTTTGGTGGAACTGCTTTTGAAGCTTCTACCTTACTGATGCCAGTCGCATTTAGGAAAGTAAACCTTGGTGAGTGGTCTTCAGGGCATGGTCTGTGGACTGCTTTTAAGGCATCTGTAAAAATGAAGCAAGAAGTTAGAAGCCAAACCTGCTGCCAGGACTGCACGTTGTGTGGAAAAAAATATTGAGGTCTTCAAAGAAAAAGGTACTGATGATTATTGACTTAGAGCTTCTGTTTAAGTAGAAGATGTTGCTTTGGTTTAAGTAGATGTTGCTAATTCTGCCAGGAGGAAGTGACCTTTCTTGCTATCACAAGCCATACTACTATTAAATGTGAGACAACAGTAGCTTTTGGAAGAAACAGCAGGGACGTGCTGCCGAGAAGAGCTACCTAACACCCTTCTCTAGGGAAGCGTCTCTGTTCTCAATTTATGCTGGTAGACATTTTTCTTCTTTCCTCCCTTGGAGTGGCATATTGGTTTTGGGATAGTGATACTGTCTTTGCAGACAAAATAACCACATCTTGCTCTTTCAGACTGACTGTCAAATCCCTGTCTATTGTATATGAGATTTAAATGTTTATTTCATGTACTTACATAATGCAGAGTTGTCTTAAAATAATGAATTCATTCCAAAGAACGCAAAGCCTCTTGTGAAGCTTGCTGAATGAAAAATTAGGCTTTGGGGCAGAAATACAGTTTTTTGGAGGGACCGTGTGTCTGTGTATATGTGAGCAACAGCCCTTTCAGCATTGTTAAACTGAAAGGAGGATAGAAGATACCATTCACTGTGAAAGAATGGGGTGTGGACATGTATGTTAAGTTGTTAAAAAGATTGTATTTTCTGGCTAATGGGTATGGTAGCTAATGTAGTTGGAATGCACACAGAGCAGTAAGAATTTGAAATGCCCTGTAACACAATTATCTAAATTATTAGTGAACCCTAAAACTCTCAGCTGCTGCCTGGGTCCAAAAAGGAGTATCTGAAAAGACATTGTCTTTACTTTTAAGAAAGAATATGGTGCTAGTGAGTCCATTTTTCACTTTGGATAAGGCTGACAGGCTTAAAGAAGGTAAAAGGTCTTGAGGAGTGCTCACAATAGAAGGCTCTTACCAGGGTACAGATTCAGAAGGTTCAGTCAAAATTCAGAAGTTTCACAAAGCAGTTTTGTTTTACAAAGATGTGAGAAAAGGCACACATTGGCATCTTACCTTGTTTTCTGGCAGCTTGTTGCCCAATTTAGTGGTAGCCTACCAGGTAATTTGGGTGCTTTCCTCAAACCCTCCAGGTCTTCCTGGCTCTTTATCTACAACCCATTAAGTGGAGTTTAGTTGTGGTGGTGTTGTAGTAAACACTTCTTTCTGTGTGTGGGAAACAGTTGTTTTGTTTGGGTTCCCCCCCCAAAAATTTCAGAAGTTTCATTTTACTATAAAAATACACTTTGAAAAACCAAAGCCATAAACAAAATGTGTCTATCACTCTACACCCAGCTCCAAAGACAGGATGAAACATTAAGACATGTTGTAAACCTTGTACTTGGGTAATAGTGGATTATTCTAGTGTTTCTATCAGGCAGTTCGTGTATCGCAAAAAAAAAGAAAAAGAAATACAGTTCCATGGTGAGAGGCTGGCTCGGCAGAGAATAGGACAAAAAATAAATAGCACAGCATCTCTGTAGCTAGATTGGATCAGAGACAGAGCAAGTTTGTGGGTTTTCTTAATGTGGTTAACGCTGCATGCTTTTTAGCTACTCCCCTTGTCTCTTTCATTCAGCTAGAATTGGTTCTTGCACAGAGTGCAATCACTGAAGGTATACAGCATCCTTTGTGAAATGACACTGGTGATGAAGTCTAGAGTGTCTTGGATGTAAAAATAAATAATTTTTTTTTAGAAATAGGCCAACAATAAAAGGATGCAGGAAAGCAATGGGGTGGTCATAACAGAAAAATTAATGTGTTTTGTGGTACTTGTGGAGTATTAGATGAAAGACTGGAGTAGGTTACTAAATCGTATATTCATTTTTGCAAAATATATGTAGAAGAGCTAAGAGTCGGGTGTAAGAAAAAAAGTGGATCTTGGTAAATCCTAAGCTTTGGGGGAATAAGGAGAATAAAACTTTGGTTTGTGTGATTAATAGTGGGCAAATGGTATAAAGACAGATTTGGGAATATCGTAGTCACCATAACTCAAAATATTACGTAATACACTGATTAACAACAGGAATCTAGATCTACTCCCCCTCCTGCCTTCCAACAGACAGACAGGTTAAAGCAGTACAGCAGCAGTGATATTAAAAAAATGAGGTCAATGGAGCATTTAATAGGGTTATAAATGACAAGGAAGATGAATGATAATTATACTATTTTACATTTCTTATAGGTAGAGAATGATCATTATATTCATGGATAAAAGGCAGGCAGATTAAAAAAAAAAAAAAGATTATGTTTGGCTGCATTACATCTATTTTGCTCCTGAAATTTTATCTTGAGTGAAAAGAGCTGTGTGATAGATGTGACTGGTTAAGAGTGAGAGTAAGTAGAGATTAGTCTGGATCAGAGATGCTGGTCTTAGTTGGCAGCTTAGAGTAGCCAGGCCATTCCTACAAATCATAAGGAAGAGTGTGGGGTTTATTTGTGTTTATAGAGGTTGCCCAAGATGCGATTATTGTGGAGGGCAAAAAAAGTAAGTAGGTGCAGTTGCAGGCTGAGGTAGAGTTGAACCCAGCTGGACTTCAGACTGCTGGTTTCTGAAATTTTACCTGAGCTGACTTCAGATTTTGTAGGCATTTTAAAAGAGAGCAAGACCAACATCCCTGAAGTCCATTTATTTGCTTTTAGAACCTTGATGTTTATTAAGCATTAAGCAGCATTTAGGTAAAAAGAAATGAAGTGTTTCTTTAGGTATTATATATGTGTTTTTTTTTCCTGTGGTTGTATTCTGTCAAATTCTGTGTAATATCAATTTTGCATTGTCTGTCTCAAATTTGTATTCACTCTGGTGGATCACGCTCAATTTTCTTTATTTTTAGGAAGCAGTTTTGAAAAACAGGGCAGGGTTAAGATGAGAAAGTTCATGCTTTCTATAAGAAGCCTGAAGAATGTGAAACAAATTCAAGATTTCTTAAGTGTGGTTTAATGGTACCACATCCAAGTATGTTATTTTCCTGCAGTGGCTAAATCATTAAAACAACTAAAAAAAACCTGTTGTTGCAGTGTGCTTAGATGGCATGCAGTAATGCTTCAAAGTAGAGGAAGACTTACCTTTTAATATGGCTAAGCCTGCACAAACTAATTCAGAAAGTTTAAAGACTGGTGATATTTCTTATTAGGGCGTGTTAACAGGGGAGTGAAATGACACTGGTGCAAACTTTGGTTGAAGTATGGATTAATGGAGCTTTGTTGCTACTTTAGGTGATGCCAGATATAAGTATGTAGACATGACGCGTATCTGTGTTTTGGATATAAAGTACATCTTTGTAAAGCACATTTGCACATTCAGTTAAAAAAAAAAAACAATCTGGAGCCTTGCTGTCAGATACAGGGGAAACCCCATTTTTCTAAAGAACTATGGCTACATTGATCCATCTTAAAAAAATCACATTGTCATTGAACAACTATCATTTCTGTGATGAAATACGGCCTAGAAACATGCAGCAGTCCTCTCCTGTGCTGCTTGGGATGATTTACCTGTCATGCAGTAGTGTGGAAGTCTGCACTGGAGGTATGCATTTCCCCAGTCCAAATTCACATCCAGAGGTTAGGACAGGACAGGATGCTTCTGATATGGCGGCATGTAATGTTACGGAATTGGGAAAGGGAGAAGTTGTGGCAAAGAAACATTGAATATTGTTTCCACTGAGGCTGACACTGCTGAGAAAATACACATGTCTGTCCCCTTTCCCCCTGTCCCCAGTTGCTTGCGCTTGCTGGTTAGTTGCTGGTTACAGTTGCATGGTTTCTAGATTACATTGAAGTAGTCACTTCAGCATAATCTTATCACCACTTAAGAGAATAACGCAAAGTATCATTCACTGTGAGTAAGTTGCCAGGTGTCAGTTTCATCAAGGTAATTGTCCATGTATATGCATTTATCTATGAGAAATGCAAGCTATGAATCACTGTATCTTGAAGATGAGTTTAAGGGCAAGGTGGCAACAAAAAATTTTTCAGTAATTGCTCCAGCGTTTGCTCTATTATATGACCATAAGATAATTCTGGGAAAAAAAAAAAAATACATTAAAGATGGAGGGGGAAAATAGGTGATCTTGCATCTTAGTTAATATAGTGTATCTTCTGGGGAAGAACACCTTTAAGAGGCTTGCTTCAGTGGTTGCAAGTGAATATTTGAGTTACGCAGCATATGTTAGTCTTAATAGGAAGCACTGACAGGCCAAAAATGAGATGAGTGGGAGGCATACTGCACCCTTCATAGGGAATAGAAATGTATTATGCATGGAGAAGGTCCAAAGATTTTTTTATTTTTTTTTTTTACATATGTGAGACAAAATATTATCACTTACAAACAAATTTTAATTGATTTATAAGAAATAAACCATAATAAAATAAAAACTATGGTTTAAGTATCCAGCCACATGTGCCCTAGTGTCAGTTTTAAAGCTAAAAATCCTTTGGTTTTTTTTTAAACCCCTAGCTGTGGCCCCTAGTGGTCATGATTCCATTGCTGAGACAAATAATTCATTTCTGTGCTCTCACCTGTATTCATTACTTCTTTTCTTCAGATAGTTTAACCACATTCTGTTGCATGATCAGAGGAAAAATCTTATCTTTAAAGGCGAATAAATCGGGTGTCATTTCTGTTATGGAAGGACTACACATAAACATGTGCTTGTTTACATAGTTCACTAAATATAGTCTTTTTTTCATATGACAGGATTTGTCTTTAGTGAATCTGAATCAACTGCATTAGAACAGTTTGAAGGTGGCCCTTGTGCAGTGATTGCACCTGTACAGGTAAGATGCATTTGTTATAGGAATGGTTTAAAATTAGTAAGCCCAAAATTTATTCTTTGCTCTATGTGGAACTAAAATAAGTACAGAAAATATTGCAGATCACTTGTATTTTGATTTCATAATTATAGGGTGGAGGAGACAAAAAAACTCAGTAAAAAGGCAGAGATGGGCTGATTTTGAATTGTAATTTTGCAGAAATGGGTTTGTTTGAGGAAGTGAAGTGTTGATCCAAGCAGAGGTAACTTTAAGGTGGGGAATGCAGGATAAATGGGAGACATAAAAGATTAGATATAATTGTAATCCTAATCCTTTTTTATCACTCAAATTCCCTGTCTTTGAGAAGGGTAATATCTGTGTCACAATCGCTGCTTTAGTAAACTATTAGAAATATTTGAAGTAATTGATTTTCAAACCTAACAGGGTTTGCTGTGTAAGAAAAGTAGAAATGCTATACTTTCAAAGTCCTAGTTAGCAGAATAATTGAAGTATGTCAGGTGAATATATTTTATTCTGGATACTTGATCAGGATTTCACTTGTGATTCAGATGCTCTCAACCGACTGTGATTGTGATTTTTTAGCTCTTAACTGCATTGTATCTTGTAGGCTATGTGCATACTCTTTGAAATGCTGTTTCTGGGGCAATTCTGACAGTTGTGTAGATACGTGACCTGTAGGCTGGGTCCATTCTGCTAGAGCAGGTTGCCTAATCTGCTATTGCTATTCATTCTCTTAGGAGCACCCTGTAGAGACAGGCAGACATTGAGTCATGGACCAGATTAGTTTTTCTGGTAACCTGACTCCGCTTACACACAGATCAAATTCTGCAGGTAGGTCTAGGTTGGAGTTGAGGCTTTGTCCACTGATAGGTCACATACTAAAGTCCTGTGGCAGTGTTAATCTGATCATGAACTGGAAGGTACCTGGGTCAAACAACTGGCATTGTGGAATTGTTTGCATCTCTGGTATGTGTAATGTGATAGTCATACAGGATGCTGCCAAAAGACTTGTACCATAGGAAGGAGCATCACTTGTTTAGCTTGTAAACAATCAAATAGGAAATTCTTTGTTATGAATTGCACTCTAATGTGGCTCTGCTTAGTTCTGTGGTCTTAAAACGAGATGTAGAGTGTTTGGTTTCTGATGTTAGAATTACACATTTTTTATTTGGGGAGAGTGGAGAGAGTAGCACTAGCCAGCTCCCTAAAGGCAGTGCCAAGTCTTTACCATATCAAATATTCTTATAGACAGTGTTTTTCAGATTTATATGTAGTTCAACTTCCTTGAAATTGAGTATTTAAAGCATGTTTAAAAGGGAGCTGAGTTCCGGCTAGGGAAGGAGGAGGGGATCAAACAGATCTTGCAGTGCCTACTGCTGCTGTGAATTACTAAAAACGGTGTGCTAAAGACCTGTGACAGGAGAACAGGGTGAGTCTGTCAGGGAAGAAGTGAAAGTTGAAGGAGCTATTTTTAAGGTGCTGGAAATACCTGATACAGCATCTAAGAGAATAATTAGAAAGACCAAGAGCCTGCTTCCCAAAGTTTGTTCTTTCATTGTTCATTCTCTGTAACTTAGAGCCTATCTTTTTTGGTTTTGTTTTAATTGCAACATTAGTGTTGATGGAAAACGCAGCAGGGATATGGAGATGCATAGGTTTTCTTTGATCTGTGAATTATGACTTGCAGTGGTCAAAACAGGTGGGCTCTTTAACTACCAAAGGGGTTTGTCTTGTATTACTCATCAGTTACACTGCAAACTATTTCTGCCTCCATTAATGCAGTCCTGTGAGTCTGGAGATGTTTATGTAAATATGCACTGTTTATTTGAAGCCTGCTTGAAGTTCAAACTTAATAGTAGTGAACACAGCTATGAGGCCACCTTTGTAGTTAGTTTGAATGGGTAAAATCAGTAAACAGTGCAGGCTTAGGGTCTGGTACTGAGCAATGACTAGCTTGAAACCCTTCTAATAACATGCAAAAATGCTCTGGTATAGAGCTTGTGACATAATGTAAAAGTTGCTGTTGTCTTGTATCTTAATATTATTTTATGCTTTGATAATAAAGGCATTCCTTTTGAAGAGGCTTTTTACCAGCGAAAAGTCTACTTGGAGGGACTGTCCAGGTACTGAGACGTTTTCTTTTTTTCCTCTTCATTTTTTCCATTTTATTTATTTGTAAAGCATGTACTAGTACAAAGAATTTAAAATATTTTATACTTTCTTTTTGTTTAGTGTGCTCCCATGCGTTTTATGAGGCATATCTATACTACATGTCTCTAAACTCCCATTTGTGAGGTCTATGCCTGTCTGTAGTACTTCTGTGTTTTATAGATATTTGATTGAAAACTATTGTTAGGAAAGGAATGGATTAGAAATCATATTAAAACACATTTTTCTAAAGACAGCTTTATTCTTTGGTCCAGTACAGTGAAACAGCAATTAGCATTAATAATTAATAAGATAAAAGTAATAAACTCAATTATTTAGATAAAATTAATGTATAAAAAAGGTACTAGTAGCTTATATAAGATACTGATTAGCAGCAATTGAACTCATGTAGGTTTCTGATCTTTCAGAAGAGGAGCAGAAGAACCTTCTCTGTCATACATTATGTGATATTTTGGAAATGGCTTGCTCAGATAATTCTGAGTCGTACTCTCTGGCAACATGGATAAGAGGAAAAACAACTGAAGAAACTGCTAGTATTTCTGAAAGTCCTGCAGAATCTAGTCGTCAAGAGGAACAACCATGTAAGATGTATTTCTATTCTAAATTACCCATCACTTAGTGAAGTATTATGTTGCTTTTGAGAGGCCACTGCTTTTTATTATTACAGAATGGGTTTTTGCCTTTGTGATTCCATTAGCAATAGACAGATTTTTGTCTATTGTAATTAGAGTCATTGATCATTTTTGTCAAAAGGAATGTGCTATCTGTCACTGGAGTTCTAACACATGTGTTTCTCTTGAATTTGAGCAATTTACATAATCTTTTCAATTTTATTTTGTAATTTATTCTGACCTGATGTATCTTTAATTTGGAAAAATCTACATGCTTCCTAACGCTAGAGGAATACTTTAACTTGTCACTTGTAGCTTTATTTCAGAAGAGCTGTTGTAGGAAATTCTGCAAAGCTTTATCTGTTCTAAAATATTCCAGATCCCCTGTTACCCCTTGGTTTGATTCCATGCAGTACCAAAACAGTGAAATCAAATCACCTTCTAGTAGATTAACAGAATTTTTTGTAGGTTAAAATTTTTCGCTTATGTGCTTTTTGCAAATGTCTTGATTCCTTCAGTAGTTACTGACATCAAGGATCTGATGAACGTCATCTGCTGCACTAAGATACATCCAGTCGTACTTCCCACTGCGAAGCTAGTGACATGGAAATTTTATCTGTGCACACATGATCATTGAGATGTGTATTTGTTATTTAATAGAAGATATCTAACGTGTTAAAAGTTAAGCTTCTTTTTCTTTTAGTTTTTGTTCCCAATGTGTCCCTTAAGAAGTATGAAAAACTCTTCATATGAGAACATGCTTATAAAGGTGCCATCTTTTGATGGAAGGAATATGTTATTCGGCAGTTTGTGGCATAACTACAAAGTAAGAATTGTACAAGTAGATTTGTACGTGTGCAGCTAGCTATAGCAATTAGTAGTGCTGGAGCTCTTTATGTTACAAGTCATCTTCATCTGCTTCTATCAAATGCTCCATGTGCTTTAGAAGGCTGAAACAATAATAATTAAAACATTACTTGATTGAAAAAACAGAACGTCCCAATGTAAGAGTTCCAAAGTGAGCTTTTTTTTTTGATTAAGAAAAAGTATTATACAAAAAGTTGTATCTACAACTTTTCTGTTAAAAAAAAGTCTTCAATAATAACGCAGTTGTAACTCTGAAATTCCTAATTTGTGTGGATTTTCCAGTTGTCTCTGAAGCTCTTGCTCGTATTACGAAGTTTCCTTTGACGAAAAAGTGAAGTAGAGCACAGTTATCAATAGACTTTTACTGTCCTGTTTATTAATATATTGCCTTATTCTAAATAACTTCTGACTGTAGAAAATGTTCAGCAGAAAGTCTTTCTAAACACACACACAATTAATAATTGCTCTCAACACTAACACTTAATGAACTAATCCGTCTATTACATATCTACATTTTTCGTATTTCTGTACAAGTCTACAAGTTCTGCCTGACTTGTCCTTAATACCATGGAATGTGCTTATGAAAAGCAGGATGCATTTACCCTGAACAGTTTGCTTTTGTCATGAGCAAAGTTAATCTCTTTCACTGTTCATATTCTACATTCCCCGGTAGACACTGAATGTACCTCTTGTATGTACTCTACAGTTAAAACAGTATTTTACCTTATATTTATAATGCAATACACTTCCTGATTTAAGATATATGTGTTAGGGTGGGTTTTTTTCTTTTCTGTCCTGCTATTTCACTATAGAACAGCTTCTTGCCTGGTTAGGCTTGGGACAAAGGCGTATGTTAATAATACAGAATTCTGTTACTGCTAGTGCAAAGGAATATTTTATTGATTACAGCAACCAAGCAAAAAAAAATAAAAATAAACAGGTATTGTCATAGTTGGTAGGACTTAGGAGATGGTTTGTGTGTGTGGAAGCATTACAGATACGATTCCACATGGCAAGCTACTGCTATTTGGGAATTGGATGTGGGAATATATAATAAAACCATGAAATATGATTAGACACAGCATGATAGAAAATAATTTTAAAGATTTTCTATACAATTGTATTTCTCATACAGCTCATGTTCTATTGCTGGTGGTTGTTTTCCTCTCCGTTAAGCGCTGTCTTTATTTAACCTTGTTTGGGTTATGCATAACTACTCTTCAGGATTTCTACTTCTTTCCCTTTGTTTCAAATAGTAGTTCTCTTACCATTTCACTCTGTTCTGTAGTAACAGAATGAAACTGCTTATCATCCTGTTGTGTTAACAAAAAGTGGATTTGAGCACACTTACTGAATGCAATTGCATTTTTCATCTGCTTTTGTGGTGTACAACAGTGACTTGTTGGCCATGCGTTGGCTGTAGTAGTGCAAGTTCCCAGGTTCAAAGATTGCTTTATATGATTTAGTCCCTCTAACTTTCTGCTTCAAAAAATATGTGTTCTTGGAGCAGGGTTAGTTCCTCTAGCATTTATAACTTTTCTTAGAAAAACAATTTTTAATTAAACAAAAAAAGAAAAGGAAAATAAAGGTATGTTTGGAAATTTTCTGCAATTTAGATTGTTTCGTACTTTTCAAAAGTATCTTAAAAATAGATTTTCTTAAGCCCAGTTTTGCTCTTAGTCACCTAATTTTAGCAATTCCGTATCGTTTTTCACAAGACAAAAACTTACACTCTTAAGACTACTGCTGCTTTATTTCTGAAGTAGAAAATGAAAGTATTCCGTCGCTGGAGAATCAGCTGTATTTGCACGTAGGCAAACAAGTGCATCCTTCAAAATACAATCAGAAAGGGCATGAAAAGCCCTTTCTGGAATTCTTGTGGGAAGAATTGATCAGTAGTATTACCCCTAGTGGCTTCAGGTCTTTAATGAATTGTATGCAACCAAATTCAGTAGCTAGATGATCAGACATCGTTTAAATATTCAGCATTAAGTGGCCTTCATGAGAAAGCAGATCTGATTTGTATATCATTCCACTAGCAGGAAGGTAAAGTCCTTGTGGACATAGAGGGCACTAAAGACTGCTACAGTCTCAATATTTGATATCAAATACAGCATTTGATAATTAAGCAACTGGAAAGTGTAACTTCCTGTTGGTAAAAGAAAATTTGATTTTAAAAGTTCATTTCATCTCCTTTGTTTGGAAATGTTGTGAGGGGAGCAAAGGTATAAAGCCTGTGTTGAACTTGGGAAGACACTAATGCTGTATTTTTTTTCTGTCTTGGATGTGACACTTACTTGAAAGGCTATTTATCCATTACTAAAAGAAAACAATGAGAATTTATTTAAAAACAGGATGTGTAATACTGTGTAGAATAATTCTACTCATTTGTTTGTAATAAATAAGCATTAAAAGGGGAAATAAACACCCAATATTTCAGTAACAGAAACGTATATTTTAAGAAAAAATACAGCTTACCTACATTGATAAAATGATCCAAATAGTCATGCTTGCTTTTCTAGGAAATAATACTTCTTGTTGACCTGCAAAATTATATCTATAGTATGCATATGCTTGATGACTTTGTGACAGCCACGTTTTGTACAAAATTAACAGCTTAGTATTTGACAAACATTTTCAAGGCTACACACTCCAGTGGCTTTGTGCTTTTAATAAATTGATTAGTCCAAATAGAAATGTTCTCACTAATTTGTATGGTGGAATCTTAATGTTGCAGTAAATTAGTTTATACTAATGAGTTAAAAAATTAAATGTCAAGGGAGGATTAAATATTAAAAATATAATTAAAGCTTGAAAGTATACTAGCTTGCTGTGTGTATCTTGTGTCATTTTTTTGCCATGTGTAGTGCTGAAAAGTGTCTCTTGTGTATAGCTGCCTTGGCTGTCGAAGAGCTTGGCTTTGAGCGATTTCATGCATTAATTCAGTAAGTAATATGTTGGTACATTTAAAATACAGTATTTTGAAGTTACACTAATATTCGCAGCCCTGAAAGGGGTATGTTGAGGAGCTTTGTGTGTCTTACACATCAAGTTAAACTTGGATTTCCAGTTTTGGTTTGGGGGGCTTTTCTTTGCATTTTACAGTTTAAAATGGGATATTATTTTGAGCATAAACATTGGGCTTTAAAATACAACTGGAGCAATGTAATGTGCGAAATTGGCCAAATAACTTGTGCATTTCAAGTATTTGAACACAGCTAAATAAGACTCACATTTACATTAAAGATGTTAATCCTCAATGTTTTATAAACAATCTTCACATGTGATTCTATCTGAAATACATGATACGTATACTGAAAAATTGTCATCTAGTTGTCCTTGTCATACTTTAAACACTATTCTCTTTTTGGGGTGTAAATACAGAGCTTGCAGTTCTAGTGAGTTTATCTTTAAAGGTAATAGCCTTTTATTTACATGGTGGACAATTGTGATTGTTATACCCAATTGTGATTGTAAATCCCCAGAGAGGAAATAAAGAGCAACAGAATTTCAAAAAATACTTGAGATAGAAAATGTTACTAATTAGAGCTGAAATAACTACTGCTTATTGTATCGGTAGTAATTATAATTTGTTCTTTAAACCCATTGTCATATGAGGAGAGAACAAAGGGGAGAATATAAAAGGTTACAAAACCTTCTCTGATCAAAACACTGATTTCCTGCCTTTCCCCTCCCTCCCACTCATCTCCTTGATCTTTGGACTTGTGGTACCCGCTTCAATTTTTCTCAGTCTTTCTCACTGGAAATGAACACTGGCCTGTGCCTTAAAATCATGCTGAGTGATAGATTTCAGAACTGACTTTGCCTTGCATACCTTGTATGCCTCATGTACTCTCTGGATAATGAAAGGCAGTTAAAAAATCTCAAGTGTTAGCCAGAGTAAACCCGTCTATGGATATATTTTTGCAGATGTTTGTTTCTTTTTTTAAACAAGACTTACTAAAAGCATCCAAGAAATCAAAAGGAAAATAATATACCTAAGTTTGTGTAAGATAAGCAGAGTGTGTGATCTAGTTCAAATTACTCAATAAAAATTAATGTTTGTGTTCTGCAAAACAGTATTTAGCTCTAAATATCCCAAGAAATAGAAAGTGTATTACTTCGCTGGAATCTTGTTGGATCTCTTCCATTCCTCTGTTTTTATTTCACTTTTTTTCTTTTTAAACATACGATCACCTGGTGTTACCTTATCATCCATGCAGCAACCCTATTATACAACCAGATAGTTTCCCAAATGTTAATGTACCACTTGAGGTTTTAAACATTTTGCTTTTTCCAAAGCTAGAGTCTAACAAAATCAAATTCTCATGGGAAGTGTAATAAATACTTCAGAAGCCTGAAAGATAGTCTTACCTGCTTAAGTGGAAGGTTTTTTTCTCCTCTGTTCATGGACTGAATGTCTTTCAGAACACTATATAGTGCAAACGTTATTTTGGTGACATACAGTCTGTTCACAATTTCAGTAACTGTTTTGTAGAATTACTGATTCAAGCCACTCAGCTCTTTCACACGTATATGTAACTTTCTGGTTAGTGTTCGCATATAAAAACTGTATTCATTTTTGCACACTGCTCCAGAATTATTTCTCTTCTTCTGATGTGTAAATACTAATGACTCTATGGCAGTTACAGTAACTCCAGAACAGCTGCTGTGTCATTCTGTATATAACACCAGTTTTACTCTGCTTTTACTTGGACATTTTCATGTTAGGTATTAATAGTTCTTATTTGTGCTTTGTGACACTATTCTAATGCTTCTTCTAAATACATTCTCTTTTGTTGTGGTTTTTGTTTTGTTTTGTTTTATTTAGCAAACGGGCATTCAGAAGCTTCCCTGAACTGAAGGATGCAGTTTGGGATCAATATTCAGTGTGGACAAATAGATTTGGAGTATTGCTCTTTCTGTATTCTGTAATACTGACAAAGGTTTGTGGATTGTTTGATCTTCTTGTGTGTGTTTTTGTTTCTTAGAATCATTGAATCATAGAACGGTTTAGGTTGGAGGGGACCTTAAAGATTATCTAGTTCCAACCCTCTGCCGTGGCAGATTCCTCTCCTGATTTGGAAGAATTACAGATTTTGGAAATATCCTTGCTTGTGTATCCCTACCATCTCTTTGGCAAGAGAAAGAAGTGTGTTTACATATCAATTCCTATAGGAACATAAGCCTCCTGATGTTTTACTGTTGCCTTCTGTTGTTGTAAATGTTGCAATTCATTCCTTAAGAGAGCAAAAATGTTTTTAATTTTTCTGCAGGGTATTGAAAACATAAAAAATGAAATTGAAGATGCAACTGAGCCATTGATAGATCCTGTTTACGGTCACGGAAGGTAAGCTGCAATGTATGGTTGCTACCACTTAGATTAGTGGACTAGTTTTTTATGTTTCTATAACTGATCATTCTTTTAGGAAATTACTGACATTATGACAAAGATTTGATTATAACTTTATAATATCTAAAAGCAACAGTTAACATAGTGTGCCTTTTTCACTGCTTACTCCATTTAGTGTTCAGTTCTGAGGAAATGCTTCGTTATTGCTGAATTTTCAGAGGAATAATTCTCAAATTCAGGGCTACATTTTTATATCAAGTTGTTGATTGATAAAGTGGAGATCATATTAGCATTGCTGAATTACAAATATACACTAATTAAAGGAATAGCGTCAGAGAATATCTGCTTAGTTGTCCAGGTAATACAATACTTTTCTCATTGGTTAGAGAACAACTTTTTCAGGAATAAATTGTACATCCCTTTTAATAGGATATTTCTTTCTGTTATATAGCCAAAGTTTGATTAACCTGCTGTTGACGGGGCATGCTGTTTCTAATGTGTGGGATGGAGACAGAGAATGTTCAGGAATGAGTAAGTTGATTCTAGTTTATGCTTGTTCATAATTTTTATGTATTATGAGATGCTGACCTACAAATTAGGAATATGCTCTGTTTCTGTTTTGATAAGACTTCTTGTTTACTGTCCTTTGATTTAAGCAGACCTCAGATGGAAATAATACATACTTGCACAAAATCTCCGATGTTAATATCAGTGAATCTGGGATTGTCAGCTACAGGTTGAAATTATAAGGTACCCGATGACCTGGATGATGGAAGGGAGCGCAGTCTGTGCAAGTTAGGAAGGTTGGTCAGTACACTGGAGACCGGGCCACTGTTCGGAGCAGCTACATCAGGCTAGAGAAATGGACTGACAGGAGCCTCATGAATTTCACCAAAATCCTGCATCTGGGATGGAATAAGCCCATGCGACAGCACAGAGCAGCACTGCCTGGCTAGGAAGCAGCTTTGTACAAAAGGACCCTTGTGGGTCAGTGAGTTGCACATGGGTCATCAGTGTGTCTTTCTGGCAAAGAAGGCCATCTGCATCTTGGGCTACATTAGGAGGAGAATAGCCAGCAGTTGGAGGGAACTGGTGGTTCTTTCCCTCTATCAGCTATTTTAAAGTTACTGTCATTTTATTAGTGATAAAGAAAATACGTAATTACAAACTTGAGGAATTACCTGGTAGTTTGCAGAGTATACTCAGAGCTCTAACTCTTACAGTATTGCGTATTTTCCAAATAGGGCAGGAGTTATTAACTGGCATTGTTCTTGGCCACCACTGGCACAAATACCAGTGAAATGATCCCTCTTTGACTACCTGCATATTCCCCTTTGAACCTTTCTTTGTATTCCAATCTCTTCTCTTGCCACAATTATCCACAGTAGGAAGATATAGGGAGGTAGATTTTTTTTTTTCTCCTTTTTTAAAGACTGCCATTCTTAGGTGAAGTGTAGCAATTTAATATGAATATAAATAATGCTGTAATTGCTTTAGCAAAGTAGTGCCAAGAGTTTGTGGTGTTTCATGCTGTCACTAGGTGGCGGTATTCTGTTATGGTTGGTAATACCATTACATTTTAAAACCATCATTGGTTTGGGCCTGACTTTTTTTAAAAGGCTCTGTTTTTCTCCCTTTTTAGAAATACGAGTACTTAGCAAAAGTACTTCTAAAAAAAGGAGAAACTAACTTTCTGAAAAGAGGCCTACATATTAATCTTCTTAGGTGATTTTTCATGTTATCAGATCTCTTCCAGGGGTGTGTTTTCTTTCTGTGGGGTGAGGGTATTCACAAGGATGAGCTTTGATTTAGGGCAGCTAGTCTCCCTTTGTTTCCTTGTATGTCACCTGACAGTGATTTTTGCCTTTGGGTCTGTCTTCTCCGTTGGCTAGTTCTGAAGGAGACGTGGGTAGACCAGCGGCTACAGGCCAGTTAACCTGATAGCTTTCAGATACAGTCTTCATGTAGCGTGACTATTAGCTGGTCAGCATATTCACACTCTGCGGCTCCTGTCATAGTCTGGATCCCAGCTCTCTGTAGTTATCAGAGTTCACACCTAGTTATCTGTCAGGGAAACAAATACTTAATAATTTGTTGTGGTTTTTTTTTCCTGAATCATTTTCTGAATAGGAAATATTATTTATATGTGTCTGCGTTCTGTTCCAGGCATCAGCTCCTGAATCTGAACTCTTTGATTAGCAGACTGAACTTTAAATTGATTTTTATTAATGATTTTTTAAGAAATATATGCGATGTGTTAAAACTATTTCTTTAATGTACTGTTGCTTAATTCTGCCATTTGTTTCTCTCCATTGCACATATAAATGTGCTATTTCTGAGCAATAGCTATTCCCTAGTTTGAAGGTTCCTTCACTAGTTTTTTAATTGGGCTAGCTCTCTGTCCTTGGCTCAAAGAAAGCATGAATTGTCTCAAAGTATGGCAATTTATAGCAACACAGCTATAAGTCAGTGAGGTAATGGGGTTCTGCAAAGTGTTATCTATGCACCCCCAAATGTTCCAATTCCAAGCAAGTTTGAGGATAATCCTTGAAAGCATGATTTCAGATCAAAGAATTCTGCAATGCAAAGAGAGCCTTTTAATATGTATAGCTGACAACTCTAAGGAAGGAATTGTACTTCCAGGCCACAAAGATCGTGAACAAGCTACTGGCTTTAAGATTTTGGGGGGTTGTTTGTTGGAGTTGTGGTTTGATTTTGGGGGTGGGGTTTTTTTGCTTAACAGTAGAGGAAAAAGGTAAACCATTACTATAATAACGGTTCTGCACTGTTGCAAAATTTAGAGAGGTAATCTTGAAGTTGGTGAAGGAAGCATGGCATACTGTGGCTAGTGCTGTGAGTTACAATGAAATGCAGAATTGATTTCTGGAAGTCAAGAAATCTTTTAAATTTAGAACAGTTTGTTTCACTTGCTGTGGTCCTGAGGCTTTAGCCCATGGATAAAGGTGTCATAGTTTTATGCTGTTGTATGTGAATGATCAATTTTTAAAAATATAGTTGAGTATTAGTGTTTTAGAAGGAACTTTCAAATACAAAAGTCAGTGTTCTCTGAAAAAAGGAAATACAGATCTTGTTAAATTGATCATGGCATATGTTCCCATGCAGGATCAGTTATGTGCTGCTCTTTGTTTAGACAGTGTTTAGGGACATACCAGAGCTGTTTCAAGCAGACAGAACTTGCACAATTGAGATGATGTATATGTAAGCCCAGAGCTTCTTCAAATCCTTATGATTATAACTAGTTTCTAAGCCTGCATATTGAAGCGCTTTCTCATTCTTTATTAGAGAGCCTCAAATCAGGCTTTGTAAGTGCTCTTCCAATCAGTAGTACATAAATATTTCAGCTATTCCTGACAGCTGTGTGTGTTTGAGAGCTGTATGATACATTAAATGGAAGTCAGTGCAGTAAATCAAATTGAGTGAATGCTTTCTTTCCTACTAACAAAACTATTATTTGCAAAATTATTTTTTATTATTCAGAATGTGAAATGATTAAGATAAATATAGCTAGGGAAATCTTAAAAAAAAAAGAAAGAAAAAAGGAAAAAATACATATATATGGGTTTTTTTCTCCTTCAAGGTAGCTGTTTTCTTAAATTTTTCTGAGAATAATTTTGGTGTAAGTTACAAGTACTTCATCTACTAATAAATCCAGCAACTTTTGAAAAGAGGCTATCAACAGTAAACTTTTAAAACCATCAATTTGGCTCTTCTTAATTTATAGAGAGGGAAATTAGTAAACTAATCACATCACTTTAAAAATCGCATCACTTTAAAAATTGTTATTTGACCAATTTTGAAAGTAAGAAATGGCTTAAAAGAGGCTTTGCAGATTTTTCTTGAAAAAATTTTGTGTTTTGTTTTGAACAGAACTTCTTGGTATACATAAACAGGCAACAGTAGGCTTTTTGACATTGATGGAATCTCTAAGATATTGTAAGGTAAGCAGTTTTCTGCATCATTTAAAATTTTTCTTTCATTAAGGTGGTGTGGGCTTCTTTGAAAGCATTACTAAAAGCTTCACTGTGTACAATTGGAGATAGTAAAGAACTTTCAAAGTATGTTCAACTTCAAATTAAAACAGAATAATACTGTATTAAAACAGATATAAAATTGTTAAACGTATCTTACTGAATAAATGTTGCTTGCTATTTAAAATAGAACTTTATTGCACCAATTTAATATAGCCGGTTAGAAGCTTATTTTTTTACTAAAATAACGTTTCGTGCAATTTATGCAAATAGTTATAAAACTGTCAAGTCCCAAAGTGGCTTCCTGGTATGAATGTTGCAGTTTTGTTGACTTTCTATGCTATCACTGTCTTCTATTTAAAATAAATAGCCATAAGAAAAATGGTAAAACTACTATTAAGTAATTGTATTCTGAATATAATACATTCAAGACCTAAAAGTTACTTTATGTATTCATCTGTCAGCATCTGAAAGTAACTAAAGTGCAACCTAGTCCATATTGTTTCTTCCCATTGTGACACAGAATTTCTTGATTTAAGGTTTTTATTTGAGAAATTTTGTGCTTTACAAATACTACTTGTGAAACAACATTAATACTCTTAATTCGAAAAGGCTTTGTGGTTGTTCTTTGCTTCCTTTTCAGTCTCTATTGAATTCCTTTAACTTAGCTCAGGGTTAAAGAGGATTACGTACTTTCCAGAATGTTGGTGTATTGACTGTAACTAACTGTCCCTTCATTTATTTAATAAGTGTCAATTCTGAATTGATTCATGCAAAACCAGCTAATAAGTCAAGTGGACTTCTACCTCATTTAGCATCCAATTATAGTGGTGTTATATTTTTTTAAGGTTGGCTCCTATTTGAAATCTCCGAAATTTCCCATTTGGATACTTGGCAGTGAAACACACCTCACAGTCTTTTTTGCCAAGGTATGTTAGATGTGATCTTTGGTAACCTCAGGCAGATAAACACCGCATAAATTCAAAGGTCAGATCTTGCTACAATGTGAGTTTCATGTGGCTTTAATGTCAAAAAGTAGTCACCAAATCTTTTAATTAAGCCTTCCCTTGAAGGCAGAGTTGTTTAAATGGTTTAATGATATCTCATAAATTTTAGTGACAACTTTTGGTTCTAGCTTAATTTATTGCGCTGGGGGAAAGGTATGCTTTAGAACACCATACTTGGAATAAGTACTGTCTTAAATTTCTATAGTGCAAGAGAGATAAGGAGGAGACTGTTATGTGTAGGTGCCTGTTAGTAGTTTAATCTTCCTGACAGTACTTTCACAATTTTTAATCTATAACCGTAGTTTTTTGTTCCAGATTAAAAATGGATATCAGGACTGTTATGATAATTCCTTATATTTATTCTATCAGATATGTACTGTAAACTGTAGAATATAGAAAATGCTTTTGAGATGAGTTCTCAGTTTAAAATCTTAGACCAAATTTTATGAGGAGACGATTTCTGTTTCTTTATTTGAAGATTGTAAGTTGTTTTCCTTACATTTTTTTATTTCTATAGAACACTTGTTTCTGATTAGAAATATTCATTGAAATTTAATGGTACTTACTAGTATACTTATTAGTAGTTATTAGGAATTAACTTTCCTGTACTTAATATCTTATAAATGAATGAGTATTTTAGGTATAAATCTTGAAAATAAGTGCTATAAGTCTTCCTTAAGGAAAATGTTAGCCTAATGTTTAAAAACAGGACACAAAAGTTACATATTTTTTCTTACAGAAACATACTGATCAACCCCCACAATACATTGGAAGTTTATGTGCAGTATTTCTTTACCTTTAAACTTAAATTAAAAAATAATTTAAATTAATTAGTCTATGTCGCGCATCAAATTTTTTTTTTTTAGATTCTGGTGTAAATGCTATACTAGAACTTCCCTGAATTCCTTGTGTCTGATAAATGCTCTTTCTTCCATATTCCATGGTAATAGAAAAATCATTATTCTCCTTTGGATGTTTTTCTGCCTTACTCTCTCCCCAAGCAGTCTTTCCTAGAAGAGTGTTTTGATTTCAACTTTGAAATTTTATCCACAGCTTTTCTGAATTATAGCACTGAAGTCAGTAACTTGTCATAGAGATAGCAGTCTGGTGTTAATAGGCATAATCACTCTGTTATACAAGTCAAGTGTACCTGTCCAGAATTTTATTACACCTTCTAATGTTTTGTGTCTGCGATTAGAAATCCATTTCTACTGCTAATTCTTTTAGGGTGTTGAGGGCTGTTTGCTGGGTTTAAAGTAACTGGGCATCAGCATCTGGTGTCTCCAATATAGCTTGGTTCCTCTTTCTTCACTGAACTCCACTTAGGCTGTGGAAAGCTTCAGCTTGTGATTAATATCTTAGGAACTAAAAAGCAGGAAACCAACTTGGTAAAGAATTTCCCAGAATTTTTTTTGATGAAATAGGAGCTGAAGGTTTGTAAAACCTCCATGAGTCCTTTATATGTGCTTTGCATGTCTGAGCTCACGCTTTCTAAAGTAAAGGTTGGTGAGCATTTCAGGTGGAGCAGAGATGTCAGCTACAGTGGAAATACGAATTGTGTCGGCAATCCATTATTTTATCAGTTGAAGCTGCATGCCAAAAACTGCAGGAAGAAACTTGAATTCATTGCCAATTGTTAGTCAGCACGTTGTTAATCATATGTGTAGTTGTCTAGATGGTGCTTGATACTGAGGATATAACTTGATATAGCTTGATGGTGAGTGATTACATGAGAAGGAAATCTTCAAAATGGAAAGAGAAAAATGGGAGTGTGAAACCAAAAGCAACATAGATTGTTTGGAAAAATACAAATACAGCTTTAATTCTTTCAAGCCGTATATGAGTTACAGGAGCCTAAACCCTTATGTTTAAATAGAAGAACATTAGGCAATTATTAAGCATAACAGTAGTCACTTTTGTCATTAGCTGAGTAATTGGGCCTAGAAACCTAGGAAAAGCAAACTTTCTAGGTTACTGTCACTATGGACAAGTAGTGTGGGGAAATTAGGGAATGGGACAGAATCTTCCTTGCTATCTCAGAGACTTGAGGGTGGAGATTCAACAAGCAAAATGATTTACTCAAAATCTGCATACCACCCTACTTAAAGAAAGTTGGCTGCTGTTCTTTAGTACTCAGATGTTTCACTCAGATTTTTACATTTGATGTGGGGTACAGCAATAAACATTGTCCTTGTAACTGTGGAATGAAAGGTCATCCACCTTGCTTTTCTGTCTTTGAATTAAATACTATAGACAGCGAATACTGTTGCTGTCTGCCAGAATATATTTACATTATTCTAAATGTGGACCATTCTGCTGTAGCTGTGACTTTCAGAGGAATGTTTTTCAGTCATACTTCCTAAAATAAATAAATAAATCTGTCCATAGCTGCCATTCTAAAACTTTCTACATTTTCAGTGGATTTTATTGAATGGGCAAAATGCAGCACAGCATCTTTGGGCTGAAGATCACACTTACAGCTTGAAGTGAAAATTAAAAAAATTAACTAAAATGCGTAATTGGGCTTAAGTTCTCTTTTAACCGCTTCTGCATCAAATAGCCTTAAACAGCTAAGTCAATTCCTAGTTTTAACAAAAGTCTGCTGGTGGGTCAGCAGATTCCCCCATTGCTAAAATAACAGAGATTTTATTCTATCTGCATGGTCTTCATATCTACATCTTATTTGATGTGTACAGAAATATTATTAGCCTCATTTTACTACAAGGATTTGGAGGTAGAAAAAAATTACTTGAGAAATAATTTCTTCTTTAAAATAGCAATTTTGACTGAAGCACATTTTATTGAAGAGCATATCAGTAGTTTTTCTTCCTGGGACTTAGCTGACCTGTTGGCAGCCAAACAGTTATTTACAGTTAGGTATTTTGGAGACAACCATGCAGATACAACAAGTTGAAATGCAGTGGTTAATCTCCTATACAAAACATGGAAGCATGAGTACACTCATCACAATGTTTTGACGCGCTATCACCCACTTCGGTGGAAATGTTCTTTCTAGACCAAAGAAAATAGAATCTGGAAACACGTGAAATGAAGCTTCACTTGCATCTTCCATATTTTCATTTCTAAGGTAGACTGTATTGAGCAAAAATACTACAGCTTGTTCTGCAGATGAGTATGTAGTGCAGTTGGAAAGGAGATATGAACATTTGTATTACCTGAGTAGTTAGTTCTTCAGAACTCCGATACTTACGTATATCATAACAGAGGGAAAAAACTTGTGTGAGTAGTTGGGAAGGGGGGCAAATGTTAGCAGGGAACTATAATTAGTACCATTATATTTTCTTTTTTTCCATTACAACTGTGTGTATAAGGCCAGAAAGTTGCTTGATACTCAGCAATCCAAATTTAACATTTACTGAAAAAATAAGAGTGGCTATTGCTCGTAGTGGTCATGGACTCTGCATTTCCAACAAGGTAGATTTTCCCCGAAAAAGTGAGTATGTAGGTTCGTCATAGCCACCTGAAGCCAAGCAGCCATCATTTCTGCCTCTCCCTGCCCTCCCTTCCTTTCAGTGAATAAGAAAATTTGCAAATGGCCTCAGGCCAACAAAAATAAACAATGAAGCTTTCATCTGACACTCTAAGTATCCCTTCATGTTCTGTCAGATGGTGCTAACACAAATAGACAGTATTGTAAATGTCCTTTAAAAATCAACTTTAAATTTACAGTCCTTTTTTTAATATTTATTCATTGTAGGGAAAAGAGAGAGTGAGAAATGGGGCAGCTCTAAATTAATCAATGTAGGGATAAGGCTGTGATGCTCTGGATCAAGTGCTGTATGGTCAGTTCTTGGTTATTTTTATGATACTCGTAATGTAGGAAGTTATGACAAGCTGAGATTATTCAGAACTTTTAGGAATGTCAGAGTGTGGTCAGACGCTGTATGAAAGAATATCAGCAGGTTGATGTGTTACATGCAATATAACAAGAAAGTGTTCCAGTGCAAACAATAGGAAAACTAACAGCAGGTTAATAGCTGCTTTCTAAATACTGTCTGCTGACATGCAAACTCACATAGTCTGGAAGTTTGAATTCAAGACTCTCTGAAAGTGAAGTGACAGCATGGAATGAGTGTCTGTCTGGTGACTTCGGGTTATTGAAACTGCCAGTGGGGACACTTCAGAGCTGTGTTAAGTTTTTCAAAAAGTCCCTTGGTCTGTTCCCAGGTCTTAGAGCACACAGGCCACAACAGAATTGGCTATCCATTTTCAGTTACAGCTTTGTAGCATATCTAGACTTGAAGAATCAGATAAGCAGAGAAAACTCCTAGCTGAGACATCTGAATAAGTTACAAATTACTGCTTTTCAAGGAAAGTGTGCCTGTTTTACTGTGTTAGGACTGTACTTATGGTTTCAGATTACGTTTTTTTATTTTTCTAACTTTGATCACTATAACCTGTTCTACATATTCTCAGGGCCTTTCTTCAGCATCCTTGATGGTCTTGTCTCTTAGAAGAAAGAACATTCACTTCTCTTCCTAAACAGTCTTTTTGATCAAAGTTCAACAGAGGGACACCTGAGCAAACACTGACACTGCTATAGGAGATCCTGAATTTGGGTCAGTGGTGTTTACCAGAACTGGGCTAAGAGGGAGTGTTATTTGGTACAGCATTTAATCTCAGAATACCAACAGAGAATGTCAATGGCCATGAAAGAAAATAAGATGCATGTGTAAAAATTCAACCATTACTACGTGTTAACAGCTCTGGTCTCTGCAAAGGTAACTTATGTATATCCAAATAAATCATACTTATCATTTAACTTAGGAACTCTTCTACTTTGGGAAGGTAGTGAAAAATATCTAGCCTTCCTTTTGTTTTTTTGTTCCCATAACCGGTGTATGCAGGTAATCAGATTTTGAAAAAGTCCTCATCAGAGAAGAAATCAAAGTCAGATTTTGAAGAATTCCACTTCAGAAAATGGTTATAGAGTGTGTGGTTTCAGAGTCTTTAGTTTCCATGAGTAAGTGGAATTGAATCTGGTTAGGACAGTCTGGATATCTAGTAGAAAGAATATAGCTGCATGAGGCAACTGCAGAAATAACTTCTGGGCTTAAGTAGGGTTTAAATTTTCTGTGTGTTGATAAAGAGCAGGGAGACAAATGCTGCTCCATTCTTGACAATAGCTCTGACCTGACTAAATCCGCAGTGAATCTTCAAGTATTTCTATTACCTGTTAATTTAAGAGCTCCTTTCTGCAGGAGGAGACCCCTTTTTTAAATGAATATTAGAGCAGGATGTTTCCTGTGGGATCTGTGGGCCCCCAGAGAGAATTGAAGTTACTTTACTGGTTGGTTTAAGCTTCATAGTGTAAACAGTATTGCTGAATGAATTTAAATTGTTCTGAATAACGCAATAGTAAGGGTTACTTTGTCCAAATAAGTTTCCTAGCAGAAAGGTTAAGTGTCTTTAGAATAATGGTCTCATAGTTGGCAGGGGGCACCTCAAAATAAAATACTTCTGTGGAGTATCTACCCTATTCCAGCTTTGCAAGATCACAGAGCGTAACTGTGAAACCTTACTCTGCTCTTTGTGGGTCTGCTCCAATTTTACTTGCAGATGAATTTGTTCCTACTACAGATGCATGTTTCTCTCCATGAACAGACACTTCTGGGCAGTTTCTTTGTTTATGGCTTGTTTGGGAGGTTTCCTGTGGGGAAACTTGTGCTTTCTTTCATTCGTGTAAGTGATTTTCACACCAGCACTTATCCAAGTAACTTCTAGATTTTGTCTAAACTATTCATTGTAGTAAAAGAGACTTAATATGTGATGCAACACTGTATGATGGCATATTTGTTTTTAATGAGACAAGTTCATGATATCAATTTAACCAAAGTCATAGTGGCTTTATTGTATCAAAAGATAACAACTCTGGAGCACTGTCATTTATGAAGTCTCTGTATTTAGAATCATAGAATCGTTAAGGTTGGGAGGGACCTTTAAGATCATCGAGTCCAATCACTAACCTAACCTGACAAAACCACTTCTAAACCATATCCCCAAGTACCATGTCTACCGTTTTTTTAAACACCTCCAGGGATGGTGAATCCACCACCTCCCTGGGCAGCCTATTCCAATGCTGGATTACTGGATTTCTATTTCTCTTTTTTTTCATTAGAAGTATAGTTTTTGCTTTAAGTGGAGGTAGCTTTCATGGGAAACTTCAGCCATCATACAATTTTTGGCTTTGCTCAGGAGAAACATTTCTGTCTCCTTCTATTTTCCTGTTTCCCACATTGTTGGAATGAGCAGCCAGCTGTGACGGTTGCAAGGAAAAATCAGATCTCTCTGTCTCCTCTTAGTTTTTGATGGTCTGTACTTCAACTGTACTAAAAGAATTTTTAAATAGTGGAGAAATCAAAGCTCCTTAGAGTGGCTATACCAGTTTTCTACAGGACATGTTCTTTTTCATGTCTTGCACAAAGTTCAGGAAAGAAGAAATGGTTGTGAAGAAGCCAGGTATGCCCCCTCCAATTCAAGAGATGAAGAACTAATTCTGGTTTTGCCATGTCCCTGACATCCTTTCAAGCCTACGAAGTGTCTTGGAGAACTCTGGACTTCCCAAAAGAGCATAGATATGAAGAGGACAACAGAAAGGTTGAGTGGGAAGATTAAGGTATACATGTCTGTGGTAGATAGGTGGGGCTGACCTGTAGAGCTAGAAGGTTAGGGCTCATAGATCATTGTGCCATAAGAAACCCAGTAATAGATGTTACAGAGGCCGAATCATATTCTAATTCAGGAGACTGGAAACACTGTGATTATCACATACATTATTACATCCTAAATCAAAGAGACTACTGAAGTGTTCAGGATTTTAGTAGGCCTGACTTGGATTTTCTGGTTTTAGGGTTGATGATACAGGATCATCACTCCATCTTTCAGAGTCAGGTGGGACTCTAGCTACTCAGGATTTTTGGGTCCTATGGGTATTACTAGGAGGATGGAGTGTGATAACTCCCGGCCACACAGTTATAAAGAGGCCTTGAAGTGGAGATCCAGCTATACAGTTGGTTTTGGGTTGGTTTTTTTTTTTTAGCCTAGTACAATAACTAAAAATGTGGAGCTAGGGAGAGGAAGCCATAGCCGTGGAATCTAAGGTCACATGATTGACTTCTATCAAGAGTGGAGTATGGTAATATACCCATACATGTTGAGGAAATGGCATGTGAAAAGTATTAAAGAGCAGTCAGGTGGTCTTCCAGTTCCTGAGGTTGGGTGATGAAGTTGATGTCTTTGAGCACTGGAGAAATTAGTCTTTGGGCAGTGGTAGGCATTTTGACAATTTGTGGTAAAAACTCTGAAGTGAGAATATTTAAGAATTAGGTTAAGGTCCTGTATGCTTGTATGGCTTTTGTCAGAGGTGCTGTGCATCCCATAATAATAAGTAGCAATTATGAGGACTTACTACTCAGATCATAAAGAGGTAACTCAGTCATGAGGTTTTGCATTATTTGTTCTTAGAGTTGAGACATAGAAATTTTAATGTAGAGGTCGTTAAACTAAGAGACGTAAGACTCTGAATGTTAATCTAACCAATTGTCTGGGACTTACCATCCTACAAGAACTGTATTCACTGTGCTTACCCTGATTATCTGACTAATTTCAGCCATTTAGTCATATCTGTATGTTCTCCAAAGTTTTAGAAAACTTCTAACATTCATCCCATTACATACAGCTTTCACAATGATCATTTAAGGACATTTTTCATGGTTAGCTGATACAGACCATGAAATGTAATTGTATATGCCCTTAAGCAAATAAGCAAATTACTTCCTTTTGGGAAAAGTGTTTGCATCCATCTGTTTTCTTTCAGAGGGGGAGGTTCAGGTTTTATATATAAAGTAGTTAAGAGTAGGGCTGCGTAGATGATACCACTTTTCATGTGTTTACGTTTGAGTTGTTCCAATTTTTGTGTCACTGAATTCTTTCCCCTGAAATGTTACACATTTTGATACTGTTTTGTGCTGAGGTAGGTGAGAGAATGACTTTGCACACTATTTCCAAGCCTAGATGAAAAGTTGTAAAATGGGGCAGTAGTTCTAGCAGTTCCAATAGGAACTTTTGAGCCAGCAAAATTTAGATGTAAAAATTCAAAATAAAACACTAGCACTTGTTGCATGAGCTGCCCTTTGAAATGAAGGAAAGAAGGAGGGATGAAAGAAGGAAGGAAAGCAAGCCAGCACAATGAAGAGGACCTTTTCTAGATCCACAAATGAAAACCGAAGGAATTTCCCATGAACTGTTAAGCTCTCAAATTAATATATTGTAGGAGCACTTCCGAATTGGAAAACTTACAAAGGAAATATGCTGAAGTAATGGCCATGAATGTCACATTAACCATTTCTAGAAAAATTGTGTTCCTTAATCATTTCAAGTCTATTTTAAATATAGTTAGGAAGTGATCCTAGTAGTCATCTATTTGTTCAGTTTTCCACCTTCCTAGTTACCTTCAAAGCCTATGTTCTGTTTACTTTCCAGTTTGCTGGGTTTGCATTTCAGTTGGTTAAGAAACAAACTTTTGTCTGATTTTTAAAGATTAGCAGTAGGCTATGGTAGTATATTTGAGACTAATGTGCAGTCATCTCCATGAAACAACATTTTTACTATAATTTAAGTAATACAGTATTTCTGAAAGTTAGTTACATTTTTAGTGGAGTGGATTGTAGTGGTGAATGTGTAAAGCACCTGTTGTGAAAAATGCACAAAGAGGTACAGAAATGGTGATTCATTTGTAGGCAGAGCAGTCCTGAGGAGTATTTTTTTCCTTTTCCTCATATTAGAATGAATAACTTTCATATGTAAACTGAGACTGGGGACTGGAAGGTAATTGATTGGGTCCTACCCTGTAAGAGTACTTATTAGTGTCTAGAATGATACATGGCCTCCTGTTTCAGGAAGGAGGGTATGAGCAACATCTCGTTAGTATGTATGTTAGCCTATCAAATGAAAGGCTGATTTTTGAAGAAACAGATGTGAGTTTTTTTCTTTCTTTTTGGTAGTATATCCAGAGTGGCTTGCAAATAGTAAATGCATCGAAGACATTGCTAAATGCAGTTTTATAGTAAGTCACTGTATCAAGTAAATTCTGAAAGTCAACATACTGCATAGAAACAAAGGCTGAGAACATCATTGTGTCATTCTGTATCCCTTTTAGGTGTGAAACCAATGTTGGTTCCAGCTATATTTGATACAGTAGCGAAGGCATTGGCCCTGAGTCATCACATGACGGGTAGATATTATGTTTTTCAAATTTGGAGGAATAGGCATCCTGGCTCATTATTAAACCATGATGAGTAAATCGATAGAGTTTTTAATAGTATTGCAGTTTTTAAACATCAATCAAATTGGTATTTACAGAAAGGTGTTCCATAAAAGAATGTTATTCCTAATTCCAAATCAAGTGACAACCGAAATGGTGATGGCTTTTTCCTCCATCATTTGCTGCTTCTAGTAGTCAGGTGCCCTGACCTTTCCAGGTGCAAGTCTTACTCAATTCTGCGACAATTAATCACGTTAGTTTGGTTTTCAGCTATGTTAAATAGTCAAGTATCGCTTATGCTATTGGGATGCAATGCATTGGGATGCAGCCATCCAGTGAGTATTGACCTGAAGGTTTTTTTAAACACACCTTTTTTAATATAATGTGCTCTCATATGTTGCATTACTACTTCTTTTTTTTTTTTTTTCTGCTGGTCACAAAGCATATCCACCTCACTCAATGCATTAAGATTTAACAATTGCTGTCTTGATTCTGCATTTGACACATGCTGTGTTTGCAGCTATTCCAGTCTGCTGGTAATGTTCTGAAATTATATATATGTCCTTGCGTAATTTATTTACAGACCCCTTTCTTCTGTTGGGTCATTGCTACTAAATGTTATACAGTGCAGCTTAGAATCCTTCCAGTGTCTGATGGCTTTCAAGTTGTGTATGTGTTAGTGGTTGACTCACAGTAGATCTTGGCCTGAAAAATACAACTCTGCCTCAAAAGCCCTTTTCTCATTTGCATGTTTATGCCTTGTCTTTTTAGTGTTCAAAATCATACTACACTTTAGCTTTCTGCATGTATTTGGATATTTTTCAAATTTCCCCAAAATAATAATACTATCCTTTTTATTTGTTCACTCTTGGTAGTGGAGCAGGTGTAATTACATCCTAATCAATTTGTAGTTCATTCAGTTTGTGAGGAGATAGAGTGGAAAGACATAAACTTCTCTATTATTCTCTCAAAGACCTTCTAAAGTCTTAGCCCAAAAGCTTTGACTTTGATAAATTTAGTGCACTTTCATTTCCTGCTAGTTTACAAATCATTGAATAGTATGGAAACAATTAGGAAGTAAATATTATCTTTCTTAATGTTTAGTCTGGCATCTAGTGAAGAATGGAAAGAAGGGCGTTAGTTTCATGCAGTAGAATACTCCTTTCCAGAAAGTATGTAACTGCAATGGTGTGCTCCAGTGTTCACATCAGGCTTTGGTGTGACTGTGTATTTATGAAGGAGATAAGGCAGAGGTAAAAGATGCTGTTCCAGTCATAAGATGCAGCCTCAGCACGTGGAGGGGAGAGAAAGCAGAGCTTAGTTTCCATGCTTTTTCAACAAGTATGTATGCATGATTGTCAAAGTCTCTAAACCAGTGCAGGTCAGTAAATAAACCAATTTAGGACAGCAAATAATATATTCATAGTCAGGGGTTGTCTTCATGGAATCATTCCAGAAGTGGAATTTTAAAAGAGAAATTTTATTGACTCATTTCCACACAGATATTTTTTTTTAAGAGTCCTAAAATCTAACCTACCATATTCCAAAATACGGAATTTAATATGCTTGTAGTATCACAATGAAGAGACATGACAGGTAGGTAGAATGAACAACTTCTTCCCCATATTCTGTGTAACCTTATCTGAGGTAATAGGTAGAAATCATAAACTGTAGAAATCATAAACTGCCAGGCTCATGCCATCCATTCTTTGCTCTACAAGCCACCTTCCTTTTTATGTTATCTTATCTTCTAATTACAGCCTACTGACTGCAGAAATTGTTTACCAGATGATGATATTGGGAATATTATTTTACCCATTTTTAGTGAGACTTAGAATTAGAAATCAAGTTTTCACTACGTGACGGAATGGCAGTTCCAGAATTACCATACGAACTGTCGGTATGCCCATCGTGTCTTCTGTTCGAGAAAATGAATCTATATGAATGGCTGTTAATCCATGATCGCTTGTTATAAATAGATGCTCTAGATTGATCCCTCAGATTCTTTCTTCCCCTTAGATTTTTTTTTTCCTGAAAATGAACTGTGTCCTGAAGTCATAAATGTATTACAGAGCTTATGAAATAGTTTCAAATATAGTTATTGAATGCCTATTAAAGATATTTTAAAGTGACGTGTTCTTGGGCTAAACAACAAGGAAATTATTTTGTGCTCATTTTCTGTCTCTGCATTTTTTTTCCCCCAAAATGTCTGAAGACCAGCTGTTCTTTCTGAGCAGAGCACCATGTATCCTTGGGAAGTGGAAGATTAATTTATTTTTTTCTCTGTTCAGCCTGCTTTATTCCCATGTTCCCAAACTGTATTGGGATAGATGCAGGGAACTAGAAACACTGAATGAGACTGCCAACATGACAACCTATGCTTCAGTAATAAAAATATTCTTTAAAACAGTAATGGTTGTAGTCTTGTTCTGAAACTTTATGCCAAACTCTCCTTTTTGCAAAACACCCAACTGCCTACTAAACATGTGATATGACAGACTGAAATTGTGTAGGTAACTTTATAAGCAGCAGGAACCTGGTTGAAATCAGTTTGGGTTTTAGCTGTTTGATCCACAGAACCTTAATGTGTGTGACAGCTATTGAATCCCTAGGAATGTTAGAGTGAATTTGTATACAACATCTGATTTCATCCTTTACAAGTACAATCACAAATACTCTTAGCAATCCATTTCTAGCCACTTTTTGAGAAGCATTCAAAAATTAGTTTTTCATGAGTTGCTATCAACTTTGTTGTGTACTGAGTAACATCTTTGACATCTTTTGATAAGGCAGCTCTGCTTTCAGGTTAGGATATGCGAATGAATGAATTGAAAGTCAAAATGTGGGAGGAGATAAAAAAATACCAAAGAAAAGGAGGGGAGGGGACTGTCTGTGGTGGAGAAAGCTTTTAACTTTTCCTAGCAGAGGTGAAGCACATTTAGTGGTATTTAAGACATTACCTTAATTTTCTATCTTTATTTATCCCCTTATATAACATCAGAAGTCACATTTGATTAGCTGTCTGAATAATATATTTGTTTGTTTCTAAAACTGAAGTAGCTTCATTTCAGTAAAGTGCATTTTTCCAGTGTTTGTTTTATCTAAGCAGAGTGTGAAATACATTAATATATTTTCTCATTTTAATTTGTGGTATAGGGAGTCCGATGCCATTTTGGTTTACCAATTGATAGTTTGGGGACTCTTTATATGTATATACATTTATATATGTACTTTAGCTGTTTTGTGTTTCAGAGAGGTGCCACAACTTAAAGACACTTTGGTATGGAAATACTGAGACAGTGTAGATGTACTTAGAAAAAAAGTTCACTGATTGTCTATGCATAGTTAAGAAAACTAATGTAATTGGTGTGATGCGAGATGGGCTTTACTGTATAATACAGCTTTACGGAGAAAAATACCACAAATTTTTTATTAATTAAAGGAATGAATGTATTGTTTTTCATAGAAGCTAATCGCTTTATTCTACTACTGCTACTGGAATTTGCTACCTAAAATACCAAATTCAAATATGAACATAAAAGGTGATACTGTTTTTATAATATGTGAAAATGTATAGAGTTTGTGTATATTTAGTATTTTCTCCATACATGTATCAGACTTGTGCATATAAAGATTCCCTAAAATACTACCTAACAGTACAAAATAAGAGTGGATTGCATGGCATTATTAATATATTGTTTTCTTAATTACTTCATAAAGCTCATACATTTCACATGTAAAGTCATAAGATACTACTGTTAGAATAATTATTTGGGCTAATAATTGTCCTTTAGAAACATTTTTGTCATATTTGAGTTATAAAATAATTAATCTGGTCCATTTTCAAAAGAATTTCATCATTCTGGACAAAAGCAAACCAGAGGGTTTTCATCATCCCAAGGGAGAATTATATGGTTTAAGTGGGAATCTGAACACTTGAAGCTGGTTTCCAACATTAAGTGCAGCTTTCCATACTGTGAGAACTGTATTTAGGAAGATCTGATTTGCTGAAGTACATCTTCTGTGGCTTTGAACCCTGCTAGCCAAATGTTCCTGCCGTACTTGTTCATTTCCCACCTCCTTATTGTAATTGCCAAATAGAGTTAGTATGTTAATGCTCACCACAGGTTGTACAGCAAACACTTCAGGTCTATAGGCTGAAATAGTATTAGATATACAAATAGTATTTAATACAGATATTAATTTTTTTAAGTGTAAAAAACCTAGCATAAAAATAGAAGCTACCATTCATCTTGAGTGAATTATATTGTGAAATTTGCCCACTTCCAGTTTGGTGGTTCTTAGGAATAGTTTGGTGTTTGTATAGCACTGTATTCTGCCCTCAAAAAAAAAAAAAAAAAAATAAAAAAAAATCTGAATATGGCAGGCAACAGGTAATTTGAAAAGCTGCTCTTTCAGATTAAACTTTTGACTGGAGGGGGATATAGAATTTAGTAGTTAGGTAAGAATTCCAGTAAACTCAAATCAGCTGACTCCTGGTCTGTAATTCTAGTAATTTATTTTTGATTTTAAAACAAAGACCTTGTGATGATGAGCAAAATGAGTCAGTAACTGTGAATAAAAAAAAGACTGTATACCTAATCTTTATTGTTTTACAGTAGTCTCTTTTAATCTGTCCTTCAAAGCAGGGAACAGGATAAGAAGCTGTTACTATTTTTACCTGTCAACAAGTGTATTGTTGCCTTCTTGTAATGTTTTCAACTAAAACAGCAACATCTGTGGCAACGTAACTGTTAAACATGTATTCACAGTAGTTGGAATTTCTCTTATTTTTGAAAAAACTGCAATGCTGTGGCTTTTTTTGTTGGCTGTCTCATTAAACCATCCTCTCCCACAGCAATGGAGCATATATTGTGGTTTCCGTAACTTAGTTGAGTGCATGTTAAAAGCCCTGCTTTCCAAATGGATAGGCTGACAGCGTCCTCACTGGAGATTTCTCTGTTATTAATTCTTGGTCTTTGGCTTTTTGTCCACAGCCTCACCCCACCCTTGTATGAAGTAGGCTCCCTTTTCTGTCTGGGTAGTATGGGTGGAGGTGAGACAAACTTGAAATAATTGTCCATATGTAGCTTGTCAGTCTGCCCTGTTGAGAACTCTCCTCCATTTGCAGTACCAGCAAGGTACTGCAGAGTAAATGCATTCCAGTCACTCTTATTCACAAGGCAGAGTGCAACTAGAGCCAGTTTGCTCCCTTTCAACCCCCTTGTTGAAACAAATTGCTTACCGTGAATGCTTCTCCTCCACCGCCACCTCTGCCCCTTGATGAACACTCTCAGGTAAACTGTGTCATCTTTTGCTGGTCTGAATTACTAGACCTGTATTTTATTTTCTGACCTGTAATAAGAACTCGGCTACCTTGGCGGTGGCATACTTTCTTTTGTGTCTTTTCCCTCTCTCGTTCAAGGAAAGGATTTTCTTTAGGCTTCTTCTGAATCTCAGGTAAACTCTTTGAGGCTGAGGAGGATACATTATATGATCTTTGACATCTGCCGTTCCAAAGTAGAAACAGGCATGGCTGCAGAGCTCTTGTATAGTGACAGCTAAGTCAAGGACCTCTCCTTCAGTTCCTCCATATACAGCTTGCAAGCAGGAAAGTCTTTTACTCCTTCAGGTATTCTGTGGGTATTTTCCAGTTGTTTGACACTTCTAAGTGCCTTTTCTCATAGAAGTTAATATGCCACAGAGCAATCTCATACTCCACTGGCCAGCACAAAAAAAAACATTGTAAGCAGCCTGTAGAGGACACTTCCATCACTGCAGCACCTGTGGGCAGAGGCCCTTCTGAACTGTTGGTGCGGATGATGTCCCTGAACACAAGTGGAAGTCTTGAACTAGCCTTCATTGGCCATCTCTCTGTTCAGAGCTGGACTGGTAGTCTTTCAAGCTGCATTTATGTCAAATAACATCAAATTCTTTAGTATGGACTTGACAGGTGAGGGCTGTAGGATTTGATTTGATTTGTTGCTGCAACATAATTCTCCAACTCTGTCCCTTTTCAGGGACCCTTCACAATAGCCTGCTTAAATTAACAGTAGATGCTATGTTGGTGAGTATTTTTAGAACAAGTAACTGCATACCTCTGCAATCTCAGTATCCATTTAGTGGTACCTAAGAGGAAGCAAGATCTATGGCCATTCCATACCAGTTCAATTCTTTCTATGATGGTAATAACAGCCTCTCGTTTCAGATCTGAAGGACTCTCCCTTTTTTCCTTGATTTGATAATTGGCTTCTAGGAAGACCTACAAGAAAGCTGTTACTTAATTTCAAGCAACGCCCAGGTTCTGTTTAGTCATCTCGATGAGAATCAACCACTAAATTTTGTATCACTGCAAGACTGAACCTATTTTTACTTCTATAGTGATGATAACTTTCCTACTTGTGAACTGACACCAGTCTATGTTAAATTTTATTCTTTAGTTCACTTTCTAGGCAGTCTGTGCAAGTAAAACATCATCTGACACCTTCAGGACACATGATTTGTATATGTGGTACTACATATGATCTTCTGCTCCTTGCCTCCAAATAAAGCTGTGTTCAATCTATTCTCCCTCAGTTAAGTGGGTTGTTATTTCTCAGAGTGTAAAGGGCATTTCATCAGTTCTGGCTTTGGTAGCAGGATCTCTTCGCCATTTGAAGAAGAAACCTTCTCTGTGTCTCTGTCCTCCAGGGTACTGACATTGGATGTGGCTCTTATGGATCTGGAGATCCATTGCAAATGCATTACAGCTACAGGAGGAACTGAAGCTTCACTTTCTTATTTTAGAGCTCTATCCAGTTTGAAATGTATTGTGGTCATGTGTGAAAGACCTATGCATCCAAATGGTGATGATACAGTTACATAGTATATCAGTAGGATTGTATGAAGTGTCTCTTCTTTCAGAAGATAATCTCCAAAAGAACCTTACTGACATTTTAAATCTTTTGACAGGGTTGGGGCGGTTTTATTATCAGGATCTCAGTAAGCTGACCAGCGTCCCCTCCATTACATCTCGACCAGGAACAGTGATTGAACTGCCTGGTACCTCCAGACTCAGAAGTCTTCTCAACACTGGATTGTAGGTGGCTGTCACTGGATGAGGACTTCTGTTCTCTCCAGCATAAATAATAGGAATGTGTAATAGACGCTTTTCCACCCTCCAAGGTGGATGACATTTTCATCTTAGTTTGTCCAGCAATCTGTTCCTTCCACATCAATTACAGTTATTTTCTACTATCCACTTCACTTGAGTAAAAAGAGAAGCAAAAGTCTATACTGAGCCTGCTGTTCTACTCTTTATGGGACCTGTGCTTTTACCAAATAAATTTTGGTTTACTGGTCTGGTCGCTTCCTGCCAGCTCCCTCCCCAACATCTGTCAGAACTCTCTGTACCTTCACCAGATGTTTTGCCATCCCTGAAGCCCCCAAGGCTGATGTGAACCTTAATAAAGCAGTGTTCTCTGAAGAAATCTAAGGTAGCTCCCCTGGATGGTTAGTGAAAGAGTACAACTACTTCAAGTCATGTTAATTTAAAACTACATATGGAAGCGCTTCTAAGTCAAAGCATGTTATGTAAAAGCAGACCATCTGAAGCCTGTCTTCCAGCGGCTTAGCTCCTAGACCCTTTCTTAAATGTTTTTTTACTCTTTCCCTTTTCATCTCTGTCTTGCAGCTGTCTTTCTCCCTCTCCCACACAGGCAAATACCTGCAGTAGTAACCTACCACTTGTCTCCTGCGATGATCCACCCAGCAACAACCAGGCATGCAGTCACAAGTCTGGGCTTTGCCAGCAGTGTTTGAATGGTTGTCTACCTATTGCTGAACAGAGCGATTTGCAGCAGCGTTCTGCCTTCCTTCTTGGTGGGCACACAAACCAGTACATTTCCTCCCTGCCTGGCTTCCAGTTTCAACAAGCAGTCATGAGACTCCATTCCCTCCATCAAATAAAGGGAAATGAGGCAATGGATTCAGAAGTCAGCTCGAGAGATGGGAATTGGTTTCAGAGATCCCATCAACCTTCTTTTCTTGGGAAGCTATTCTGGAAAAGTTGCTGTCTTGAAAGCCACTGGTTATAGCATTGGAAAAGATGCACTTTTCTCTGTAATACAGGACTAGATTAAATAATCTTCGTTCTTGCAGATCTGATTAAATTATAGCAATTAATATAGTTGATAAATTATCAGTGTTTCTGTATTGTCTTTAGGCAAGTTTTTAAGAAGAAAGTTAGTACTACAGTAGTAATTCTTCCACTCAACAATGGTAGTGTAGAACTGCAAAGCAGTCCATATGCGAACAGATTTCATTTTCAAGGGCAACAGGTCTTTTAGAGCAGGATCTTTGTAAAATTTCATAGCCAGGATGTCAGTGTAGCTTAGCCATTATGTTCTGGTTTTGATTTGTAGAATGAAAACTTCTGGAATGTTTTCATTAAAACTTATGAAGAGTATTTTTTGCCTCTGAGGGTAAACATGGGATCTTAAAATAACTAGTACTACTGATGAGAATAACTTTTCAAAGTAATATAAAATGACTTGTTTGTGTATCACAAGAGCCAACGAGTGATTCTGGGGACATGTTGTACTTAGTTTTGGAAATAATTATTATAATTAACTGTTGATGGGATTCCCTTATATGGAACTTTCAATTCGTGGGATACATCAAAATACAATTCATAAGGCTGGGGTGGGGGATATATTTTGGCACATGTGATGAAATATCAGCTTGGGCAGCTGAAGTATGTTTTCGTTAGATGTTTGTCACGTTTTCAGCTTTGCTGCATGAAGGAGGTATGTTACTTTTTTTCTTCTTGTAGATACAAATATATGGACTAGTTGAACATGTAAAGTTTTCTGGATGCTGGAAATGAATGACATACTAAGTTAGGGGATGCATGGGATTTGTATATACAGAATTAAAATCTTGTGTTTTTAACTATTTCCAGGACAACAGTCTCAGTGAAAGGTTAGAATTACTTTGAAGGTGGGGGGGTTGGGTTTTTTTGATCATCTCTCCAAGGCAGGTAACTTTTCTAAGTTTCCTCCTGAAATGACTTGCTTAGAGCATCAGTAAATCACATCTAATGAACAAAAAGCATTAATGTGTAATAATTGGGAGGCGTTACCGTATTTAAAAGTGAACGACATGGAGAATTTTCAGTATTGAGTAATGCATTCTGTGACTTACTTTCTAAGTTCTTCCCATGTACACGTGCACTGAAATAACTAAGGACCTGGAAAATTGAAGCGATTGGACTATCAAAAAAATATATTTGTTGGTAGCTGCAGGAGACTTATTTTAAAAAATCTGGTTTGCGTCACATGAAATGGTGGAAAGTACTACATTAACAAGATAATTTGAGGGGAGAGAGGACAACACAAATGATAGGCTTTATTCTTGGATTACATTTAGATTTTATGGAAAGAACTGCATACTCATAAACCAAAGTAGAACTATGCAGTTTGCACTTGAAATAATATGTCTGTACAGTTGGAAGTTACTTTGGTTATATCCTTCCATACCATGGAAATTTTAACAATTCTCCCTTGTTACACTGCCTCCATGAGCTGCTAATTTGTTAATAAGAACCTACCATAAAAATATCACCTCTTTAGAGTTAAATCCTGAATATAGAATTCACTGGTCATTTGATTGATAATAAGCTCTATATAGTATGGCATCATCTATTTTAAACTGAGAACTAATTGCAATAGTGTACTGTAATTCACTGATAGTGAAATCTGCTCCTATTTAATATATACTGACCCCCCAAAATGAAACTTTTCCAATTCTGGAGTATTCCAAAATATTTAAGAGTTGGTCACGTATTATCAAACTTTGCAGCATATGTACGTATCTTATATAATCACATACGCCTTACCCGTTATAACAGAGTATATACTCAACAACTGCACAACTTCATACATCATTTGGTATCATTAATTGTGTTGAGCTGTAGATGGTATTAAAGCAGTATGGTCTCTTTATCTACAA
Source organism: Ibidorhyncha struthersii (assembly GCA_013398815.1). Classification (NCBI taxonomy): domain Eukaryota; kingdom Metazoa; phylum Chordata; class Aves; order Charadriiformes; family Charadriidae; genus Ibidorhyncha; species Ibidorhyncha struthersii. The sequence goes on along the minus strand of VZSZ01006963.1, from coordinate 1,573,049 downwards.
TGTACTTTAACAAAAGTTTAGAACATGCATAAACTTGAAGCTACACTTAAAGTGTTGATTTGCGGTAAGTGTTCTAGTTACTGTTCATTTATAAAATCACTGGAATGTTTTTCGTTAAATAGTGGGTTTGTTCCAAATTAGTCATGTTTACAGATCCTTAAAATTACATTATTATGATAGTGAATTAATATAAAAATCTGGGGTTTATATTTCCAGTATATTAAGCAAGCAATTTACAAGTTGTTCTCAGTAGGAGAAACCAGAAGGACAAAGGGATTCTCTCAATTTAGTTTCTTCTGTACCCTTTCTCACTTGGAGTACTGAGGGTCAGGGTGATTGGAGAAGTCACATAGTGCGGGAGGCAGAGTTTTCTGGTTTATCTGCAGGCAGGCCTGCTTCTGACCTAAAAATGGGCTCTGCAGTCCAGTCACAGTGAAAGGTGGCACTTGCGTGGCAAGAGAGGCAGTAAGCTGGAGCCAGAAGTAATTTAGTCCTGATAAGTTGATCACATCTCAGAACTAGGAGAATTCTAGCAGACATGATTCACCAGATCCATCTATATTAGTGATTTGGTATGTTGGAGAGCTGCTTTTTGGTGCAAATTTGCGTTGCGTCTAGACTTGTAATCCTGCTGCATGCAGTTAAGTGTCATACAGATGTGCCAAAAAGCTGTTTCTGTCCTGGTGGAGCCAACACTTGAAGTTGCACACTGGGAGCCCTTTCAGAGTGCCTCGCGTGCAGTGTGGACGCAAGGGCTTACAGCAACTGGCTCTGCTTCTGCATAGTGTGCTTCTAGGATTGACGTTTGTCACAAACTTCATTGCCAGTAAAGATGCGATGTGGATACCCATGAATACACCACAGCAAACGGAACCCCGATGCTTCCCTCTGTGCACCGCATCGCTTGGTGATGTAGATGTTTGCATTGCGCTCCAGTGGCAATGGAGTAGCCCTTAGGAGTGAAAGTATGTAATGGGATGGTGATCTAGAGCCTTGGAAGACAGGGCAGTTGTCTCTAACTTTTTGTCTAATATAATCCTGTATAATACCAAATTTTTGTCTCTTCTGTACATGGAAATGAGGGGAGCTCTGTAACCCCCATTGTATGCATCTTATGCCAGTAATAGCTGTATAGTATATCTGTTCAAAGTAAAACTGTTGCCTATTACTTTTAAGTGTATGTTGTGTTCCCTGTTACCCCTGTTGGTGTGTCCTAGGCAGTTGGCTTTCATTCAGGAAGGTTTTCCTGGATGCCATTAGGTGTGTACTTAAAATTCTTGACTGATTTGAAACAAGCTATTAGAAGAAACTGGGTAAGAGTGGAATTCGGGTCAAATATATCATTTGCTTCTGTTCTTTTCATGAAGCAGTTCTTTTAATGACCTACTGTTCTTTTAACAGATAATGCATCTTTTAATTCTACATTTTCTGATTTCTTTTCTGTGCCTTCCTTTAAATGTAGTACTAGACTTGCACAGTTTAGACCAAAGTTCGCTGTTAGTACATACAGGTATAATGAGAAGATGTTGCTGTGATTTTCTATTTCAAGAAAATCTAGGTCATCTTCAGAAAGCAAAGTTGAGCTAAACTGGAAATAAAAAGAAAAAAAGATTATGCATACTTTATATAACAGTTTAAGGTAACTTCTTGATTTGTAACAAATCAATTTACTTAATACAATATGAACAAAAGCAAGTTTCCCAGGGTTTCATGTTATTCAGAGTAATGTCAATGCTGCTTTTTCTGGGGTTTTGTCTTTACTGTTCATAGCATAGCAGGTAACATTACATTTTCACTTTGACAGGAAGAAAAACTACAGAGGAGAGGGGGTACTGTCAAATGCAGTGTCTCCCTCTGAGCAAGTTTTTCATTTCCCTTTCTGTGTGAAAAAAAAACATAGGTGACTGTAAATTTGCAAGAGGAGATGTAGGATTTAAGTACTCCTAGCGAGCAGTTTTTTGAGCTGTATTTTTGAGTTTCATGTTCTATCTGAACATAAGCCTTTGTATCTTTTTAAACTAAAGGATGTCTTGAATAGGTGCATTTCTTACCCTTTATGCTACCTTTCATTTCTCATTAATAACTTCTAAATTTTACTTGTTTAATTTTTTTTTTGGCATAAAACCAGAGGAATATGCTTTTTGCTGGTTTTACAATAGGAGATAGGCATGTGCCTATCCACATCTGTTTTAGAAAGCATGATTGTATTTGAGATTTAAAAAGGCACAGATAAATAAAAGCATTACAGTAGCTACTATTGAAATCATACTTTTTAACGCGGCTAATAATTTGTGTTCTGCCATTCTGTGAAATGGACTTCAAAACATTCTCTTACAGCTTTCTATCTAAATAATTTTTATGTCTCAATGTATACATAGTACACTCGCTAAATTGCACAGGTACGTGTATATGTGTTCTGAGATATAAAGAATGACACTATAAATCTAAATCTCCACATAATGCATGTAGTCTCTAAGTAGCTTTTGTGCAACAATATCTTCATGAAAGGACTTACATAAAATTAGTCTAGAAGTTTGTGGAATAATCCTTAACATATTTCTTGATCGTTTTAAATAACTATCAGCAATATTGCCAAATTACCCTAATTTTTCTTCTGTTATATTTAAATTTGTATTAATTTAAGGTCCAAACCTGTGTAGTATGGCTAAGTATTTCCTTATTAATCTGCATCTGAATTAAGAATATTCTGAAAATTTTCTTTTTTTTTTTCCCCCAAGGATATGGCCCTTGTTGCTCCTGAAGCACCTTCAGAACAAGCTAGAAGGGTTTTCCAGACATACGACCCTGAGGGTAAGGGCTGTACTTGCTGAAATAAGATTTTATGATAGGAATGTACTCATTCGGTAGAGACAATTTCCAAATAGTAATGAATACTGCATTCTGTAGGGTGCCTCTTCAAAAACAGGATCATAATTTTCTAAAATTTGTTCCAAATACTACACTTTCAAATCCATTGTCCTTTCCATGCCAGGGTAATATGCTGTTTACATCTGAGCTGGTTAAGAGATGAATGAAATACTTAGTACTTGAGAAATTTTCAGTACAGTAGTCAATCTACAAATGACATTAGGAAATTTTTGAGAATTCTGTAGTAAAGGAAGTTGAGTACAACATCATGCAATCGCAGGTAGAGTTCTTGGAGCATAAGCTTTTTAACCTTGTAATGTTGTCTGTAATTAACATAAATCTTAAATATAATTTGATTTCTCTTATATTACATTTTCATAAAATAACTGATCTGCTGTGATTGCATTCTTTGTGAAATTTTGTTCTTGAACGTATGTGGCATGCGCTGAAAATTTTCCTATGTTTTGGAAAACAAAGGATGTCTCATATTCAGGTACTATTTTAGCTAATCAAAAGGGAAAAAATGTACAGTTATTATCCCATGGTATCAAATTGAAATTGCTATGAAGAGATTGAATTCTTAGCAAGTATTAAGCTTCTACATGTGTGAATGATAAACCTGCAGTTTCTGTATTGCACTCCTCTTTTTTTTTGAAGTGAGAGAGAAGTGTTTGAAAACTATGTTCCTTCTAGAACCCCACCATTTGTCTGCAAATTTTAGAGATAAAGATATGCAGTATTTGTATTTCTGAATAAAATTTGTACTCCTATAAAGCATTTTGTTTCTTTTCCTAATGAGAAGCTTTGCTACTTCTTCAGATAATGGTTTTATACCTGACACTCTGCTAGAAGATGTAATGAAGGCTCTGGATCTTGTTTCAGATCCTGAATAGTAAGTATAATAAAATTTAAATACTACAGAAGTATCAATTAACCACCTATCGATTATAATTTAGGGTTTTTTTCTGGATTTTCTCTAGCTTGTGTTCTGGGCACAGAATGTTATTTTGAAGTGTTTAAGTCAGCTTTAAATTAAATGGGAGGAAGTGATAACTAGCAGCCAAAAAAAACCCTCAAACTTACTGCATTACTATATAGTGAGGAGATAGTCATTAATATATTTCTGTATGTTAATCGGGGTGAAACTGTGTGACCAAAGAGCCAAACAACCAAGGTACCTGGAGGCAGGTTAGCACTGGTTTACCACTGGATCTGTCTACAGAGTTGGAAGCTGAAACTGCTTCAGTTACACTTCCGTTTCCACCAATACTTAGTACCTTGTAGTGTTTATAATTGTCATTTGTTTCCAGGACTGACACCTTGATTCCTGGGATTAGAGTTAAAACTATCAAATGAAAACGGTAGTTTATTTTAGATCTCATGTGGACAGACAGGATTAATACTCAGTGGCAGCAGTTAAACTTCGATGTCAAAGCTTATCACGTTTTGTTGCTAAATGCTTAACTCAGAAAGCAGAGCTATGTGCTTGAACTTTTTACATCTCCAAAAGATGGTTTTGCTCTTTCGTAAGCATATGGTCCAGTTTATTGGGGTCTAAATCAGTTGTTCCTGTAGAATGGTTGAATGGTTGTGGGGACTGCAAGTTTACTTACCACAGCCATCTGAAATCTGATTGTTGCGATTTTCTATCATTTCAAATGTTAGAAGGTACAACAAAGTTTACTGAGCTCTTCTCTGTGGAGGAGTGAAAATTGAAATCAAAAGACACCCAGGACGCTAAAACCAAAGAAAATACAAGACAAAAAGGCTNGGGGGGGGGGGGGGAACTTAGTTTAATAGGTCTGAGAGGGTTTCTTTTGGCCTTTTTGTTCTGCTGCCTCAATAAAGCTGCAGAAATCCTCTCTCTGCATTCAGCAGTTTTTCCATTTGGCTGTTTTGCCTTCAGGGTGTTTGTGGCATAGCCCTGCCCTATTTTTTTGTGCATAACACATCAAATATAGATTGATGTAGGAAGAGCCAGTTGGGAAGGCCTGCTATAGTGAAAAGCCATGATCAAACCATGGAATATTCAGTCTTGAAGCGTCTCTTAAATAAAAATTTTGTCTAATATTAGTAGGTCTTGGGGACCCACTCTATTTTGGTTGTAGATGTCCTCTCTACTTACTGTGGAACACAAGTATATATAACACATTTCAAATTCCACACAGGCTTTTCTGGGTTTTTTTTGCTTGTTTGTTTGTTTATAAGTACAATTAAAAGCATTGCTTCCAAGTGTACTATTTACATTTTTTAGTTCAAGAACTAAATGGAAATTCTTTGTGGTCATCTAATCCAAGGCTTTAAGCTTCTCAGAATCTCAGGATGAATAATGGTCAGACCTGCTTAGAGTTTAAGTATTACAGAGAGGAAACTTTCTAGAGTGGGTGTGAGTTAACAAGGTTAGCTCAAGGTACTCTTCAGGGCACCAATTTGAGTACATCCATCAATCTAGATTTAGCTTTTTAAAAATATTTTATCCTATCTGTCTATTTGACTAGTGCTGGAGGCTTTTGTCCCCGCATACTTCTCAGCTGTAACAGTACAAAGACCATCAGTATCATCACTCCAACATCCATAACCTCTTCAGTTAAGGCGCTAGACTTGGCACTGAAGTGACTGAAGCACGTATGCACACTTGTTTTGGTAGCTCTGCTGTAATATCAGTAACATTGAACCGTGTTAAAATCTTCTGGCGACTAATCTGCAAAATGGAAAACCCTCAGTTGAAACATACAGCAATCAAATTTTATTAAATCTTCCCTCTCGATTAATTGATTTAATTTTGTACACTGCCCATACTTAAAAACTTAGTATGGCTCTGCGTTTCTGAGCAGTCTTGTGTTTCATTAGTGAGTATATAGCTTGCTTTAATTTTATTACATAATTTTAAGTGCATTTTCAAAATTATATTTACTTAAATCTGCCTTGGGTCTCTTTACAAACAGTTTTTAGGCAGCTACAGAGATACCTTAAATTTTGTACTTTGAGAGCAGTAAGAACGAGCAATAGAAGGATTCAAGTCCAGTATCTTGCAAATCCTCAGTTGTAGTTTCACTTCAGTTGTGAAAATATTTTTTTAGATATTAAATTAACATAGTTTATAGGCCATCACATTCAGTTTTATGAATTTTAAAATTCCTCTTCCAAGGGCCTTAGCAGGGCCACCCTCTTAAGAACTGCATGATGCATTCTGTGTGTATTGAGGCAGAAACAAAAAGAAGCCAAATAATTTACTACTAGTACTGTGTTGGGACCAAGAAAGGAAGCTACTTAAAAGTGAAGACATGTAAGTGATAGTCAAAAGGATAAAATGCTCACGTGCAACCATAATCAAAAAGAGCTTAGAAAGACACCTGCCTGCAGCCCCCAACAGAAGAGACCTGGGTTGTTAAAAGCCTAGGTGGTAAAAGAGGCAGCTGTGAGAAGCTGAGACCGGGTCTTCTGAAACGAAACTGTAAAAATAGGAAAGAATCTACATTTATGGAATGTTAAATTTAAATACAAAATAAAGCAGTGTTAAAATCTTCTGGCGACTAATCTGCAAAGATATAAAATAAAAGCTAATAGTGTGTTTTTGAAGCCCATGGGAACAGGGAGACTTCTAAGAGGTCTGTAGTTCTGATGGGTGATCCCCAATATTAAAAAGTATTTAAAGTGAGTAAGAAAAGTGTAGTGAATTCCTCTTCATACTCGCTGCGGAAGACAATAGGGATTAGTTCTCATCTTCACTGGGGAAGATTACAGGGAGGTTTCCAAACCTTTTTGTGGGTGGTCAGAGTAAGTAAGAGTCTGAAGTGTCAAGATAAGTAAAAACCCCAAAATTCTGAAGAAACATCAGAATGAAACTGCTGAACTAAGTCAGGTTACATACCACTGTAGACTGTCCTGGTACCAGGCAATACTAGAATGAGAAGGTGACAAATGGACAGCAGTACTTAGAAAAGGATTTGAAGGCCAGTCTGGGGAAAATTCACCTGTAAATGTTTCATTTAAATGTAATTTAATGTAAACATGGGATAAGAAGGAAGGTTTTCTTCTAGATAAATCAAAGGATAAAAATGCCATTTTTCTTAATGGAGGGAGATCATTAGAGGAATTTTACAGAAATTTGTGCTAGGTGTGTGAAGTTTGTCGTGGCACCAGTGAGGATTTGAAGGTAGGGATTAATATGATAGTTACCGGCTGATACAAAAGTATTTGAGATACTAAAAAACGGTGTGGAAGAGCATCAGAAGTTAATGGAAGATAGGGTAACAGTGAAGTCTCAATACAGTAAATGTAGATAGATTGCACATGGGATAAAACAATCCTGATTTTACATACACATTTTGGGCTGTGAACTAAATATTACCATTCAGGAAACAGATCTTAGATTTAAACTGATACTCAGTGATAGGCAAACATATGGAGTGGGAATTCTAGGAATTATGCCATTGTGTAAATGCATGACTTTTCACTCCATCTTAAAAAAGAACATTGTAGAAAGGTATCAGGAAGGCAACAAGGCTAATCGAAGGTACAGAATGGCAGTAGTACAAGGAAGAAGTAGGTTAGGGCTGTTCGACCTGGAAAAGAGAGACAACCATTGGCATGTAAGAGAGGTCTCTGAAATCTGGAGTTTCATAATAAATAGGGAATGATTGTTAACTGCTTCTCACAATACAAAAATGAGGCGTCATTAAACGGAATTATCAGGTGGCACGTTCAAAATAGGAGATACTTATTCCCAGAATCCATAGTTTAAGTTTAATTTTGTGGGCGGCGTTTATTAAACGCCACAAGTGTGTATGGGTTCAGAGCCAATTAGGCACATGCATGGAAAGAAAAAATGTGTATCTTTGTGTTTTAGATACTGCCTCTCACTGAAGATGTCTTTGAGCAGCAGACTGCTGGAAATGGGGAGGGTAAACTAAGGATATCACTGTCTGTTTGCCCTGTTGTATTCTATCATAAGCATCCACTACTGACCAATGTCAGAAACAGGATACTGGGCAAGACGCTCTCTTGGTTTGACACAATGAGGACATTCTTCTGTACGGTACAACTTGTAACTTAGACGAAAGGATAGGTAGATGCAAATAAATTTTTAAGCAATCTGATGCCTGTAGAAATATATTGCTTAAATAGAAATGTAAAGTTATAATTGGCATTCATTTGGAGTGACTTGAAATTATACCATATTCATGCAGTAAGGCTTTCAGATTAGTATTGTTAATATTTTCATTATTTATTGGTTTTGGCTTCTCTGATATCAAGGACGTGTTGTAAATAAGAAATGTATCTGTTAAACTTAATTTTATTTCAGTTTACTTAGAAAATCTTGGAGGCCTTTCAAATCTCCATTTAAAAACAGGTTGTTTGGCAGTTATGGAGCTGTATTTAAAAGATGACTGGTTTATGTTCAAGAATGCTTACAAGACAGCAAAACGCCTTTTGGGCTGTAAACCTGGTTTTAGATTATATGGGTTTCAAATTATTTTACCAAATATGGTGGTCCTTCAGAATTATCACTTATTTAATTTAAAATAACAGATTATTTTTATTTAAAAATAACCGTGTTTTGGCAACTTGCATGCCATTCTGGTGCAGTTGTCACTTACGATTAAAAATAGAATAGTATTGCTATACTTGGCAGCCAGTACTGTGGTAGCACAGCATAACTTAGTCATGCAAGAATAAAAATGACTTACTCATACTTTTATATTCAATGCTTTTGTCATAGTGTAAACCTCATGAAGACCAAATTAGACCCAGAAGGACTGGGCATCATATTACTGGGTCCCTTTCTGCAAGAATTTTTCCCTGAGCAGGTAATCAATATAGCTTTATTGCTGCAGAGCATTGTGTATTCTGCTTGTCTTTGAGATTCATTAAACACTTCCATAGGTATCACAGAGCTATTTTTAATAATAAATATTGTATTCATTTGACACAGCTGACCAGCAAATAACTTCTTGTATTACACAACAAACTGCAGACTTCCATTCTGCATAAGGTGTCCATGATTTTGTTAGCTTTGCACTGGAAGGGAACTCCATTATAGCGACAAGTTCTAAAATTAACTTCAGGAAATATATAATCATTTTGCATATGAAATTGAACTGGTTCCCTACTCAGAAAGTTCATCTGAGTTTAGTTTTTCTGAGAATAAATGACCCTGCTGTTTTTATCAATATTACAAATGTCTGCTGTAATTGCGAGCAAATGGGAAAAGGCTACAAATATATTTAAAACTATTTTTATGTATGTCTCTCATAATGTAAAATTTTTGACAGTTTAACAAAAAGTCATGATAGGGCTATGTTTAGCATATGTGGAAGTCAGTATCTGCCAGGGTAATGGAAAATTATTCTGTTCCATATATTCTTTAAGATCGCACCACCACTGAGAAGCACGCGTTAACTTAGCACTGCTGTCCTCTTCTCCCTTTGCCCTGGGTCGTGTTCTTCTGCCCTCACGCTGCCTCCCTCCTGCCACCAGGAACTTCTTTGTGCAGATACGTGGTAAACCAGAACAGGGAACTGGTCCAGATGGGAGCTCTCTTTGCAGGTTTATGGAGGTTTGTTCCATGGCCATGCAAATGCTTGTATTGGCAGAAGAGGTTTCCCCAGTGACAGAAAGATGGGCTGGTGAGTCAGGAGAAGAGCTGAGACGAGTACTTCTTTGAAGGCTGTTGTGGCTTAACGTGTCATTGAAACTATATGGCTTAATTTTTACAACCAAGGAAATGTGATACTAATATTTTTGAAATGCCTTCAGCAAGACTCTTTTTGTTAAGGGCTGTGCAGCACTGTTTGGGTGTAGTGTTCTGTACTGTGGAACAATGTGGTCATTCAGAAGACACTAGAACTGCACTGCCAAAGATGGTAGGGACTGAATACATCACTAAGAGATGATTCATCATCTAGAGGAAAAAGAAGGAGTTAGAGCGTTCATTTTCTCCAGATTTGCAGAATTACATCTGTGTTGTGTATTTGCCAACTGTTTCTTCTTCCTTTCATTTTGTATATCCTAAAGTGGAAATATCTTTACAACTGAATATAATTTAATCTTATTTCTTACAATTATATTACACTTGAAAATGTGGAAGACTCCACTGCTTAATTTTAGGGCCCAGATGCTTAGAATGAAGTCCAGAAAGCCAAAGCACATCCTCCATAATTGGCTGTGCCTAAACTGTCCAGTACTGCAGGCCATAGGGAGCTGGAGGAGAAAACAGCCATCTGTATGGGTCTGCCACCTCTGTTGCCTGTTGCTGAAGGGCATCACTGACTGCAGAAGGGCAGCTGGAGAAGGGACCGTCGTGGAATCATGGGCAGATCCCCACCTTAGTTACCTAGAGAGTTGGTGGAGGAAGTCTTTACCTACTGTAAAGTTGGAGCCCCAAGTCGGTCCCTGCCTGTCAGGTACTAATTCCCTGCTGTACGTGATTCCCCACCACTCAGTTTTGCCTGTGCTGTTTAACCTTTCCTGGCTCCAGTACAAAACATGGGCAGTGTTACTGCCTTAAGGGTACAGCCTGAACAATCAGCGCATTTTGGACTGGGACCTGCCAGTATCAGTTGGTGAATGAATGCTGAGGGCACGGATATGTTGTCCAATCTGCCTGTGCTGTGTGGCTCAGATAGCAGGAGCCCTTACCCATACTGACACCTCGTTCAGAATTCTTTCTGAAAGTGAAATTCTGCAGAAATGAAGATGAATGTCTCGCTTTAAAATACTGTGAGGAAATAGCAGATGCCAGTGATGGTTGGAATTGTTGATGTTCCCCGTTATACAATATTTGAACATGTAACTAGTGCTCAGGAGATCCGGATTCGATTCCTTTTTTGCTGAGAATATTCAAAACCCCATTCTTACTGTCCTAGAAAGTACAAAACTCCACCTCAAAAGCAGGAAGGGATCTCAGCTTTCCTTTTCAAAGCTTGCCTTAGAAGAAAAATATTCAAAGATCATTCAGCCTGAGAGAGCCTGACTCTTTAGTGCTTCGGGCAGTCACCTGGAGAGGATGATTCATGAATTCCCTGGTAACCCTTTTTTGAGGAAACAATTACCGCAGAAAAAATTTGACATCCATGGGACAGGAACTGGAAAGCGGCACTTCTTTTCCTTCAGGGTCAGCCCTCTTCCTCAGGGAAAAGAATAACTGCCCTCTCCTTCCCAGCAAAGCTTGATTTTACTCATCTCTGTGAAGCAAGTTCTGTAAGTAGTTACCACTTACTTCCCTGTTCACCACCCTCCCTCCAATGAATAGCCTGGGTTGCTGCGAGAGACCTATACAGAGATAAGGGTTTTGAATCATTTAAGAGGAGAAAAATGAATGAGGGCTTTTTGTAATCTGATGGATGTACTGTAACCTGAGCAGATTTCTTCTCATTCCAGCCTTTACCTCCATGTACTTAAAAAAGGGAGATGCTTTTGTTTGGAGCCTGGTCCAGCAGGCATAAAAGAGATGATATTACACCTGATTTGTGTTTCCTGATTCAGTGAAATGCAAAGCTTTTCAGTCCTTTTAGGACTGAAGCATTTAAACACCTGTCATGGTAAAGGTTGACAACTGCAGTACGTCCGCTGTTAAGGCCTCAGCTGAACAGGTGTCCTCACAATTAGTTATACCGTTAGGCAGGAGTGGGCATAAATTACTTTTTAGCTCTCAAATGGAGGGTTGGAAATTGGGTCTGGTCATTAGTAAATATTTGACTTCATAGCGTCCAGACAGTCGTAAATACATGCAAATGTGGCTACTACGTGAGGTGTCTGACTTGAAAAATCAGGACAGTTTCTACATGGTCAGTGCTGAAGTTGTAGTTTAAAGTGTCCAGAGGAGCACAGACAATAATGACTTGCTCTTGGGGGCCTTACCCTTTAACTTACTGACTTTTTTTTTATTTCTGGTGAGAAAGGTAAAATGAACAAAATCGGCAAGATGATGTCACCTAAAAGAAATTGTACTTTTTTACAATTTCCTTGAGTCTTCCTGTTTAAATGCACCTGGCTAGTCGTAAAGAGAGAGACTGCAAGGCATGACATATATGTCATATTAAATTAACTGTCTTCTTTCTACTAGGACTCCAGGGTTTCAGAGTCGTTCACTGTTTACCATTACAATGGACTGAAGCAATCTAACTATAATGAAAAGGTAAGATTTAAGAAACAAAAATCTATCCCTAATAACAATTAGTGTGCAAAACTGACTATAGTCAGGCAAAATACTTTAGCCTGAAACAGACTTTATGCAAAACTGTTATATCGACAATTTTCTTCCAAAATGATATATTTGGAATTGGAAACTATTTTGTGCTCCTGATCATATTTTAGCTAGTATAGTATATTCGTTGGCTAGATCACATCTCTTATGCATTTTGAATAGAGCATTTCTCATGCTTATCCATCTGAAATGTAAAGGACATTGGAGATGTAATGCAGACAAACTGCAACTTCTGTAAGTAACCCTACATCTAAATTGAGATGTTTGGAATTTTTTGTCAAATATTTCAGTACTCCAGACTTGCATCAAAAATCAGTATTTTTTGGAACCACTTAGCGGGAGACAAAAATGACCTGTTTCATTTTCAGTTTTCTTGGAAGGGGGGGTATACATGACACACCGTGAGTGCTTCTAAGTTAGTTCCTGAATTAGCGTTTAGGGTGGAAGAGTAGAAGGCATTAACAGACACAGGGAACAAAAATTACGTAAAGTAAGACAACTCTTTGAGAAAATGTATATACTCAGTCTTCAGAACTTTGGACTTTTTAAGTCCTTCAAATTACCCAGTTTCATACCCAAAAATGTAGGCAAAAGCATTCAAAGATGCATTTATCTTTATTATTGAACATATATACATAATCAAGAAAATTTAAATGAATTTTTTTTCAGAGGATTCTACTTACACCATTTTAAGTATTGTTTTATAAATAGAGCTGATTTGCAACAGAAGTTCCATTTTATGGAAAATAAATTCCATGAACTTAAGTCTAGGGAACACAGTCTTGTAAAATAACAATATCAAACTTTGCAACTGCAACAGTAGTAGCAGAACTGTTGTCACAGAATTTTTGCATTGCATTTCCTAGACTTTTTTTTTCCCCCAGTTTTGGCCTTTACTGTCTATTGAAGTAAAACAGTCAATTGAATATGGCCTGATCAGGATTTTCAGGCACTTGAGTCTAAGAGGTTAGGGTTTTTTTTATTTCGTATCTCATTTCATTTAAAAAAAAATTGTATAAAACTTAATGGATTTTATTTTTGTAGCAAAAAAAAAAATCTAACAAATCCTTTCCTAACCTGGTGAAAATAATCATCTCACAGGGTGACATAATTGGCTTTATTTTGACAGGTCATGTATGTGGAAGGCACAGCAGTTGTTATGGGGTTTGAAGAACCAATGCTACAGACCGACGACACTCCTGTAAAACGCTGCTTGCAAACCAAATGGCCATATATAGAATTACTCTGGACCACAGATCGATCTCCTTCTTTAAACTGATATGTTGCGCACAAACAACATATTACTATCGAATGCTGGAGCGGGGATACAAGAATTGGTATTTGCTTGGAAAGTGGTATACTTTGACTGTGTGAAGTTATACACTGGTATCATTGATGAATTGTAAATAATGATTACAAACACTTTTTCAGTGTTAATTGGAATATTTAATTTTTTAATCAGATTGATTTCTATTATAATAGTTTGTCTTTTTTGGCCACTGTAGTACTGTTAATGTGAGTTATTCTAAAATTAAAAAAAGCCTACTTATAAAGTCTTAACACTATTTTGCCATCTCATGAAGATTTGAAAAATGTCTGATATTGCAGAATCTGCATATTAGATGTCAAATCTTTAAAACATAAAACATACTCTGCTTCCTCTGAATCATATAGGCATGTTTTATTATTTAAATTATATTGGCTTACATTACAGTACCATAATGTGTGGACTAGACTGGCCTTTGCACTGGATATGTTTTAATGAGTTTAAATTTTTGCAGTTTTTCCTAAAATCTAATTTTACCTAAAGAGCTTGCACAATGTGACATAAATATGATACATTTTTAGGAATATTAATAAGTATAATTCATAAATACTCTTTCTTGGCAGTTGTATATTACTGTGGCTTAGTTATCGGGCATGTTAAAAGTGAACAGAAACTCTGAGGAAAAATAGATTTATTAATATTTATTTGAATTTGTATAAAAGAAATGTAAAAACAGCAGAAAGAATTTCTTGTTCTATAATCTCTAAACTATTCAAACTTATAATATTGCCAAATACCTCTTCTCAATTTGTCCAAACAGCAGTGTAAGCCAGCGTTATTGTATGTGTTAAGTGCATGAGAACATCTGTTATTACATTATTATATTCCTTTATTTATTATCAACTTGTTAGCCCTAAAATAAAATCTTTTCCTTGAATCATGATGTATTAAGTTGGGTTTCAATCGAACTTGTTTACTGCCTCTCTAAGATGATGAAAAGGGGCCGTGGGTTTAGAAATGTCAGGTTTCGAGTTGAACACATCTCAGGAAAAAAAAAAAAAACAACAAAAGATAATTAGTTGCTTCTTAACTGTGATTGTAGAGCCTATGCTACTGCCAGCAGGGCTGAATTTCACATTCAGAATTACTAACTTTTAAAAATTTTATTTTCGTGTGTAAATAACAAGATAACTCTAGAATGATCATCATGCAGGAAACCAAACTGATTTAGTCAAAAATGAGGTATGTAGTGTGTGGGAGAAACCCTTGCTGGGGAATTTGCTCTGGTAAACCATGTAGAAGGTGGTAGAAAGATAACATCCTTTGCATGACATTTGCAGATAATGTCCTCTGCAAGACTGTACAATGTGTCTTTGAGATTTACATCTGGAAATGGGTGAACAGTATAGTTCTGTGGTAGGTTGGCCTTGGCTGGCTGCAAGGTGCCCACCCAGCTGCTCTCTCACTCCTCTGCCTCAGCAAGACAGGAGGAAAAAACAGATGAAAAAGCTCCTTATGTCATCAAGATTAGGACAGGGAGATTGCTCACCACTTATCGTCATGGGCAAAACAGACTCTAGATTAATTTAATTTATTGCCAATTAAAAATAGTAATAGTGAGAAACAAAAACAAAACTAAAACCACCTTCTCCCCCACCTCCCTTCTTCCCAAGCTCGACTTCAATCCCAGGTCCTCTACCTCCTCCCCACCGAGCGGAGCAGGGGGATGGGGAATGGGGGTTGCAGTCAGTTCATAACACTTTATCCCTGCCACTCCTTCCTCCCCACCATGTTCCCCTACTCCAGTGTGGGGTCCCACCCACAGGAGACATTCCTTCACAAAGTACTCCAGTGTAGGTCCTTCCCATGGGCTGCAGTTCTTCACAAACTGCTCCAGCATGTGTCCTTTCCACAGGGTGCAGTCCTTCAGGAATGCACAGTTTCAGCCTGGGTCCCCCACAGGTCCTGCCAGAAAACCTGCTCCAGCGTGGGCTCCTCTCCACAGCCTGCAGGTCCTGCCAGGACCCTGCTCTGGTGTGGGCTCTCCACCAGCTTCAGGGCACAGCCACCTGCTCCAGCGTGGGGTTCTACACGGGCTGCAGTGTGGATATCTGCTCCACTGTGGGGTCCTACATGAGCTGCAGTGTGGATATCTGCTCCACTGTGGGGTCCTACACGAGCTGCAGTGTGGATATCTGCTCCACCGTGGTTCTTCATGAGCTACAGGGGGACAACCTGCTTCACCACATTCTGCTCCACAGGCTGTAGGGGAGTCTTCCCCTCCTTCTTCACTGTCCTTGGTGTCTGCAGGGCTGTTTCTCTGGCATTTCCTCACTCCTCTCCCCCAGCCACCACCACACAGCATTTTTTACCCTTTCTTAAAATAATGTTATTACAGAGACACCACCAGCTTTGCTGACCAGCTCAGCTTTGGCCAACGGCGGGTCCATGGTGGAGCCAGCTGGAACTGGCTCTGTGCAACATGGGGACAGCTCCTCATGACTTCTTCTCAAAGAGGCCACTGCTGCCTCCCCAGCCACCAAACAACTTCATCAGGACTTGTTTAAAAACCTAACTTCTGAAATTACCACGACTGTTCCTTGCTGCAGAACTGACAGCAGTGTATCTTACCTCCTTCTGAGATTTCTTTTTCTGAAAAAAAGACTTCCTTTGCATATGACAATAACTTGAAAAGATTCTGTAATTCACCTTATCTAATTCACTTTACTCAGCACACAAGTATTCCATCCTGCTGCATGGGCCTGATGCTAAAAGACTTCTGTAACAGTAGTATTGCTGCTCTAAAGTATATAGATAATTAAAAGAATCTGCTTTAATCTGGACTGCCTGGCAAGTCTGACACTTTACGTGTCCTAAAATGCTCACGCTTGATAGGTATTTGCTTTAGCTGGTTTTGCACATTTCAGACAAATATCTCTGAGACATCGTGGAAGGTGGCAAATTACTGTTCTTGGTCTTTCTTCTGGATTCTGGTGTCTGTCTCGGCTTGTACTACAGTATCTCCCAACAGAGCCTGCGCTGAATCATAGCTTGAATCTATTAGAATAAACAGCCTTTTTCTAGTCCACTGTCATACAATTTATACTCTGTCTCACAGAAAAAAAAATCATTTAGAAGCCCAGCTGATGTGAAATCTATATATAAGCGTTAGTCTGCGTTAAAACTTGTGCTGTACGCCAGAGGAATTTAGCTGATGCTCCGTGTGGTATAAGAACCCTTATTGCTGCATCTTTCTTTTTCCTTCATACTCCCCTGTTGTTTGAGGCCTGGCTTCTGGTTTATTTCATGTGGGTTTGGACTACAGATGCTAACTAAGAGTAGTGCTTAATGGAACTTAGCCAGCTCATCGGAGAGCCTTGGCCAAGTGAACCTTTCTGTCCTTCCCCCCCCCAATGGAAAAGATGGGAGAGATTCTGACTTTATGGAAATTCACCTTTTGTCCCCTAAGAGAGTGTGGTTATTTAGAAGGCAAACTTATAATTTGTGGGGCATTAAGGTCTGGTACTTTTGATTTGCTTCCATAGAAAAATGACCAGAAACCTGTATAATTTTTACAGGTTGTTCTGCTCTAAATGCCAAATATATAGGCTACATATGTGTGTGTGTGTATATATATATATATATATTGCAGTTTGCAACTTGAGGCTCTGTCCATAAGTAATACCAGAGCACTCTACAGGATTCAATACGTGCTTTAACTAACCAGAGCAGATTGGTAATGCTAACTGTAAGAAAGCACATTGTTGTGGTTTAGGCCAAATCCCACTGGGGACGTGGGGGACCCCAGATGGGACGGACAGATGCTCCCCTCTACCCCTCTTTGAAGAGAGAGGCAGAGGAGGAAAAAGAAACTTATGAGTTTAGAAGGAACTAAACTACTTTAATGAAATATTAATAATAAAATAAAAAGAAAATAATGAAATATATACAAAACTGTATCAAGCTCCCAGGATGACAATCACAACACTGGCTGGCACTGGGGCAGTCCCAGGCTGGACTCAGTGATGGACGGGAACTGGATTCCGGATCTGCATTCAGGATCGGGACCAAAGGCAGACGAACAGAGTCCTCCTCAGAGGTCGGCCATTGAAGGAAGAGAGAGAGCCAGAGCCAGCGCTCCCAGCTCCCAGTTCCCCTTGACCCTTTGATCCCTCGGTTTTATACTGAGCATGATGTGGATGGGATGGAATACTCTGTTGGTCAATTTTGGGTCACCTGTGCTGTCTGCTCCTCCCTGCAGGTGGGACCCCACTGTGCTTTTCCTCTTCCGACCCTCCAACGTGGCAAGTAACAAAGTTGGTTGGCCTTGGCTGTTAGGGCAGTAAGTATAAGCAACTGAATATGTGATTAAATGACATTTTGATTAATACTCTAGGTGAATGATTTTTTTGCATATTGTACAGTGCTTCAATTTTAATTGCCAAGGAAAGATCAGGATCTTCTGGGAGACAACTAGTGTCCCAGCTGGCAACATGGTACAGTCAAGAGGCCATCGGACAGTCGGTCCAGAAAACTGGGTTCTCCCTCCCATGTCTCAAAACCCTTTGAGACAGAAAATTCTTCAGCTACACATTGGTGTCTCTTTTTCTCTAAATTCACTTTCATAACAAAGAGATGAGGAGAAAAAGAGGTCCTGGCGTCAACTTCTGTTTGAATGGTAAAAGAGAAATTATTTCCACTTCAACGTATACTGAAGTTTGCAGGTAGTTACATTATAAATTATCTAAATAAATAATGGAAAGACTACTTCCAGTGCCTCATATTAGCCCAAATGAGTTATATTTGAAGGCTTAAGACTGACAAAGATGGTTTTGCTTTGTTAAAGGCTGAACTGTTCAGGGTAAGCAGCCAATATAAACCCAAATATAAATATCCTTGTTATAATCCACATGGAGGCCTCTTTTAAAACAGTGAATCACTTAAGTACTTGCAGGGCACTTTGGGTTTTGAACACTTCTGTTGAAGTTCTTGGCTTTGTCTTTCAGACAGTTATAATTTCTGCTTATCTGATCCACCAGTATGCTTTTTTATTCTCTCTTCTCTGCTTTGTGAGGATGAATTTAGGGCAAAGGAGTCCAAGGTGGGCCTGGATGGAGCAGGCAAGTGATGTGGGAGTGGAATCCATTAGGGTAGTGAAATGGCCATGTCTGCACAACAGTTCATGAGCAGGAACAAGAACCTCCATTAGTGCAACACATCCCATGGTGTGTTTGCTGTCCAACTAGTTGACCATCTACAGACAGCCTGTGGACAGTTACTCTGCGTACTCTTGATTGCCTGTGAAGCTGCCCAGCAGATAGCATCAGGTGTGCTCTGGGGAGCGCCTTCAGACTCTGCTGTGGGTTCTCTGAGTGCTGTGCTGCAAGTCTGCTAAAGACCGCAACAGCCTGGGAGGTGCAGTGGTAAACAGCGAGTGCACGCACAGCCTCCCCTGCAGCGTCCCTACTCTTCCATCCTTTGGGGTCTCATGCACTAAGCAGCCAGTCTGTGCTTTCACGGAGGTGGTAGATTGGCTCATTAGACTCTGGTTTACATTGATTTCATGTATCTAAACTAGTTAATACTTATAAATGAAGAAAAATAGTATTTCCATGAGATGTCTTGAAAAGAAACATTTTTTTTTCACAGGCTGTAAGTTTAGGTTGCTAGAAGACTTAGTCATACACGCTCAAATTAGCTTTAATGCTTTTCATGCTTTTCAATTACTTCTGCTAATATTTTTAACTTGGAGAGTGTTCACAGAGGTAAGGTTCAAAGCGGAATGCTGAACATCTTTTGCTGAAATGCCATCCTGAATTCAGACCCCACCCACTAGCATTTGGGGGAAGAAGAAAGAAGGTCTTGTAGTAGTAAAGTCATTAGTCTAAGGGAACGTGGCAAACCTTGAAGTACAGCTTAATGAGTCCTTAATTGAATTGGGCACAAGCAAAAATTGTCAGGCTTTTTACTTCCAAATGCAGGAGAGCATCAGTGCATAAGTGAAAAGCACAGAAATGAGGCCCATAATGAACTATGCCACTTCATCACTCTCAGACTTGTATATTGGCTAAAATTCACCCTTTTCAGTCAGGAGTGACAAGCAGATGCTTGGATTCAGAAGCTGGTAATAACAAGGCTGGTAAATTCATGCTCTTGTAGAGCATGATCACATACTCATTTTATCCTCTTGCTTTGGGACAGGATAATCAATACAAAATACTGTCTCTGTAATGGCTCCAATTACAGTTCAGGAGAAGGCTTCCTGCCGGTATCACTTGGGGTGCAAAACCTCAAGTAATATGGCAGCATGAATACAGACCAAGCAGTCACTGTTTCCTGAAGAGCAAGACTGAGGATCAGTACGAGGGAGGTAATTTAGCAGGCAATACATCACCACTTCTCTTGAAGAAAGGCTTAGAATAGAATATAGAACAGACTATTTCAGTTGGAAGGGACCTACAATGATCATCTAGTCCAACCGCCTGGCTGATTCAGGGCTGATCAAGGTAAAGCATCGTATTAAGGGCATTGTCCAAATGCATCTTAAACACTGACAGACTTGGGGCATCGACCCAAGGCTCCATGAAGCCTGTTCCAGGGTTTGTCCACCCTCTTGGTAAAGAAATGTTTCCTGATGTCAAGTCTGAACCTTCTCTGATGGACACAGCTTTGAGCCATTTCCACGTGTCCCGTCACTGGGTACCAGGAAGATCTCAGCACCTCCCTCTCCACTTGCCCTCCTCGGGGAGCTGTAGACAGCAATGAGGTCGCCCCTCAGCCTCCTTCTCGCCAAACTACACAAACCCCATGTCCTCAGACATTCCTCACAGGATATGCATTCCAGACCCTTCCCCAGCTTTGTTGCCCTCCTCTGGATGCATTCAAGGACCTTCACATCCTTCTTAAACTGTGTGGCCCTGAACTGCACACAGTACTCAGGGTGAGGCCGCACCATCGCTGAACACAGCGGGATAATCACCTCTCCTGACCGGCTGGTCATACTGGGTTTGATGCACCCCAGGATGCAGTTTGCCCTCTCGGCTGCCCGGGCACACTGCTGACTCAGACTGAGCCTGCTGCCAACCAGCACCCCCAGACCCCTTTCTGCAGGGCTGCTCTCCAGCCACTCCTCTCACAATCTAGACTTGTGCCTGGTGTTACTCCATCCCAGGTGCAGAATCCAGCATTTGTTCTTGTTCAGTTTCATGCCATTGATGATGGCCCAATGCTCCAGTCTATCTAGATCCCTCTGCAAGACCTCTTGTCCCTCAAGAGAGTCAACAGCACCTCCCAGTTTAGCATCATCAGCAAACTTACTAATGGTGCATTCAACTCCTGCACCCAGATCATTGATAAATGTATTGAACAGAACTGGCCCTAGAAATGAGCCCTGAGGAACCCCGCTGGTGGACAGACAGTATCAAAAGCCTTACTAAAATCCAGAAAAACTACATCCACCGCCTTCCCTTTGTCCACTGGGTGAGTGACCTTATCATAGAAGGATATCAAATTAGTTAAACAGGACTTTCCCTTTGTGAACCCATGTTGACTGAGCCTGATGATTGCATTGCTCTTCAAATGCCTTTCAATAGCACCCAGTATGATGTTGTCCATCATTTTGCCAGGAACTGAGGCTAGACTAACAGGCCTGTAGTTTCCTGGGTCTTCCCTCATGCCCTTCTTATAATTTGGAATAACACTTGTTAGCTTCCAGCCAGCGAGGACCTCCCCAGACTCCCAAGACTTTTGGTAGATGATCAAGATGGGTCCTGCCATAACATCTGCCAGCTCCTTCAGTACTCTGGGATGAACCCCATGAGGTCCCATAGATTTGTGAACATTCAGCTGACACAGCTGGTGCCTTACAATTTCAGTGTCAACAAACGGAAAGTCACTGTTTCCACACTCATGGTCCTCCAACTCAGGGGGCCCAGACGGCCCAAAGTCTATCAGTATTATTAAAGGCTGAGGCGAAAAACGCACTGAATGTCTCCACCTCTTCTTCACCCCTGTTTGTCACATCACCATCTTCAACAAGTATCTTGGCTGGGAAATGGATAGTAGGCACCCACAACGATATCTGCTTTGTTTTCCATCCCCCTAATCCTCACCCAGAGGCTCTCAACCACATCATCCCTACCCGTAAGGGCTGGACAGTCAACCCTCTCCCTTACATGCAGTGCAACTCCTCCACCTCACCTGCACTGCGTATCCCTCCCGAGCAGCCTATAGCCCTCCATCCCGTTTGCCAACCTCACTTTGTGGGAAGATGTTCAGATCTTATCTAAAACCCTTGCAAATCTCCTTTTCATTTAGGATTTTTAGTATTTTGAGTACTGAAAGAGTAAGGGAGGTACTGTTCTTGTCATTTTGTCATGCCAAAATTGGTATGTATATTCAGACTACGTAAATAAGGGCATTTATACCACATACATACATTTGGCCATGGTGATGCCAGAGGTGAAGGAAAGGGGTTTGATTTCCTTTGCGTGAACTTTGCAGAGACATGGAGAATGTGCTGTTTTACGGTGAGGTCATCTTCTTGGAAAGAAGTCCTGAATTGTTTTGTGTTCTTTACCATATTTTTCCTTGCACTTCAATAGCTCTTTTCCTCATTTGGTGTAGGAAAACACCTGTTTCCATGACACATCCTTGCAGAACTCAAGTCTGTGTGAAGGAGAAGTTAAAGCTTTACCTCTTTCATCATCTCAGGAATGAGGCTTCTGTCTCAGGACTTAGATCCACCACATTTGTTGTTCTGATGCATGCATGTTTTCAAAACTTTGGTCACAAGGACACAGAATTCAGCACTGTGCCCCACTAGGGTGTGCAAACCTTCTTGGAAAGCTGCAGTTTGGTCCTTGAAAGAAAACATATCTTTTCCCACCTTTCCCTAAGTTGCTCTGTACCAGTGGGTAGTGGGTACCTTGGTCATATCACCTGCATGCTGTGAATCGCAGAAGCCACCTATCTATGAGAAGGTTGGAACTTTATTGAAATGAATTATTTTTTCTGTTGGCTGCATTCAAATTCTAAACACATTTCTTTGCCTCCCAAAACCCAGAAGACACACTGCTCCTGTGCTGGTGGGATCCAAATATCCTCATCTCCATCACTCCCTTCAGTACATCCTTCAGGAGGCACACAGTGAAGAAGGTTTTTTCCATCTCTGCTAAGTATGTACAAACAAAGTTCAAATCTCTGTGCATCAAGGGTATAGCTAAGCAAATTAACATAGTCCTGTTTCTTTCAAGCAGGTTTTTCCACAGAGATTTTCAATGAAAATTTTAAGAGTCATTTTGATGACTGATCAGCAGTCCTCAGACTGGAAATTCATTTTCATCTCCATTCCATTTTTAAAAAGAAAGGCCAACTTTTTTTTTTTTTTTTTACTTCACCCAGCAAATGCAGAAAGACAGAGCCTCCCAAAAAGTTAACATGGCCAAGGCCACACTTTAGCAGCCTCTGCTTTTAGGTCTGTACGTACAAATGCTGCCCACCATGTGGACTTGGAGAGTTTGGGATTACCCACCACTTTCCTGTGTGCACCTGATGGTCACCAAAAACGCACCTCCCACACAGATTCCTGTGTTGCTCCCATCTACAAAGACTAATGCAGCTTGATGGAAAGGTACCAGATGCTTCCTGGCTGCCCTGAACCTGCTGCAGGCATCTGGCCAGGGAAAAAAAGGTAGTCTAAGACCCCAATTTTAAAGACTGTGACTGGTGTGCAGCACTTTGGTGTACATCAGGGCACTCAGCCAGCTTCACCACTAGACAAGATTTACTCAGGAGCTTAATACAGGTTGCCCAAAACAAAACAAAGTTACAAAGATGGCCAAACAATGTTGTTTGGATTATTATGGGTTTACTTCCAGGGAGGACTCTCCTTAGCACTTCCAGTATTTCAGCTCCCTCAGGAGGGTAGCTGATGACTTCCACTTCTTGCCTGAACATCTGCAGATCTAGAGTTCTGATCTCACTGTTAAACCTAGTTCAACGCATCATTCCAGACAATCTGCTCCCTCCCTCGCCCAAGGACTGAGCTCTTCTTTCCTCTCTCATCCTCTTCCTTCATCTCTTTCTTTTCCTTTATCTCTTTCTTTTCCTTTCCTCTCATCCCCTTCCTTCTCTGAAATGGGGCTCTGGGGAAGCTCTGTAAGGGAAAACAGCACTTCATCCCTCTCTCAAAGATTAGGAACCTCAGGTGTGCCCATTTCTTGCTTTATATAACTTTGGCCTGCCTACAGCCTCCTTAAAATAGGCACATAATGAGAAATACTGGTGGCGCTAAGAAGCCCCTTGGATTGCATAGCATTCCACTTACTAAGAGGTTTGCATGGAGTTTGTATTGGGTATGCAAACACAGAGGGTGATTTAGGGATGGGACTTCGCTGAAGGTATGGTCCTTACCTTGTACTCGGTTAGGTTTTGAGGAATGCACAAGCGTCCATCCTCTCTCCTGCATGCTGGAATACTCATGAGAAATACAAGATCCTAAATTCTTCTGTTTGACTTTCCCTTGCCTTTTCCCCTGTCTCTCCACCTAAGCTGTAGATGTGAACCCCAAATCGTATGATCCAAAGATCAGGACCACATGGATGCACACGGAGAGCCCACAACTGTACAATGCAAAGCCACCCATTTCCAACCTCCATCCATTTCCCGTGTGTCTCATTAGAGCAGCACTGACGGCAGTGACCAAACTACACCAAGACTCACCACACAGCAAATAGCAATGGAGCTTGGCAGACGTAACCTCATCCAGGCCAGTCATATATTTTCCACAGAAGCTACACAGGAATGCCCCATGCCTGTCAGCATTTAAGAGGCATTTGGACAATGCCCTTAATACCACACTTTTAACTTTTGGTCAGCCCTGAAGTTGTTGGGCAATTGGACTAGATCATCATTGTAGGTTCCTTCCAGCTGAACTATACTATTCTATTTGTGCAATTCTTCTGCCTACCTCCTCCTTTCCCTAGCAGCACATGCTGAGGAAATCTCTGACGACAGTTATTCCCAGCTGTGCACTAGCAGAAGGGATTGAATGGGTAACCATGTCCCAGCTTAGGCACTGGCTCAGTCACTTTGTGGGATGAAGGCACATACCTTCAGATGGGGGCGAGAGCTGTGGATCATCTTGAGATAACTGGACCACTTGAACAAATTTGCAAAAAGCATGTGCGAAGTGCAGTTTTTGAAAGACTTCTGTGTTCATCCAGTTTAGCTGGGTTTCCACAGGACGGCAAAACCCCACGTCTCTGACACTAGTGGGACTCAAAGATCAGGTCTTCAGTCTGAAGCAGGATGTGCTCCTCAACTAAATGGTTACAAATCTTTTTGAGGTGAGAAATACCTGCTCATTTCCCTGTGGATTTCTTTTTTTCCCCTCCTTGTACTCATTTTTAGAAATGTCTGAGCTGTTTCCTTTGGAAAAATGTCCTAAAACAAAAGAGCCTGAGAATAACAGTACTCCCTCAGAGAGAACGTCCATCTGGCCCAATATTTGGTCTCCAAAGTGGCCAACCATCAATGTCTACAGGAGATCATATGAGCAGTGCAAGTCTACTTCTGTCAGGGTCCTGGGGGTGTTCATAGGCCTCAATGGCTGTGACCGGCCTCCCCTGGGACCCCCACCCACACTGTCTCCTGCCAAGGACTCAGGGGACATGTCTCAGCTCAGCCTGGGGCCTTCAGCCCCTGCCCGAGTGATGTTGTAGGTGTGCCCATCTCTGCCCCTGTCTCCTGTATGGGTCTGAGACCTGCACTGCAGAGAGCTGCTCTCCTGGATGGTCCCCTCAGACCTATGTCAGAGCTTGTCATGCATAACACTAGACATATCATAGAATAACTATTCTGTTCTCTTCCCTGCACTCACAATAAGTTAAAGAACTATGAGACTATTTGCCTGAAATGCCAAGGACTTTTCAGCTACAAAACCACTTTCAAGGACACACAACACAAAGGCTACAAATGGAAACAGGATTTTATTTTATGCTATTTTATGTTATTTTTCTGAATCCATTTCAGAGCCAATGCTCCTAAGCATTAACACAATAGACATTTGCAGCCAGGAGCAATATCTGATATATTCTTCAGTTTATCTTGAAAAAAAAATTGCTTGCAGTCTGACAAAGCAGAGCTACAGAAAGTAGCAACAGGAGTACAGGCCAGGCAGTCCCTGTTTCTTGAAGAGCAAGAACGTGAAGATTGAGGATCAGGACTGACCAACCACACACAAAAGATGAAGAAGATGAAGAAGACATAGAAGAAGAAGAAGAAGACGACAATGATGAAGAAGATGAAGAAAAAGACAATGATGGCAAAGACGATGATGACAACGATGATGATGACGATGACAAAGAAGGAGAGAAGAAAAGAAAGAAGACGAAGAAGACGATGATGACGACGGCAAAGACAACAACAATGATGACGACAATAATGATGAAGAAAAGAGGAAAATAAAAGCAAACGAAGGAGAAGGAGAAGGAGAAGGAGAAGGAGAAGGAGAAGGAGA